>CM077579.1:22051916-22620789 GCA_039657325.1 Stephania cephalantha | reverse complement strand
ATGTGTCTATAGTTGAATTTACATGAATGTGACCTAAGTTAGAAAAACAAAAAAAAACATTCATAAATATGCCTCGGGATGTGTACTATCATCATCTCTATGTAACTTGGAGTTAATAAAGTGTTAGCATGGATGTTTTAGTGGAGTGTAGGACCAAGTTGTGGACTCTTAGATTTTCCTATAGATGAGGATGTAAACAAGATCAAGGGCCACCATTAGATCACACCACTATGTATATAGTTGTAGTGGGATTTACACGCAAATCATCCCATTTTCATCTAGCACAACGAGAGATAGAGTTCTGGAGAGATGAATCCAAAAACTTGGTAAGGAAAATCAGTGAATAAGGAGGTGATGATCAAGATCAAGGAAGTAACACCATTGGGTAAACTAATTTACACTACTACTTTGTTAAATCTGTCAAAAGTTATGGTTCCGTTATAGTTTTTCAACAATTTCAATGGGTAAATGACTTTATTTTCAAAATTTAATTCCATATTTGGATTCCTTGTGAAATTCCACTAATTCTACTATTAAAAAGTTCATGATTTGGATTTGTTTTTATTAAGTTATGAATTTTTGAAGTTCACGAAGTTGTAAAACAAAAACTGGAAATTATGCATGTTGTTGTGAATCAATCTCTATGGTTTGGTCATAACATTTTAATTTTAAATCGAAATGGACCCATTCTAGTGGCATTTGAAGGCTAACTCAAAAGGAAACAACTCTTGCCTATTAAAAGATTTTGAAATTTGAATGTTTTCATGTCTAAAAATCTTCGGCAACTTTTATAATGAATCTGAAATTTTTGGATTCACAGTTTTGCCAATGTTATGATGTTTTGAGCATAACTCCCTCATTTCTTTTTAAATTATGCCCATCTTTTACTATGATGTTCTAGGATATGTTTTTAGGCTTCATTAAAAATAAATCATGAGTTTTATAGCAATGATTTAAGAGAAATGAAATTTACAAAGTTGTTGGTCGGGATCTAAAATTGTTTTGAATCATTGTGGTAAAACTACCATATCTCCTTCGATTCTTATCAAAATTATGCAAACCTTATAGTTCTGGAAAGCTACAACATAGTTCTAAAAACTTCCCTTTTTATTATAATACATAAATTTAACGTTTTGGTAATTGAAATCAACTCATAAGTTGCGGCACTAAAACTGTCTTTATTTATTAAAATAGATTTCAACATAAACAAAGTATTAAGGGGGTTGATTGTGAAACATTAGAAATGAAACTACTTAACCAACAGAAAACAAGTTGATTTAAATTTGTTAGGACACCTCAGGAGCTTAGAGAGGACTTACAAGGTGTGGAACGTGAGCTTGGAGTGGTCGAGAGCCAGTATAGGCTAGGAATTTTGTACATTTGAGGTAAGTTACTTGTTCGGGCAATTCTCTCCATTTCATTTTCGTTATTGAGATTATATTCAGTCATTTGGACTTTTTTAATGTTGATCTTATATTCCTTATGCATGCCTTGTATATACTTTCGTGTCTATGATTTCTTTGGCTATAATCGTCGTGTAAAGACTTGTCGCATGACATTCCTTGTTTTGGTTTCGTTCTATGATTGGATTCCTTGATAGTTGTTGATCTTAGAGCTATTGAAATGTCTTCTTAATAGCATGCTATGATTTGTTTGACCCTTTTATTGGTGTATGTACACACCCATGTCAATATGTTTGTTGTGTGATACTTGTTTGTACATTCTTTAACATGAACTCTTGATAGGCTTGACTTGAGGAACCCATCTTCGTAGGTGCCTTAACTTTATGAGTTGCACGATACCTAGGGTTAGAGTCTCCGGAGATGTCGGCACTTCATACATCAGATATTTTTCCATTATATGAGATGCACAGATCACGGGTTAGAGTCCCTGGGGATGTCAGCACTCCACACAACTGATGTTATTAGTGCGACACACAGGGTTAGAGTCCCTGGGGATGTCAGTTGGCCAAACCTAGATTTGCATGATCATTATGTCTATCATTCCTTGTAGAAGCTTGGCAAATGTTTGCATACTTTCCTATCAGCTTCTTCTTATTTATAGTTATTGTATGCTTTCAGTTACCATTCTTTGTATAATTTTGAAATGTGGATAAATAGCCTTCAGGTTTTACTTTCTACTTTACTATACTCACCGTATTTTTTATGACGGTGGGTGTAGATCTATCAAGTAGTAGACCAAGGAATGACAAGATCAACGACTACCTTTGAGCCCTTGGCGTGTAGTATTGCTATTTTTGTATGTGATCATTTTGTGTATTTATTATCTACGTCTTTTTGGTATAATTTTGGGTTGTTTATTGGGTTGAGAGACTAGCTCCCCGATTGATACATGGATCGTGCTATTTGGTTCTATTTGATCGTCTATTTGCCTGGTTTCCGTCTGTTTTCATAATGTTTCCGCTCATTTTATCAAGTCTTCTGTTAGCAATATTGAAATGGTAAGAAGTCTTAATTAACTCTGAAATCACGAATATGGATATAAAGAACAATACTTATCTTGAACACGTATGATGAGAGATGAATGAGACAAAAAGGATGACTAATACATTGTTAAGTCCTACGTAGCTGATATTAGGGCTTAATGACGGGATTAGGCCAAGCGGTGTCATGTTTGGAGGATCGGGCTATGACAAAGACAATCTTTTGAGATAGTTACTTAAAAATGAGGTTGTCACAGTTGATTATGTGGAATCTAACAAAAAATTAGTGGATCCATTAACAAAAGGTCTTGTTAGAGATATGGTAATTCATACATCAAAATGAATGAGACTTTGGTTTGCCTAATTTGATCGTCACTTGATGGGAACCCAAATTTATTCTTGAAAATACAGAATACATTCAATGTGGTACTAACAATTCAAGTGAAGATTACGAAACACAAGAAAACTTATATTATAAAAGGTCCATTCCTAGTTATAATGTTGGTTTTTGCATGACGGAGGTTAACAATTGGGTCTTCATAAGTCCAATAGAGTGACTCAAAGATTCCTTTAAGTAAACTAACATATATGGGTGTAGAAGTGTGGCCACTTCTTATGAGCCAACCGACTCTAGAACACTCAAGAAGGACAACATTTGCACAAGAACAAAATGTGCAATCAACAATCTTATTTCTAAAAAAATCGGTATTTGCAATATTTCTGGTTTCATCTCAAGGCTCCTTACTTCAAGATCTGCTCACTATACCACTTGATGAAACTTTGAAGCATTTGCACTAAAAGGCACTTCTCATTTATGTATAGATTACGGAATGATGCTATATGAATTTGGTCGTGTTATTTTGTAAGTGTGATTTTAAATTTATATATCCATATAATTTGAAAATGGGGGGAAATTGTAGGGTTAAAAAAAAAAATTCTGTCTCTGGCACTGAGGTTGGGGCTGTAGTGTCAGCTCTGACCTCGGCGCCAAAAAACAAACAAAATTGTCAGCGTCGGCCTTATTTTGGATTTGCGGTTTCAAACGGTAGGGATTGATCTTGTCTAAAAGTGAGTGCCTCAAGTCTTTGTTTGGTTCTTCAATTTTCATCTTGTACTTTCTTTCCAAAGAAGTTTGTTCCAACAATAGCAATATATAGTTTTATATGAATTACATTTATTAAAAGTGAAATAGTATATAACCATATTATTAATGTATATAGTATTAGAAAAATATAGTTATATAAACATATTATTTGATAAATAAAGATTTGGGGAGGTCATGAGTTCGACTCCCACTTAAAAAATATATAATTGTACATGTAATGCATTTAATTTATATAAGTAAAAAAGTACTTTTATGTCATTTTACATTTATTAGCTGTCATATCAGCTTGTCTTTCCAAACAATTTTAATCGAGCAGTTAGATTATCAGCTTTTAGCTTTCAACTGCAAACTTTTCAACTATCAGCTAAATTACTAGTTTTCAGCTAGATTATTAGCTATCAACAAGATGATAATCTAGTACTATTTAACTGAGCCTAAATATTCCCCAACCTGTAGATAATAACATACGTGATTTTGTAACATATCGATAATATTTCTTATAGAAATGCAATGTACAAGTATTTCTATAAATTAACCTCAATTTTTAAAAAATTACAATAGTATAAAATAAATGAAATCTAATAAAAAGCTTATGTACGCTCCATAACTTTAATTAATTAGCAATATTTAGTCAAACATATTTATCTTTACGAGGAAAGTGAATTTAAAAAGTCTTTACTCTGCACATTAATAGCTTACAAAAGCAATATTGATTAATTAAGGTTTTGGAAGAATCCAATAATCTTAACATGACTAAATTCTTTAGCACGACAAATATCAAAGAAAATAATTAACAAAAATATGAAAATAATGATGCCGACAATTTTCTTTTCATTTATTTTTTAACCATTTATGCTTTTTTTAATCAAGGTCGTAGACACCTAATTTGAGCAACATAATACGCAATGATTGAAAATCACATTTAAGTGTTGAGTACACCTAAATGTTCAAATGCTCGCACTATATCTAAGTACTTGATGCAGGGCAATGAAGAACCTGTTGTTAGAATTCAAAGGGGGTCGATTATGCTTTGCATGGCAAGTTTCAAGAAGTTCGTGGCATTGGGTTCTTAGTTGTTTGATCTTCTTATGCATTTAATTATAAGGATATCTTTTATTTCAAGAGTTTTAGTCTAAGTAGGAATATTATTTGAGTTGAATTAGAATATTTCTATAAAGGTGGTTTAGATAAAATACAAAGTTTTTATTTTAATATCCGATATTTAATTGATGTTTCTTAAGAGGATGTAAGTTGGGAACGTGAAGAAGCAAAAGTTCTATTATTAGAAATAGTATAGCTCGGTTAATTTTGAGCCTATATATAGGGTACAATATATTTTGTAATAATTTGTGGACTTTGATTATGAAATAAGAAATTGAAGTTTTTTTGAGAATTAGGGTTTTAATTCTTTGGCTCTAGATTGATTTGTTTGTGAATTTCAAACATTTGATTTGGAAGATCATTCCTATGTAAATTGGTATCAGATACATTGATTCACGTGCCGCAAGAATAACAACTCGCTTGTAGTAATATTGTAATCAACTTACGTTGACTACGGATATCATCCTTAAGGAAAGGTGTATGCACTTACTGCTTACTTAACTATAATAAATTTATTGCTAAGAAAATACTTTTTAAGTTGTTTTATAACTAAGTAAACTAATCTATACTAACAAATCAATGCAATTAACTTAAACTTTTATATTAGAACTATCTTAGTTCACAACTTCACCTAGGTAATGAAATACTATGTTTTTCAACCGCTTTATCATTTTATTATGCTGTGTGCAATACCTAATTAGAATAGAAAGATTTTCGTCAAACCCACTTTAACTCATTGTCGTGATGGAAAGATTCTAATGTTCAAACTAGAACTCCACTTATCGGTGTGAATAACGTAAGCTCCACATTGCTTTAATGTTCTAAATCTTTAGATTCATAACCAATTAAATATACTATATGTGCCTCCCTAATCAACAACTATCACTCAATGTTTTGTATTTTACGGTTGTTTCGTTAATATCCGACTTAAAAGCTTTAATGGTCATGATAACATCTAAAACCTTATGTCAATAAACATATGATCAAGATGTCTATAGCATTAAGCTTTGAATCAATACAAATTCTAACAATTGCATTTTTTATATTTAATTTATATTCATATTCATAGCATAGCATTCGTACCATAGGATCCATTGATCCATAAGATTAATACACTACTCACACTTCATTGAAATAAACATGCACATAGTGATATTCATTAAAATCAGAGATATATTGAAAATACTTCAAATAAATTGATAACACAATACCCAAATCACCACACGTGAGTCTTCATTGTCTTCTCTCCACAAGTTATTCTAATACTCAAGAATAAGTAAAACCTATGCTAAAATATTTTAATGTTTGCTAATGGTTAATATGCTATGTTTACTACGTCCTAATATCTATTTATACTTTCTAATAACAATAAGAAACCCTACTTTACAATTTAACGAACTCCAACTTTCTATTTTCTTCTAATCTGGCATTGTCACTTATCCCCCAGCGCCGTGTGTGTTATATCATGGCACCGCCTCCTTTGTATGTTTTTACTTGCCTCCGTGACCTTTGCTTCGTTTCTTATACCTCTGGCGACGTCCCTTATGCTCCATAGCGCCACCACTACGCCGACCTTCCTGCCTTGATTTCATCACTTTGCCTTCTCTCCTACGCCATGCCTAAGTCTTCCACGCTATCCCTTATGCTCTCACAATGCCACCCTTGCATGCCACGGTGCCAACCACGCTTTGGTGGGTTTTAGCTCTGTTTCTTCTCGTTTTTGCTCATTTTCTTCCTTTATGCCTCATTCACCTGAAAGTGCATAAACACCATCAATTAAAGCTCGTTTAGTGATTTTTATATTAAATACACTACTTAACTGCACCTATATATATTAGTCTAAATAATCACTTATCAAATACCCATAATCTTAGGATTTTGCACGTCCCGAGTAAAAATGTTTTTTACTAAGCATCCTAATTACTCCTATTACTCTAGTTCTCATTCATTTTACGTTATTCATAGAGTATCCTTTAATTCACTAAGTTTCAAGTTAATAATCCACTCTAGAGTTTTTCTTTTTTTTTGCAAAAACTTAATTTTTTTTAAATATATAGCTTTAACAATACATACAACTCACTTTCGAAACACAAAAGTAGATCACAACCAAAACCATCACCTCTCAAGTTCGTTTCACCTTGACACTCAAGTAGCAAGATTACAATCTCATGATTTCTCATTTAGCTTCGGAATTCACAAATAAACATAAATCAAATTCAATTTGGTAGACTTTAGCATTTCAAGAGTCTTTAAGACTTAACATAGTTGGAAAGAAAACTTCAGTCAATTAAGCTACTCACACTTGAGCTAAATCTTTGATTTGAAGAGTTTTATTTTAACTTCAACATTCTTTTCTTTATTTTCTCTTATTTTTCTTTTCTTTTTCTCATTTTCATTTTTATTTTTATTTTACAGTCCCTGCTCATTTTCCTATGGAATCCGTTTTCCTCACTTTTCCAATTATCAAGTTCTCTGCTCCATTTCCTGTAGAACTTGTGGGACTCTCTCATTTTTCTCTGTTCTAAAACTGTTGTTAGTATTTCTTACTTTCACTTTATTAAGCAAGTTAACTCCAAATTTTTATTTAAAATGTTTGTTTCTTCCCCTCATTGCACTAAGTCTTTACTTAATACTATCAAGTAAGATTCATACTTATTATAGAATCCTTAGAGATCTAAGTTTTTCCATAAGAAGTGATCTATTATTTTCTTGCTTTTATTTCATGTTCATGGTCTCCCTAACTCTAGGTTTTTAACCATGAAATCAAACCGTTGTTGCTACATTTCATTATTATCTTCAATAATTTCAAAAACACTCTCTTGAGTTTCATAACAACAAGACACTTGTATTTTACTCATCCACAATTAAAGGCATGAAAATGCAAATGAGCTATTTATTCATTACATATTGCTATATATAACATAATCTATGCTAACTAAAATTTTTAAAATGTGTAAATGAAACAAATAATACACTATCATGTTTTCCTCTTTAACTGCTTCAAAAATAAAATTTAAATGATCATACTTGCAGTGTTGATCATTTTTTCAACCTTTCTTACCACTTCTCAAGGTTTAAAACTAAGCATGGAATCATAAAAATACTAAAACACACAAACATATATAATAACACAGAATATATAAGCATAAACTAAACTAAACATAGAAGTTAAACAACTAAATAGTTAACAAAATATCCCAAATTTTAAAAATTAAATGGTATCAATGTAACTCTCATCTCCCCAGGTTTGGAGAAATTCTAAGACACTAACATCGCAACTACGTGTCATCATCATCATATGCATCATCAGCTCTAGCATAGGATGGTGTCAATGGACACTCCACCCTCCTGCTCTGCGCTACATCTTGATCGAACACATAAGCAGGTGCTGTTGAAAAACCAAAAGACCTATCAGTAGGTCTCATCCGTCTACTCCTCTCATACTTAGCTAAGTCTATCTAATGATTGTCAAACAACATAAAGTTTTGCTGCCCATTTCATCGGTATTGCTCTCTCCTCTGCATATCTTGGTCATATTGTAACAAGGCTGCTTAATACTATGCTCTGTCATGTTAGTATTATCTCCTCATCTCAGCAATCCACAACCTCTACTGTCATGGAGTTATGTCCTCTGGTGGTTGTGGTGGAGGAGGTGGTGGAAAGACCTTAGAACCATCCAAGTCCTGTTATCCAATCAGTGGGTCTACAAACTCGTAGCCCTTAGCAAGTCCCTGCTGTTTTTGCTTCTCCTCTTCTCTGTATCCTTCATCTTCCAACTCCTATGCTAACTTTGCTATTTTTGCTTGATCCTCTAGTTGTTTCACCAACTACTCGGCCTCAAGTCTAGCTCCCTCAGCTCTATTTATCTCCTCCTCAAAGTCTTGATAACCATGCGATAATTTAAGTGTAAGCATGAAAGCCTCATCCATGGTTGTTTGGGCCATAATATATAATTTTTCATCATTTCTCAACCGCACCCTGGCCTTTAAGCATAACAGAGTAATCAATATAGGAAAAAAATAATTTGTTGTCTCGCTGTGACATTATAGATCCCTCATATTGTTGTAGATGATTTTGTCGACCTTCATCTTTCTGTTCTTTGTGATGTCATATAAACAAGCCACATTTAGCTTATTGATCTCTCCCTGCTGAGTGGTGGGATATAGCGATGCAACAAGGAAATATTGCCACATTCGTTAGACTTTTCTAACACTCCCCTACTTGATGTGCTTCTGCATATTCTCAGTTCCCAGCCAGGTTATCCTTGGACAACCAATGTTCTCTCTATGGCTCTAAACGGGTATAGGTTATAAGGTTTCTCATAAAGATTGTTCGGGAAACTTGGTTCGACTCCAACCATACTTAAATTCTCCAACCCATAGATACTATTAATTTCATGCTTATTAAAGGGTACAAACATCCCTCTCACCTTCACTGGCTCATCCTTTCTAGTGAACTTTGCATTAGCATACAATCCGTACACAATTCCACTCATTCCTTTAACTTTGTTCACTCTATAATCTTGAGTGAAATGCTCTCGATTTTGTTGCCTAATGAGATTTCTCACTCGTTTGTCATATTTGGCCGGCAACTTTATTCCTCTCTCATAAATGAGCTCCCTATGTTGAATATCCTCATATATATCCTTGGCCTCTCTACTGAGGTTGATGCCTCAAAGTCATTTGTTTTAACTTGGCTAACTTGTCTTCTTCTTCTCGACATTCTTTTCAAATTCAAACAACATAGTGAATGCAACTAGCAATTTAGGTCTTGAAATCAGCTAAAAATCAGAATTCATATCACATGGATCATTCATATGACAAATAATGGAAAAAAACATAGACTAAGTTTCCATGGGTAACGTTAATGCCCAAGATTCACATAACTTGCAAATCCTTATCCAACAACCTCAAATCCACCATTCATCTAATTTCATCAAAAATTTTCAAAACTCAAAGCATAACTAATGAATTTGTAAATTTACCTCAATGTCGGATTAGTTTTCGGTGTAGAACACTCATCCGAGTCTTTATCGATCGAAGCCCTGTCACTTTTCTAACAAACTAGAACCCTAGCTCTCTTTGAACTCAAAATCCCAAATTTAAGCCCTAGCTTTCCACCTTGTGCAAATTGACTGTGCAATTTCTTTTTTCACTCATAATCACTAGGAACTCTCTTATCTCACTTAGAATTGATCAAACTTTGGCTCTAGAGGGATGTATACTTGGTGGTTGTAGTGGGGTGTTGATGCAAATGTGAAGATAATGCAAATGGGGTTTTAAAGCCCCTTATTGAAACTGTCGTCATGCCTTAATAGGTACAGCGTCGTGATAGGGCCACCACAACATCGAGGACATTATGGTATTATCCATGTTTTCCCCTGGCGCAGTCACTTATACCAGTGGCGCTGTGGGTAATTCCCAAAGCATCGAGTAGTATGCCCACGTGTTTCACATATATTTCCATTTAGTTCTTATTCGACGCTTCTCCGACTTTGTGTATAACTTACACAAGATGTTGTGATCACATGAAATCTATGAAAATATAAAAATTTCATAAAACTCACCCGTGATTTGCCCGTTTACCTCATCTTTGCCGCTTGAACTCCTTTGCTTTTTTACGCTCTTTCGTGAGTTGGCGTGACATTTCCATTCCGATGAATTATCACCCAGCAAATGGTAGTCTTTCCAACACATTTGACACAAATTTTCGAAAGTTAGAAACTAAATATATTTATTGTACTTACTAGATAACTAACTAACTGAAATTGAAAACTTAAAATTTAAAAACCCATAGGCTTCCTCACAGTAATGCTTAATTTAATATCGTTAGTCTGATGCCTTTTCAATCATTTAGTCCGAGTCTAAATCAAGATATTCCAATTGTGAATCAGAGATTATGATGTCATTTCCTTTTAGACGTAGTTCTTCGTCATCGACAAAAACAATTTTCCCTGCATAATCGCCTTCATCGATATTCAATGTGATCTTCTTTTTTCTTGTATATAAGTCTGTATTGGCAGTGTTCAAGAATAGCCACCCAAGTATCACAGACACATCATCATCCATGTTGTGATCCATAACCTTAAAATCCATAATGAATGTGAATCTACCCACTATCACATGCACATTCAAGACTCTTCCTATAGTTGGTATCAACTTTCCATCCACTACTTGCAAATTTGTCTTATCGAGACAATTGATCTTCGAATCGGTGTGCAACATGTCCATTAGTGGCATGACATTGGTTAAGGCTCCCGTATCACATAAGACATTTTTAAACCAGTGCCCATCAATGCTTATTAGTATGCATATTTCTCTGGGATCTTTCCTTTTGATTGGTTAAAGTCTTGGGATGAACTTGAACTTTGGTTCTGATTTGCTTGGAACTACCTTGATGACATTTTCTTTAGGTGCTTCTTTAGAAAGTCATTCCTCTTTTTGCTTGGCATTTTATTGTTTCTTTCCCTTCTTGTCACTCTTCAAGGTATTTATTCTTTATTGATCGAATCCCTCAAGTTCATCGCTCCTTAATTCCATTTCGTACTTACGTATCTCTTCATGCTTCCTCATAGCCAAAGTGTTGAATTTTTATGGCTCGTACATCTCTTGATCGTTTCTTGGCTCATTCGTTGCCATAGGGCTCATCATGTGAATAGCACTAACGTTCTCCTCGGGATTTATGATGGTGTTACTCGAAAATTGTGATTCCTTCCTTGAGTTCAAGGTAATGGCTAACTGTCTGATATGTCTTTTTAAGTTCTTGATGGATTGTGATCTCTCATCATCCATCATCTTCATGGATTGTTTCACTCATTTCATCTCTTTCTTGTGCTTCTCATTGTGTTCCTTATTGCTCATGTCCATGGCATGCAAGTACTTCTCAATTGACTTCGAAGAAGTTATCTATTCAGTTTGTCCTAGCTACCCTTATTGGACTTGCTGATCAAAGCCTTGAGGTAAGTTTAATGCATTAATAGGATTTCCATATGAGAAGTTTGGGTTGTTGTTATATCCTTGATAAAATCATTGAGGAGTCATTCCGCTTGGCTTGAATTTGTTTCCATAGCCTTGGTTGTTCATGAAGTTGATGTCCTCATACTCCATTCCTTGTTGTATGTCCACTTGGTTAACTACCATATCTTGGTGATTAATGGGTTGTTGAATCGCTTCCACTTGCGGACTTTAGTGTCCCATTTTAAGTTTTGCCGTTTGATTGCTCATATTTGATAGTAGTGTCATAATCGCAACTTACGAAACAATCTCATATACGCCTATTGGTTTCCTCACTATGGAATGAGTACCAGCTGTAGAGTTTTAAGACATAAGATCGAGGAGATCCAATGCTTCATCCTCATCCTTGGTTAGTAGAGAACCACCTGTTGTGGCATCTACTAGTGTTCTCGTGTTGTGGTTCATCCCATAGTAGAAAATCCAGAATTGTGCCCATTTCACGTATCTGTGTCCCGAACATCTCCTCAGCATCTCTTTGAATATTTCTCGAGCCTTGCCAAGAGACTTGATGTCTTCTTGCTTGAATTGATTGATTTCTAGCTTCCTTTCACTAACATTCACTGAGGGAAAGAACTTGTCAAGTAATCTTTCATTGATTTCTGCCCGTGAGGTCATACTCCCTGCATTTAATCCTTGGAACTAGGATTTGGCTTTTCCACCCAATGAGAATGAAAAAGTCTTATTTTGATCACCTCCTTTGTAACTCCGGTAATGTGCATGGTGTCGTACTTCTCCAATAAATTTTCAACATGTGCAATTGGATCTTTATTGGCTACCCGGTTGAACAAGCTATTATGCACCATGTTTATCAGAGACGACCTCAGTTTAAACTTAATGGTGTAGGTTGGAAGCCTCATCACTCTATTATAAGTCTCTTAAACTTCTAGCTTGAAGTAGTCATGAAGGCATCATTGTCCTTGCACTCTATCCTTCACTACCAGATCACCTGCAGGTTGGTTTTTCCCGTGGCTCTATTGTTGGTTTCCTGCTTGATCCTTAGACATCTTGATTTCTTTCTTTTTCTTTCCTTTGTTGGTTCGGTCAATCTCAAGGTCGTAAGGCACTACGTCCTTCTCTCCCTTGCTACGCATGCTGTAGTTATCCCTGAAAAGAAAACACAAAATATCAAGTGCAGAAAGTCAAACTTGAAACTTAAGCCCTTTATTATTTTTTATTTTTTTTGAACTTGAAAGTAAATTACTTAAAATAAAACTTAACAACTTTTCAAACTAAGTAATACTAAGTGGCTACCTGTCCTCATCAACACTGCCAAAAACTTGATTCGCATGCCGCAAGTATAACACCTCCCTTGTAGTAATAGTGTAATCAATTTACGTTAACTACGAATATCATCGTCAGCGAAAGGTGCATGCACTAACTACTTAACTGCAATGAATCTATTGCTAAAAAAATCCTTTTTAAGTTGTTTTATAACTTACTAAACTAATTTATACTAACTAATAAATGTAATTAACTTAAACTCTTATATTATAACTATTTTACTTAACAACTTCACTTAGATAATGAAATACTATGTTTTTCAACAAATTTATCATCTTATTATGTTGTATGCAATGCCTAATTAGAATAGACAGATTTCCTTCAAATCCCCTTTAACCCACTGTCGTGACGAAAAAAATTCTAATGTGCAAATTAGAACTCCACCTATCAGTGTGAATAACGTAAGCTCCATATTGCTTTAATATTCCAAATCTTTAGATTCATAACCAATTAAGTTTACTGTCCGTGTCTCGTTAATCAACAACTATCACGCAATGTTGTGTATTTTACGGTTGTATCATTCATGTATGGCTTCAATGTTTCAATGGTAATGATAACTTCTAAAACTTAATATCAATAAACACGTGATTAAGATGTCTATAGCTTTATGCTATGAATCAATACAAATTCTAACCATTACACTTTTTAATACTCAATTCTATTCATGTTCATATCATATCATTCATACCATAACATCCATTGATCCCTAAGATTAATAGACTACTTCCACTTCATTGAAACAAACTTGCACATAGTGGTATTTATTGAAATCAGAGATTTATTAAAAATACTTCAAATAAATCAATAAAACAATACTCGAATCACCACACGTGAGTCTTCAATGTATTTTCTCCACAAATCGTTCGAATAATAAAAAATAAGTAAAACCTATGCTAAAATATTTTAACTGCAGCTAATGGTTGATGTGCTATGTCTACTACATCCTAATATCTATTTATACTTTCTAATAACAATTAGAAACCCTATTTTACAATCTAACTCGAAATAGAACTCCAACTTTCTATTTTTTTACAATCCGGTGTAGTCACTTATCCCCCGGCATAGTGTGTTTTATGCAATGGTGCCACCACTATAGTGCCTCTTTTGTCTATTTTTACTTGCCTCTGTGGCCTCGGCGTTGTCCCTTATACCTCCAGCATCGTCCTTTATGCTCCACAGCACCACCACAGTGTCGAGCTTCCTGCCTTGATTTCTTCACTTTGCTTCCTGCCTAGGTCCTCTACACTGTCCCTTATGCTCTCACAGTGCCACCCTTGTATGCCACTGCACAAACTACGCTTTGATGGGTTTTAGCTTCGTTTCTTCTCGTTTTTGCTCATTTCCTTCCTTTATGTCTCATTCACTTGAAAGCGCATAAACACCATCAATTAAAGCTCATTAAGGGATATTTATATTAAATACACCAATAAACTACACCTATATATTAGTCTAAATATTCACTTATCAGCGTCATACATGATTTGATGATAATATAATCATGGTGGCATCGAAAAGAACCAATAAGAAGTTGAATATATTTATCAAAAAGACAACCAGGCCTAGAACAAGCAATGCTTTACCCAGTTGTTTGAGTCATAGGAATACACGCAGGAGAAGCTGGATCAACTGGCTACTATTATGGGAGTGTTGTTAAGGGATCAGGTTAGAAACGACCCGACCCGAAACTGTTGAAAAAGAACCTACTATATTTGAAGAAATAGAAAGAGATTCCTCTTCTAATGGAAAAGATGAATATAATGAAGAAGTGTGAATACCCTCGTCATTAAGGCATCTTATCGGCTTAGATTATCTTAAACCTATTGATAACCTAGTCCGCTTAATTTTCCTCAAGATATGATAAGTCAATAATTAGACATGTTTTATAGTTCATTTTAAGATGATTTTAAATATAAAAGACGATATTGCACAGATTTTCTCTTGTTTTTGATATTTCAGGTAATAAATGGAGAACACGAAGAAATGAAGGAAAAAAATGGAGGAAAATGAAGGAATTGACCAAGTGAAAAGATTGTATGAAGATTACTAAGGAATCAAGGAGAAGAACTGGGATTTTGACTAATCGATTCTCAGCAATTCCTGGAGACATCTAAACCATTGGCAAAATCGGATGATACAAGAAATGATCAGTAAGCTTCAAATTCGGATATTCCCAGCAATTTTTAACTCACACAAATCCCTAGGAATCACTAGGTGCAAATTTAGGGATTTTGGATTACAACAAGGATTTTAAGTCGGTTTAGGATATTTATTACCTAGTGTATTATACATAAAAACCATAGACTATGAAATTAGGGCATTTTGTTAGTTTTTCTACTTTTGCTTTAGTTTGGAGGTCATTCTATTATTGTTTTACTTTTTAGAGAAGATTCAAGATTTTATCAAGGTAATTTTAATTATGTCTATAATTCTGAGTTTATTTTGTTATTTATTATCATGAGTGAGTAGTTTGTTAATCTAAACAAAACTACAAACATGAAATAGATCTATTTTGCAATGTAGTTATGATGAAATGAATGTGTACTTAATGCTTTAAACCTAATTGTTTACTTTGATTCACTGTTTTATAGATTGTTATCCTTAGATTGCAACCATAGATTTGAGTATTATGTGCATAGTGGTCAATATGTATGTGATATTTTGATTCATTAAGTAATTGAAGTAGTAACTAAGATTGTTTGAAATGTAAAAACCGTTTAAATATCCTAGATGAATTTGAGATCTAAATTTAGTATTGAAGTGGCTTTCCAAAGATGTTACCTTTAGTAGTTCAAAGTTTTCATAAAACTTAAAACATTTTGTTTGCGTGAAATTAATCTATTTGTGTATTCCAAGGGGTTAGCTCAATAGAATTAGAACGTGGCTTTTCTACCGGTATAAGGAGAACAAATGGCTGGCTAAAGGCTGATACTTATGATTAGAGTTTAATAATCTAGGATACTTTATAAAGTGCATTCATGACTATATGATTTGAGTTATATGTTAGGAGTGCAAAATAGATATACGTTTCATTTTTACACTACAAAAAAACAGCAAATCATTGATACATAATCCAATTGATTCTCCAACCTAAAAATCAAAATACAACCCGATATGACATACTCCATCGCTCGCCCCCTCCAACAACTCCTTGGGGGTGCTAACATCCCCCAAAGAAGCCAAATTGCGCATCCATACATCGACAAAATATATCAACAAAAATTAAAAAGAGAAAGAAAAAATGTGAAACTCAAAACTAGCCAAAAAAATTATATATCCACGGAAAGTTGTCATGTATTACAAAAGCTCCAAAATTTGGAAGTATAGACAAAAACCACCAATCCTATCGTTCAACAAGCAAAAAAAAAAAAAGAACACTCACAAAAGGTCCAAAATTTGGAAGTATACACAAATAGGACTTCATCTAATAACTAAAACGCAGCTTTGAAGCATTTCGAATCTCCATCGAGGGCAACAACCAGTGAGTATGCACTGAAAGAAGTAGGCAAAGGAGAGATTATTGTACTAAGGATGTACATTGGAAGCGAATGAGAAAAATGGTGGATTTGAAGAAACATAGAAATTACTAATAATCATACATAACAAGTCGGCTCCGAACCTAATTTATAATTTCTTTACGATTGAGTTTGCTTTGGTCTTTTGTCAATTATGCACATATGTAGGTAGAGAGAGTACTAGAGGTAATAAGGAACATGAAAGAGGATAATGGTGAAGTGCAAGAATGCTAAAAGGAAAAAACTAAACTCAAATTTGATCCCCAAACTCCCATCAATGCGTAGGAAAATAGCAACATTGACCCCCAAACTCCCATCAATGCAACATTCACGGTTCAAATTTGATCCTAAACTCGAATTTCATCCCATCTAAAAATGTTGTGTGCTCGAAAACAAACCACCATGTGTTCCTACTTTAAAAAAAAAATTCCAAATTTGACATTCAAGAAATGCGGTGAAGAAAAGAAATAAACCATACAATGAGGAATAAGAAAGCTTCCAAAAAATACATGAACATCAAGCAAATGCGATCAAGGACTGAAGTTTTGTTGTTGTTGTGAGTTTGGGGGTCAATGTTGCTATTTTCCTACGCATCGGAGATGGCGAACAATGTATCTATAAGATGCACCTATCATGTAAGTTGAGTTGGATTATTTATCAAGCTTTGAAAGGCTTGCATTTCAACATGCATATGATAAGTAATGGTGAAGTGCAAGAATGCTAAAAGGGAAAAACTAAAAGTTAAGCACAAACCTATCATGTAAGTATGATTCTAGAACTCATCCTCTCACCCCATCTAAAGCTGTTGTGTGCTCCAAAGGTGACAAGCCATGTGTTCCTACTCAAAAAAAAAAACAAACCAAATTTGGGATTATCAAAAGGAAGAGAAGAAAAGAAAAAAAGAGAACAATGTATCTATAAGAAGTCATCATCTCATCCACCAACCTCTCTATTTTCCCAGCCTCTCTATTTTCCCATCAATCTTGATAGGAAGTCATCATCTCATCCACCAACACTGCTGCGTGCTCCAAAACAAATCAGCCATGTGTTCCTACTCCCAAAAAAAAAAAAAAAAAACCAGCTGATGTCCTCTCTTGCAGTGAAGAAAAACAAAAAAACTCACAAATAGAATAAGAAAGCTTAAAAAGAAAAGCTCACCACATGAACAAGCAAACCGAGATAGGAATGAAGTTATGTTGTTGTTGTGACTTTGTGGTGTTCTTGTAGGAGGCTGCTTTGTGATATCTGCTTGTGATTTTGGTCTCTTTGTAGGAGCGCTTGAACGCTTGTCGCTTTACTTCTTCTTGGATTACTGGAAGAAGAGGAAGTGCGGTACAAAAAGAATGCACAAAAATGGAACATCGACCTAAAAATGCACAAAAAGAAGTGTCAATCATAAAGTAATTCGAAGAATTTCTAAAGTTGTCTACACTATAAAACGTTTAATCTAAGAATTTGAAACAAACAACAAGTGAAGTACCTATGTATCACCAACCCGCTCATCTCTCGAGAGCCACGCTTACGTCTCACGCCCAACATTGTCCCCTTGTTGGGGTGGATCGACGGATCTATTTGCGGCGTACGTTCTTTGCCGGTCATGAGGTGGCGGCGGTGGTGGCGGTGGTGGTGGTTGTTGCTTTGAGCTAGGCCTATTTCGTCCATGTCCATCCCAAGACGCCGATGCATGAACTCCATAACCTTTCGTAGTTGCTCCGCAACGACATCGAACTCGCCGCGGCACCACATCCGGCGTCTGCGACGTGCTAGCACCAGGAGCTCCGTATCTCCTCTTCTTTCTCCCTACGGACCCGAGTCCGTAGACACGTCCTTTGGAAGACTCACCCGCCACATTGAGGTACACCGCCTCATCATCCACCGATTGCTCCGGTGTAGCACAGGTCACCTCCGACGCGTACCGCTGGAGCCTATCCCGCATATATGCACAACAAACAAAATACATGATATGGGGTAAGTGAAAGACTTACTAATATTTTACACATCATTTCTATACTTACATAGAACCGCTCTAATCTAGTATCGATGAATGTCATCCTGTCGTGATTAACGGTGTGGAGATGCAAATACAAGTCATTCACAGTCGGTGGCGTATCGGATGAATCGCCTGCGTGCGAGGACCAAGCATAGTGAACAAGAGTATAAATGTACAAAATATCCTAGATGTTACAAAAAACTTACCAATCTTTCTTGGGTAGTCACAAATGACACGGAACCACCACCGTGCTTCGAGGGTCCAGTCCGGGGGCCTTCGACCTCGGTGTTCCTATTCTCCGTCGCTTGCCTAGACCTAGCACGGAAGTCCTCGCTCTCCCAAGATGCGCAAGTATCTCCTCCATGCCTCATCTGTAACATAAACTGGCTGCACCCGATTCTTCTTCAACTTGTGCATCAACGCGGTGTACCTTGTGCCTGCAAGCATGTCGTACGCCGCTCGCACGAGATCCTCGGGAAGCGCATCATCCCATCTAAAAAATATCTACAAATTGGCGATTGCTATTGTTAGCACTTATTTGAGAAAATAGTATAAATCATAAGGCATATGGTAGTCTTGCTTACCTTCCATTGGCGCCAGTATTGGTCTTTATGATGAGGCGGTACCGACTTCCAACAATACCCTTCAGGAATCATCCATCGTTTAAAAACTTTTGTCATCCTCCGTGCACAAAAGTGCGAAGGATGCAACTCCCGTGTTTCATGAACATGGATATCACCTTAACTACTTCTCCAATATTTGACATCCATATTGAAAATGACATATAAAAGTCAAACACAAACTTACGTATCATTGGCAATCAGCGTGATAGGGATCCCCTGCACGCGAGGGGGCTCCATCCCTGTCCTCTGAGGTGGCCGCGGAGGGCCTGTCACCTCCAACCCTGCTCTTACGTCTTCTTGTCGGGATGCTGCCGGTGATGCTGTGGCTGGGGGTGCAGGCCTCGTGGGTAAAGGAGTCATTGATGTCGGAGAAGGTGTGGGGAACTGTATATTAGGCATAGTCCTTGATGACGACGATGATGGTACAGACGACCCCGACGGTATGGAAGGGGAAGGTGACGCTGCGGCTGTATCGTGCTCGAGAGACCGAGAAGTCGGAATCGATAATGCAGGTATCGAACCACGACCTCGACCGCCACGACCTCTATGGACCCCTCCTGTGGCCTGACCACGAGGCCAGTTGGTATTTCGCCGCCAGATGTCGGTGCCGCACCTATTCCGCCTGGACGATGGCCTCCTAATGGCAAACCTCGACATCCCCTACGACCACGTCCGCCATGATACCCAACAATATTCACGAGTAAAACATCAGAAAAGAAGGGCATACAAAAGTTAGGAAGTCATTAATGAGTCATCACAATCTAAAGAGAAGGAATTGATTGAGTTATGTTGTTTATGTAAGAAGCTTGGGCATTATCAAAAGGATTGTTGTAAATGAAAGACATGATTCAAAAAGAAAGATAAGCCTACTACTTTTGTATGTTCGAATTAAATCTTCTTGAAGTTTCTTTAAACACTTGGTGGATTGACTCGGGTGCTACTATCCATATTTCTAAGATCTTGTAAGGATTTCTTATGATCCAAACCATAAAGGAAAACAAGAATCTATCGTCCTAATCATAGTACAAAAATTGTAGAAACTATTAATACTGATTTTATTGAGAATGGTGAAGTCAATGAGAGTATTACGCCATAAAATGTAAATATTTGAGAAGTAAGGGATCACATCCTTATGCCCATTACTTATAAGAACAATGGCAATTCCTCCGATATAATTCACACCAATAAGACAGTTGTAGGCAAACTAAAAGAAATAGCATTAAGAAGGTGTGAAAGATCGAAAAAATCAGCTATTCTAAATGATTTTGAGGTATATATGCAAGAAAATGATTATGATATAATAATTACTAATGATCCAATATCTTACTAAAAAATCCTAAATCACGTTGATTCTGACAAATGGATCGATGCTATGAAAGATGGGTTGAACTCGATGGCTCAAAATGAAGTTACGGATCTCGTTGAATTGCGGAATAAACGTGACTCTAATGGTAATCTTGAGAGATATAAAGCTAGACTTATAGCCAAATATTTTACTCATAAATATGGTATTGATTATACAGAAACTTTATCTCCAGTTTCTAAGAAATACTTTTTCAGAATAATTATGGCATTAGTAGCTCATATTGACTTAGAGTTGTAGCAAATTGATGTACAGACAGCTTTCCTAAATGAGAGTTTCGATGAAGAAGTTTACATCGGTTTGCCTGAAGAATTTAAGATTGTTGGTACTTGAACATATTGTATGTAAACTTAAGAAATCAATATATGGACTTAAGCAAACTTCTCGATAAAGTGGTATCTTAAGTTTAATGATACAATAACATGTTTTGTTTGTAAGGAAAACATCATTGATCAATGTATATATCTTAATGTTAGTGGGAGTAAGTTCATATTTTTGATATGATATGTTGATGATATTATGCTTGCCATAAATGATTTTGGTCATTTATTTGACACTAAGCATTTTCTCAAAAAATATTTTTGAGTATCTCGTGGTATCCAAACACTTTGTCTTACTCGTCCCACATGCCTTAGGATTGCAAAAAGAGACCACCAGTAGCCCGACATTTAGTTGTGTGGGGAATCGAAGTTGAGGCCGTGCGCCTAACCTATATCGATATCAGAGGCATACAAATACCACATAGTATCAACGCGTCTACTACTTGTTCACTCATACCTCCTTAAGGTTATAGGTTTATTCCATTCTCTAGAAATGTAATGTGAAATAGCAACATTCACTAAAAGAGTAATCCTAGTGTTTCTAACCCTAACTAGTAGTAGAAATTAAGTAATTATAGGTACTATTCAATCGTAACCAACAACACCTAACTAATCAATCATCCATAGCAAGTGCATGAATATGAAATTACTAACAACTATAACATCAAACGACAAAGTAATTACCTCAGTACATGATTCTAATGTATTATAATGTTGATCATGACATGCTTTACCGATAAAATAAACATGGAATAACAACCAAATACGGATGACATGCTTTACCGATAAAATAAACATGGAATAACAACCAAATACGGAATCAATATAAATCTTGAATTGCTCAATTAAAAGGTTGAAATGAAATAGTACATATTAATAAACCTAAAAATAGAACAAGCATAACCTCAAAAACTATGCATGTAAGAGAAGAGCAGAACAAAAACTTCTAAACCAAACAAAAGACACAACATTAACTTAATAGATCAAGTGAAGACACCAACTAATGCACATGAAAGCCAATCCGGGGAAAAATGTGAGCAGATACAATGTGAAGAGAATTCGGGTGTTAAATTTTTTTTTTTTTTTTGTGTTACCTTGACGAGCGGAGAGCGGAGCGGTAAGCACAAAGAGCGACCGAGAGAGCAGAGAGCAATGAAAGACACGGAGATTCAAGATCGAAATTCAAAAAGAATCGAAAAACGATGTGCACTCATTCACGCACAATCAACCAAGGAACAAATCAAATCACTCAAGAACAGTTAAAATAAAACCTCATAAAGTAATAACAATTATAAGAACCTGAACTCTTTAAATATGTCACCGATCAAGAGTTTGTTCCTTCACGATTCATAAACAATAAGGTAGTACTATAACACGGCCAATTGCCAAGGCGAATTTACAAAAATAAAAAGGATTCCATGACCATAATAGCTAAGACCTTTCAAGAAAATAAATTTTTTTTTTAAATCCATTTATTAGACTAGTATAGCTGAGCCGCTAAGAAAACCTAGTATACACAATGGTCAGCCACATTATGTTCATTTCCTATGTTTGAACATCAAGGCATATATATGACTGCCTTGCCTAGCAGATATAGCTTCAGTTCAAGTGAAAATCTATAACATATTTCATTCATGAGCATAATATTTGCAATGCTAACAAGTATTACGACTTTAATATTCCTGGATGCCGCAGATAAGGTACGTAGGAACACCGGACACCCCGAATATTTATTGATAGATGGAAATTTATGAAGTCTGCATGCTTAATTTAAATTGGAAAATCTTTCAAGATAAAAAATCTTCTTGCCTTCAACTCCGATCTTTACTAGAAGATCGAACTATCAAATGAACCATAGCGGAAACTTAAATAATTCTCATGTCACCCTTGGTTTTCCATAAATTTTTTAAATTAGATAAACAAGGGGACTAGAATGCCAACTTTGACAGACGCAAAAGTTGAGCGAAAACATTGTAGCGATTCGAAGTATTTCCTCAAAACCGTCACGAGGTGAATGATCTCTATGAAAGTGAAGAGCTCTTGATCATGAGTGTTGCTCGCATTATAAAGAACAATCAAAAACAAATAGATTATATCGAATGTAGTAAGACTCCAAAACTACAAATGCCTTGCTAACCGGAATCGAGACCGAGAGAAGCGAGAGATATCGGCGATGACGAGAGAGACCGGCGCGACGGAGAGAGAAAGAGAGAGACGGCGAGACCGAGAGACAACGAGAGAGACCAGGTAGCACGACCAGACGGAGAAACGGAGACCACCGCGACGTTAGGAAGATTATTTAGATGTTTATTTATATTGAGTTTTATTTAGTTGAATTGATTTTAGATTAAATGAATTTGATTTGTGTTACTTAAGTAAGTTTAGTTAGTTTAATTTCTATTTTTATTAGCTTAGAATTTAAAATAAAATAATGAAACTTCTTTTCCTAAGGAATTTGAAAAATCCCTGTGGAAATTCTTGCTTATCATTACTACAAAATATTTAAACTATAATATAAAGGTGAAATTACTATACAGGCTCAACACCTGTCAAGTTACAAACTTAAAAATTTTCAAACTTACTGTGATCATTTCTATTAAATCTCTAAATCATTAATAAATCCTAAATTATTAGTTAAGATTGAAACAAATTCTTTATTTTCATTAGAAATTTTGGCAGCATCTCCCACAATTTCTACTATACTGGTATTTCAGTCTTCACAAGTCTTGGAAAACTTGTATAGTATGGTGCATATGCTGAAGGAATCACAACCCACTCAATCACATATTCAACCCATTTGAATAAATATATGTATAAAAAATCGGTAATGGTTAATAAAGTTCAACCCCAAATTATTTCATATATTTCAGTTACTGGTAATTTTTTTTTGAATAACTTCTAAAAAAATTATTCATCAGTGTTTATTGCGCATATGCGGTCCCATTAACCCATGCCATAATATATATAACACAAAAAGAGTTACATATACATAGTGAGAGTAGCTAAACAAATCAAACAAATTCGAAGAGCTTATCATTCCCTTTTTCTGTTGAGCCTCAAATTATCAATAGAAGTTAAAAGATTTTTATATAAGTAAATCTCACACTGCCCAATACACCTATAATAGCCAAATACTTGGTAATATAAGAGATATTGAAATTGAAAGGATTTTAAATATGCAACAATGAAATCCATCCCATTTTTGTTAACTTACAACACACAGATTGTTAGTGTCATTATCGTAATTTGTTTTCATTAGTTGTCTCACTGGAGTTTGGTAAATGACTCAACAAAGTTGTGTTTCATGTGCTCATGAAACCAACTGTGAATCAATTTGTTATTGAACTCAGAATCAATTTGTTATTGATCTCTGAATTAGTTAGTTATGGATAAGGAAATGCAGTTACAACAAGGATTGGATAAGTTATTGCAACAGGATCTCAAAATCGATTAGTTGCAGACTTGATCTCATTCACTCAAACATAAGATATGGGTTTAGTGGAGCAAAAGTCTTGAGACACATTTACCACGTGATCAATGTGATGAGACGTGGTTGTTTTGAAGATAAAGACGCATCATATATAAGTTGTTATGGTTAACATTGCGAGTCTTGTACTTTTCTATATATATACTTCAAAGTTTATAGAGTTTGGTACCTCATCTATTTGTATTTTGTGGATGTTGTTAGTTTACTTCTATCTTTGAGCTGTAAGAACAAAAAGGACTTGGGTATCTAGTCAGGGGAAGCCTCACCATTTAAGTATCAAGAGACTTGTGTAAATTCCATGGGAGGAGTAAAGGAGATGCTAGGAGAAGCTCAGTTAGGGAGTCGCATGAAGAATCATGTATCCAATATTCTTTACTCAGTGGAATCTTTGTGTGTACGTGGCCCCGCATATGTAGGTCATGGGTTAAACTGCATGAACAAGCTTCCTTGTGTCTTGGTTTGATTTACTTACTATTTACTTTTGTCTAAGTACTTGCATTGTTATTTATTTCCTTGTTACAACATCACTCATATCTAGTGGTAACAACATTTGGTTATTTCAATTGGTATAAGAGAGGGCACTGTGAAATCTTTGTTTACATAGATAATTGAGATCTGTGAATTAGCCAAAATGTTTAAGGGAAATCAATCAGACCAACCTGAAGGTGTATCTAACATGAGGCCACCTTTGCTTACCAATACAAAATACATGTATTAGAAGGAACATATAGAGGGATGCGTCATCTTTATTGATGTCAAAGCCAGGAGAGCAATTCAGAATGGATTTGCACCACCACTTATGGATGGAGTGCCAAAGAATTCTAACCAGTGGATTAAAGCCAAAGAAAAGTTTCTATCTACAAATGTTAAAAGATTGAATGCCATTTTTAGAACACTAAATTAAGGATATCTCAAGCTCATATCATCGTGCAAAATTGCTAAAGAAGCTAGGGAAACTCTTGAGATTTTCTTTGAAGGAAATAAAGATTTTCGTGAGTTAAAGATCGTCCTTTTGGCCTCCTAGTTTGAATCATTGAGAACTGGAGAAGATGAGACTGTTGCAGAATACACAGCCAAGTTGATCGATGTTGCCAATCAAGCTCAACAACTTGGAAAGAAGTATTGTAAGAAGAAGATGGTGCAAAAAACTATTTAAACTCTTCCAAGCAAGTTAAATGTAAAGGTTGCTGCCATCCAAGAGAAAAAAGGCCCCAAAGATTTGAGATTTGAAGAACTCACTACATATGAGATGTATTTAAACCAGCAAAAGAAGTCCAAAGAATCGGCATTGAAGTCTAATGCTCAATACTTTCAAGTAATAAAATTATCAGCCAGGAATAGGATGATATGGCTATACTAACAAGAAAACAAAATAAATTGTTTCAAAGATTTAAGGGAATAAATCTATATGGGAAGGGAGACTCGTCAAAGAAAAGACTTGGAGACCAAATCCACTGCCAAGAATAGGATGAAGTATAGAGAATATGAAGGACTCGTTCACTTTGTACATGAGTGCCCATCGAGAGGAAAATATAAATCTTTGGTTTCTACAAGGAGTGACTCATACTAAAAAAAAACGAAGATCACGTAAACCATTATGTTTCGTTTGGTATTGTATCTGAATCCCCTATTGCAATCGTTGTTCTTATTGCAATTGAAAAACTTGTTACATCTACCAGTCTAGTGGTTCCTAAGACTGAGAAATCTAAGTGCTTCTCTTCAAAAGTTGTTAGTGATTCTGATAATTTAGAATGTAAATTATCTTATGCTACTAATCATGCAGAAACTTATGCTGAGACGCTTATAAAATGGGAAAAAGTAGTTACATGTAATCATTCATTACAACAAATGTTGTTCGAGAAAGACAAAGAGCTCAATGAATGCAAAGTTAAGCTGGGAAGAGCATAATACAACACAAAGTAACTGAACAAAGGAAAGGCAAAGCTATACAAAATAATACAATAAGGAAAGGGGTCTAGGGACCACAAAGGTCTTGGATTTGTCAAAGGTTCATCTTCAAAAACACATCCAACGCTATTAAGTTTTTTAAAGCTGCACATCTCACCGAACTCATAGCAGAACAACTTCAAATCACATAGTCCGAAAGTAGGTTTCGTCCCACTTGTTATTATTATAGGATCATGGGACTAAAACATCCTAGATGGTTCAATGTGACTCCAGAACTTGCTAGGAGACAACATGTGATTACCCAACGACAACCGCAAGCCAAGACTTAGAAGAGATGGGTACCTAAGAAGAAGCTAAAGTGTCAAGTTGCTCAAATATCTTTAAAATTCGTAACAACATTAGAGTGGTACTTTGATAGTGCATGTTCGAAGCACATGACTTGAGATAAACTCAACTTAATGAACTACCTGACTTATGTGAAAGGACATGTAACTTTTAGAGACGGATTATGAAGCTGAGTGATTGGAAAGGGAACATTAAAAGTATTGGGGCATGTGCCTTAGGTCAATCTATTAACATTGTTTATCTTATAATTTTAGTTAATAAAATAGAGGTTTTCATTTGTTGTTTTATTATAAGTGATTGCATGTTTACCTTATAATAAGATCTATGAGTATTTCTTAAAATAACATAAATGTCCCTAATTGTTCATTATACTAGGAACTATATTGAGTTAAGACTAGTGTGAGTCTTTATTGATGGTCATGTGATGATCATACGTATAGGGATACAAATCAAGATAATGAGTACTTGTTAGGGAACGAGGTACTAGACCGACCCGCTATGAGAACACCACATGAATTAAGTCATAGGTGTTACTCATGATAGGTATATCATTTAGTCCTTCGACTTAAGATTACAATAGACTTCAATATTAGGATCATGGTAATTTGACACAATCAAATGTTGTCTTTAACCGGACGATTATAAATATTATGATTGATTACCATGTGAATAATATGTTAAGGTGTGTAATCAAAATAAAATTTGTCCCTTTCGTATAGAGAGAGATATTAGTGGATCCCTCAATATGTTAGACTATTAAATGCCCAAGTCCAAGTAAATTGATATGATTAATGTCATTTAGATGTTTTCAGTCTACCTAAAGATCGAGACTAATACGATTGAACATTAAGGGTGACTTTCCATGCCTTATGTTTAATCAAAGGATATCGCACGAAAAAGGATATGATATATGTTATTCATTAGGTTGTATCGATTTTGATATTCATGCTACGTGAGTAGTCATAATGCTTTGGTAGAGACCGCTTACGACTTGTGTACCAAAATGGCTTTTGTTCATTGCCAATGTTGCATTAACCTATTGGGTCACATGCAAAGAATGGCTTTGCACAATTTAATTGGTCCAGAGTAATGGATTTTATATCATAAAATTGACATAAAAGCCCTTAAGATTTGTTATATGATAACTTATTAATATGGGTATTTGTGTAATTTTCTTGAATTGCCTAAATACAATAGTTGTATTACGAATAAGTTTTTTAAATGAGCTTTTCTACACATATAAATAGAGGTTGAAACTCTAAAACAATATAAGATTTTCGTTTATACTATTTTCGAGTTATCTGGGTTTAGGGATAGAGAAAAATGTTTTCAATTTCTATTAGAGCTAGCACTCCAAATTGTTGTCACCGTTCGTGTATGGATTTTCGATAAAGGACGTGCGCTTGAACGACTTGGAGATCGAACAATTAGAGAAGGAAATCATGGATTAAGGTATGGTTTACTTTTATTGATCTAGTTTAATGGAACTTGTTTTCTATCCTATTGGGGTTATTCAAATTTTTTTTTGAGTTTTTCGCTGCGTATGAACCCCAAAACCTAACAAAAAGTCGATGGACTTCCTTTACTAGATGATGTATTACATGTAGGACATCTCAAGGGCAACCTACTTAGTATTAGTTAACTTTGTGATTAAAATCTATATGTAATTCTCACTAGAGATATGTGTTAAGTGTGCAATGAGAGTGGAGAATGTATTATGACTAGAGAAAGGTCATCTAACAACTGCTATTTATCGAAATAGCCAAATAGGAACTATTACAACTCTGTTGCTGCGCATGATGAAACAGAAACATGTCTTTAAAAGTTGGGGCATGTACATTACAAACACATGAAGAAGATATCTCATGTGGAATCTGTACTAGGATTACACAAATTCTAGTTCACTATAAGAAAAGTGTATGAGCCATGTCAGCTTGGAAAGTGAAGAAGAGAAGTGCACAAAGCATTTGATAACTGCAACACCAAGGCATCTCTCGAACTTCTCTACATTTACCTTGTTGGTCCCACTCAAGTAGCTAGTATATCCGACAAAAGATATATTTTTGTATGTGTAGATAATTTCCCTCGATTTACTTGGGTATTGTTTCTCAATGAAAAATCAGATTCATTCGATATGTTTAATGAATTATGCTTGAAGTTACAAATGGAGAGAAAAGACTCACGATTAAGCATTGTCAAGATAAGAAGTAACCATGAAAAGGAATTTGAGAATTACAAGTTTGTTGAGTTCTTTAGAAAGGTAGGAATTGTTCAAGAATTCTTTGCCCTAATTACCCCACAGCAAAATGGGGTTGTAGAAAGGAAAAATAGACATGTGTAAGACATGGCTTGGGTCATGCTTACTTCTAAAGAACTTCCTACAAAGCTTTGGGAAGAAGCATTAAACACAGTGTGCGACATCATCAACAGAACATATCTTCGTCCATTTACTTTGAAAACTCCTTATGAGTTATAGAAACGTTAGAAGTCTAATCTCAATTACTTCCATATTTTCAAAAGCAATTTTTTTCGTATTGAAAGACAGGGAACAACTGAGTAAGTTTGATAAGAGATGCGATAAGTCAATCTTCTTTGGGTACTCCTCAAATAGCAAGGCTTATACAATCTTTAACAAGCGAACTCGAAAAGTTATGAAGCCTATCGATGTGGGTTTGATGACTCTATATTAGAAGAAATAAGTCAACCCTAATGGATTGATGACGCTGAAGATTCTCGTATTTCATCCTAATCTGATGCAATTGATGTTATAACCACAACTACTGAGGGTCCATGTAAAGCGAGCAACATGAGAACTTCGTTAGAGGATATATCATCTATATATTGTAGACCATTAACCAAATTCCAGAAGAACCATCCTACAGATAATATCATGGGATCGATGGAAGGAGTTATAACCAAAGGCGCAACCAAGATTAACGATAAAAAAACTAGGCATGTACGTATGTTTTGCTTCATCATTTGAACCTAAAAATATCTTTCATGCTCTGGAGAATGAATACTGGATAATGGCAATCCAAAAAGAGCTCAATTAGTTTCAAAGACTTGGTGTATGGACCTTAGTAACGAGACCACATAATTACAATGTTATTGGAACAAAATGGCTCTTCAAGAATAAGACAAATGCTAAAAGAGAGGTGGTTAGAAATAAAGCCAGATTTGTTGCCCTAAGATATAATTAAGTTGAAGGTACTCGATAAAACTTTTGCCATTATAGCTCGAGTAGAATATATACGTCTCTTGCTTGTTTCTCTGGTTCTCTTAGTTTTAAAATCTATCAAATAAATGTGAAAAAGGCTTTGTTAATTGGCACACTCAAAGAAGAAGTTTTTGTGGGACAACCAAAGGGTTTTGAGAATACATTATTTCCTCATCATGTATATTAGTTGAAGAAAGCTCTATATGGGTTGAAACATGCCCCAAGAGCTTGGTACAACAAACTTGCCAAGTTTTTACTTGGCAAGCATCAGTAAATTTTTCACTAATGATAAAGTATACGCGGAGGTAGTGTTCATAAAACCTTATTTATCAAGCATCCGTTTGAAGCAGTTTTTATTGAAAAAGTATACGTGGAGGAGTTTTTCACTAAAAGGAAGAATGAATTCGATATGAGCATGGTAGGAGAACTAAGCTATTTTTTGGGTCTTCAAGTTAGCAGACTGATAAAGGAACATTTCTTCCTCAACAAAATTATTTTTGCTCCTTAGTAAAAAGATTTAGATTGGAAAACAATCGACATCACGGAATTCCAACGGGAACCAATGATGAGTTATCCAAAAATGAAAATGTTAAAATAGTTTACTATTCTTTGTATAAAATCATGATTGACAGTCTCTTGTATCTCACTGCCAGACGACCGGACATAGCCTTCAGCTTAGGTGTATGTGCCAGATATCAAGTTGCACCTAAAGAACCACACCTCACTACAGTAAAGAGAATCATACATTATGTAGCAGGTTCATTAAATCTAGGTCTATGATATTCTTCTAATGCTGACTTTTGCTTGATTGGTTATAGTGATGCAGATTAAGCAAGAAATGCATATGATAGGAAAAGCTTTTCGAGAGGTTGTTCTTTTTGCTGGAACTAACATGGTTTCTTGGTTCGAAAAAAAAAAACTCCATGTCACTATTAATAGCTGAAGCATAATACATTGATGGATGAAGTTGTTTCACTCAGTTGTTGTGGATGTTCCAAATGCTACTAGATTATAACATCTAGTTGCAACAAATTATAGTGTTCTGCAAAAACAAGAGTGCAATTGACACCTCAAATAATCTTGTCTAACATTCGTGTACTAAGCACATTGATCTAAGGTATCATTTCATTCATGACTTAGCTAAAACAAGGGTTATTGAAATTCAATATATTAATATTGACTTGCAATTGGCTGACATTTTCACCAAGGCATTTGATACTTCTAGGTTTGAAATGTTAAGTGGTGAGATAGGACTATGCACATGCCCTGTATAAATCACATTTGATACCTCCCCATTTTTTTAATAAATATATTTGTTATCTTTTAAAAACAAAAAAAACAAAAGGGAGTAGCCATTTGTGTTTGTGTATTGTTGTACATTTATTCCTATCCATTTTAAATAACAGATTAATTATGTTTTAAGTGTTTTGATCATTTTTTTGCTTCATTTTTTATTTTTATGATTATCTTAATTGTTTGTTGGTGGGAGATTTAAGGGGGTTAGTTAGCATCATAAGTGTTCTAGTGCATATCCAAGTCTAATTGCTCTCAATCTTTTTCAATTCGGAGACTCATCGTCACATTCTTTGTTAGAGTTTCTTGCATCTCTATCTTATCTCTGTTGCATTGCACAGTTTTATAAAGAGATCACCATGCTATTAACATGGGGATCAATGAAGGATGTCAAAGTTGCACACCAAATTCTTCATCATCCAAACTTCCACCAAATGGGAGAAAGGCAAAATCATCAAAGAATGGAACTAAAATTTTGTGCCCTACTCTTTTGATGGCAATTCCATTGTTTCATCCAGTTGAAATGGGGGTCAGATTCTTTAATAGAAGGATTACCACTAATCATCACCAATTTCCCTCCAATCGCTCCTATAATGGAAAATCCATTATCGATGTCTTCATTTGAGCCAAATACCGCTAAGAATTATGAGGTTCGACCATCTAATCTAGTTGTTCAAGAAACAAAATCATTGCAGGTTGCATCTAAGACAGATCAGATGAATATTGAGAAACAAATTGATAACATGAGTCTACTAGGTTACAACAGGCCGCAGCCCCTGTTATATATGCACATCTTAACCCATAAGAAATGGATTCTTGATGTAAAGATGGTGATTCCGCTGCGAAAGAGGATCCTTAGGGATTTACTACTAATGACCATCGCGAGCCTCCTACTGAATAATCTAAACTTGCTCGTGGTGTTGACAGTAAGCAAGTATTACCAGAAAAAGTCGAGAGTCATCCTCTAGAAGAATCCACTCCTCATGTTAATGAACATCAGACATAAAACACACTAGTGGCAGAATAAACTCAAGATGACTTTATTGCAAATCTTACTAACTTTGTACAAGATGATGGTGTTTCATCTAAAAAACTCTAAAGATTTAATTACTCTGGTCGACACTTTGCGCCGATTTAACGGAAAGGATCTAATAATGGAAAAGGCTTTAAAAAGGAAAAATGCTACTCAGGAGTCGGTTCCCTACAGCACTGTTCCAACGGAAGAAAACTCGAGTCCTTTTGCAACCAACTCTGACACCTTCAATTTTAAATGTAAAAGTAAAATTGAGATTCATGCCACGACTTTAATGAATATGGAATCAAGTTCTGACTGTGATGAAGACCCAAAACCTCGAAAGGAAGAAGAATTCAAGGGCCTTAGTCGTTAGTTCTTTGATCGGGGAGCTAAAGCCATATTTGATGATGTCAAGCAAATGAAGTTTCATGCTGAAAAGTATCTTCATAATGATACTTATGCACAAGCTAATTTGGTAAAATGTCTTGCCTTAAGTTCTTTGCTTAAGCTTTTCACTTTTCCCACTAAGTTCAATGAGAAGCTAGTAAAGGAATTCTATGGCATTCTTAAGGTCTCACCGAGTGATCCTTATTCTCCCTTATACCATAAAGTCTATCTTTGAGGGCACATATATCAATTTTCCCATGCTATGATCAACAAAGTTCTAGGGTGTAAGGTTAAAAATGATGGTCATAGGTTCCATGTGTCCTTCTGAACCTAGAGTAGTATTTCCACTTTAGTAATGATCATCACTGGAGGGGTTGTCAAGTCCCATAAAAAGAAGGAAAATAGAAAAACTCAAAAGATTTAAGTGCCTTATATTTTTCCTTATATAGTCATATGACCTTAAATGTTTTGCCAATAAAGCATGGGAATACTTATTGGAGAGATATGGGTATCCTGCTTTATGATGTGGATCAGGGAGTACCTTGTGACTAGGGGGATATTATCTTTTGGGATGTCTTAGATAGGTTTAAGCCTGGTTCCCTATTTGACTTACTATTTCTTCCTTGCTTGATTATCGATCTACTTAACAAAATGTTAAGATAAATAAACAGGATCACCAAAAATATGCTCAAGTATAGATGATTTCTTCTAAAGTAACCAAGCCAGATTCAGCCCATCTTAATAATCTACATAATCATGAAGATCTGACACAATTACCTCCATACTTGTTGCAACATGGTATTCTTCCTGTTGCAATGCAAGATAGTGAAGCTGGCCCTTCTTAAGCACACCAGCGCAAGAAGAGAAAGACAAGTCAGTTGCTACTACCTCTACATAACCAGGTGGGTTAGGTCTTGCTAGAAATGATCTTGTTAACATTAGAGAAAGGCAGGAGAGGGAACTTCTGCAAGCCATTCAAGCTTTGCCTGATAACTTATTCTAGTCTCTTCTAATTTTTGTGCAAGCTCTAAGCCCTACTCCTTACTGAGGGTCTGGTAGGCCTCTATCAGATCATAATTTGTCATTATGCTATCAAAAAATGAAGAATATGTGACTGGTGGGAGTATGTTCTGTTATAAATCGGTATTCTGGGTATTCGAAAGTTTGAAGACTATTCGTTGACTGGTGGTATGCCTCACTCTGATTTTGCTTTTGTGGAAGTTTGTTGCAACAAACCTTTATTACAACAGAAGTTGAAGATCTCTAAACTATTGTAGATGATAAAGATGATCAAGAGTGTTAATATTTTTACTTTCTTATGTTTATTATGGCTGACTGGAACACTTAAGTTGATGATACTAATTACTATGGATTTCTATGATCTCTAATGTGGAGGATAATGTTTGGGCTTATCCTTCACTGTTATTTTGATTGGTGATTTATTTCTCACCTTATATGCTCCATTTGATCATTTACCATAGTTGTGACAACATAATGACAAATGGGGAAATTGTTAGTGTCATTATCATAATTTGTAGGCATTAGTTTTCTTATTGGAGTTTGGTAAATAACTCAACAAAGTTCTGTTTCACGTGCTCATAAAACCAACTGTAAATCAGTTAGTTATAAATTTCAAAATCAATTTGTTACTGATCTCTGAATCATGTGATCAATGAAATGTGACATGGTTGTTTTGACAATAAAGACGAATCATATCTTAGTTGTTACAGTTAAGATTTTGGGTCTTGTATCTGTCTATATATAGTTGAAAGTCGATAGAGTCTAGTACCTTATCTATTTTGTATTTTGTGGACCTTGTTAGACCATTTCTATCTTTGATTTATAAGCACAAAAGGGGACTTAGTTATTTTGGTGAGGGGGAGCCTCATTGTGTAAGTATCTAAAGACTTATGTAAAGTCCATTGGAGGAGTAAATGAGATTCTAGGAGGAGCTTAGTGTAGTAGTTGCGTGAAGATTCTAGTATCCATTGTTCTTTAGTTAGTGGATTTAATGTCTGGGCGTGGCCCCGCAGATGTAGGTCGTGGATCGAACTGTGTGAACGAGCTTCCTTATGTCATGGTTTGATTTACTTACTATTTCTTTTGTCTAAATACTGGCATTGTTATTTATTTTGCGGCTACAACAACACTCATATCTAGTTGTAATAGCATTTAGTTATTTCAAAAACGTTAAACAGTAAACTATATATTATAATATGTTTTAGATATATATCAAGCAATTACCTAATTTATTAAGCAAGATGATCGATGTTAGCTATTGCTAACCCCACATAGCTTTATTCCTTTTTAAAACTTTTACTTTCATGGGCATCACAGTAACTAGCTCTCTATGTGTGTTTGCTCATCGTTCTTCTCCATCGTTGGTTCATCTCCACCACTTGGGTTGTGTCGTCTCAATTCATTATGCTTGACTTTAATAACCGGCACAACTAAAAACATCAACCACGTGTTACCTTTAATATTAACGTAGATAATTCATAAGCATGCCACGTTTGGGTTTCATCAGACTTGCTCTACACTTCTCCGATTTTTATAAACTTAGTTTTGTTTTAATCTTTATAGTGTAGAGAACTTATGGGTATCCAGTTTCAGTCAAAACTCTCCCAATAAGCCATCCGAAACATTGACCAAAATACCCTTAATACTAACTTAAAAATAATAAATCTTACTATTTCAACTAGCCTAATTTGGCTAACTTATTAACCTTTTAAACAACAAGATTGATCATGTTATCCATTATCAATGTAAAATCCTCACTTTTATCTTTCTATAGACTCCAAGAACGTGTTAATCGGATTAAAAATTAGTAAGTTATGTCCTTTTCAATATGCCTTATTTACGATGTTAAAATAAATAGCTAGATTAATCAAATACTATCCATTATCTTCCTCAACGCAACCAACTCCTCTGGTTTTTTTTATTTCTAAACCTTAAATTCAGCCTAAGATATGACCTTAAACTGTTAATCAAAAGTTCAACTATGGATTGGCATCAAAACTCATCAACTTATTACATCACAAACCCACAAAATAAAGGTTTAATTTTCAGATTTCAATTTTTTTAAATATTCTTAACTCAAGAGCCCTTCAATTCCACTCTAATTCAATGAGATTTGTTCCAATCTTGATTTAAATGAATCAAAACAATCCCAATGTAATACCCATGACATCAATTAAAACAATCAATCAAGAATCAAATATACCTTCAATTCCTGCCAAACTCAATAGAACAGTGAAAGAGTTCATCAATCTACAACACCCAACATTAGTTTCTTCTCTAGTTTGATTTTAGGCAACAACAGCAACAATGAGAAAAACCAAGCCTTTCCACAACTAAAAGAGAGGGGAAGGATGAGAGAACATATGAAGAGAGAGACGAGAGTGAGAGTTTGAATGCTGAGAAAGTTTTTTTTCTTGCGTTTAAGGAGAGTGGTTGAGTCAGTTTAAAAAAATAAAAATATATAACCCCTCCCTTGTTTTTTCTTTATTCAACTCTTAAACTCACTTAACCCCTTAACCTTAATTTAAAGCTCAATTAAACCTCTCTTAGTTCCCTTACTCATTTCTTAATTTACGCACTTCATTTCTTATCAGTCTCACATCTGAATTCCATAAAACTCGAGGCTAAAACTCATGACCCCTAAACAAAGTTACTAGAACTAAAATTGGGTCTTTTAGACTGTAATTCTTGAATAAAGTATCATATATAGCAGTCTCTAGGAAAATCATCACTGAAAAATAAAATAAAATCACCAATTTTTATTTTCACCAATTATGGAGTCTTAATCTCATGTGACAATATGAGCCTCTAAACAAGGCACTACCCAGCCTAATCTCATCATTAAGCCCTAATCCATGCCACGTAGGACTTACTAATTTATTAATTAGCCTTTCTATCCTATTGCTCTCATTATTCTTATTCAGGATAAGTATTTCCCATGAGACGACCATAACCCCGAAGGGCCAGGATCGCCCAGCCAATTCCATCGGCGAACCCGTCGAGATAACCCAGTGAGTCAAGCGATGATCTAGTAAGTCTTAACTTGCGAAAAATATATCAACACAGTCCATAAAAGACAAACTAAGGCTAAAATGTGCGGAGATAAAAGCCTTTAAAGTATAACTAGTTGCAGAATAAATGGAAAAGTCTTACAAACAACTAAAGCATAACTAAAACATAGTTTTGTTGGTTTAAACATCTACCCATATAAAATACCCTATTTATTACATAAAAACATCTCAAAAACCAAAATAGATAAATATAACTCAAACAAAAGCACACGAAAGAGATCTCCTATGATACGACCTTCTCTTCTCTTTTGTTAAGAGAAGCAGTTAAGGTACCCGGGGGGAAAATAGTAGGGTAAGAAAATATTCAACGGGCTCAGTAAAGTAGAAGCTTGCTTTACCCTTAACCATCAAAGTAATACCTAGTGTGATAATAAATAACATTCAACAATGGATTAGTTTAAGAAACTTTTATCATCTTAGGCAAGAAACAAGTACATAAGAAAAAACACTATAAAATGCAAGATAAAGTAAACAGTGCCCAACAATGATAATCAAACAACTTTACAATGATACATGAATGCCATAGAATCAAGAGAAGTGAAACTAGGTAATTTAATAAACATGAGCCGAACACCTACATAGCACATCAAATGGGGACCTCAAATAGCTAACAAGGGCATCAAGGCTAAACTTATGAAATTTGAATAGACATACACATCAAGATATCATAACCAACATAGAATAAGGTACCGATGGCCGACGCTCCTCCAACCTAAGGTGTAAGCGTGCATTCATCAATACCAGTATACCAATTCCACAAGCATTTATATTAAGAGAACCCAAACGATATAGGAAGCAGGATCAATAAGAGTGTAGAGATAGATTCCAATTAATTCCATAATTTTATACATGATTCCTATCATAACTAGTATTAAGCCATGAAACCCATAAGTTCTCTACACTATAAAGATTAAAACAAAACTAAGTTTATAAAAATCGGAGAACTTATGGGTCTGTATTTTAATTATTGTGATAGTTACAGTAGTATCGGATTGGATCAGTGCGAAGAACTTGCCACAATTGAGTATGTACATAATTGGCATAGCGATATATGTCTGGATAATTGATAAAAACATGAATTGAAGGCTTCCGAAGTAGATACCAAAGGGTGATAATCAAATTGGCATCTTCTCTTGTCCATAAAAGTGATTGACAAACAAAAATACGTATTTCATATGTCTTTATGAGTGAATTCCATAAGATATCTACTCCATTGAGATATAATTCTTGAGAAATATGCTCAATTAATGGATGCTGGATGGCTGGATGTCGAAGAGCCCGAGCGAGTGTAGTCATTTATAAATCGATTGAATCATGCAGAATGAGCTGAATAGGTATTATCGTCTGAATGAGTTTGAGAGGAAGCTGAATATTTAGCTTCAAACTGTTTGAATCTTTCTTTAAATTGATTCTGCATAGTCTAAAAATTCTGTTGAAACCCTTCTTGAAGCTGTTGGATTATAGATTGAGCCAAGTCTGGATTGATGGATGAACTGGATTCATTGTTTAGATTTTTCTGTGATGGAGCGGGTAAACTTATATCTTTATGAGTTTTGAAACTTGCGTTTTTATATGTTTTGACAGGAGGGGGAAATTCTTGTGGGAGAGTGAATTCTGTAGGATGGGAATGTCTTCTGGTTTCAGTTATTTTGAGACGTGTTGGCGGAACACTGGATATGTCAATTGATTCAATGTCAAATTGATCCCACCATTTACACTGGATTTCTTGAGAGAGATAGGTATAGGTGATGTTATGAACTGTGGTGATTTTATGAGTTCCATAATTCCATTTGAGAATCCAGGGGATTGAATGTTTGTGCATGAATTGGAAAAGTGAGAGCTTTTCGGCTTCATATTTCTTGAAAACTTCATTTGGAAAGAAACCAATATAAGGTCCAAACTTAGTCCACCATTCTGCCACGAACCAAGATGGAAGATTGACTTTCAGGGATTTTTTAATGTGATATACCAGGAATGTCCAGAAGTGGGATCTTTATAGAACAATATATTGCGCCAAGCATCAATATAGTCTTTATAATTTACTTGAGTTGGATGTCGATCTTGTACCAATGTCATAACTTGATAAATAAACAGACTTTGTTGCACAGAGAGTTGCTGAGTCCACTCAGCACTTAAGAGAACCTTTTGAATTTTTAATTTTGAATAAGCAATTTCATATGAGTTAGGCCTTGTAAAATGTTCAATGAGCACTGATTGAGTTGTTGTCAAGAGAGTTTCATAAAACTTGATGGTAACATTGGGACGATTAGGTATAAAATGTAAGGAATGAGGCATGAGGAGTTTGACTTGAGTATCTAAAGATTTATCAAGCAAATGAGAATCCATGAGGAGAACTAAATGTCTGTTACTGAATTTATAAAGAGATTTATTGATATCAGCTTGATTGTAAGAATTGAAAAGATGGGAAAATTTATTGGAAGTTGATGTGGATTTGCCATTTTCAGTCATGATGATCTGTAGGCAATGAATTTGAGGAGATATAAGAAATTCACGAGATAAGAAATCAGGAAGAGAATTATCCTTACCTTTAATATATTCAATATCAAAATCAAAAACACTTAGGATTGCTTACCATCGTGCAAATTTTTTTTTTGAAACCAAATTCTTGACATCGTTTAAAAGAATATCTTTAGCAGCTTTGCAATCGATGCGAATTAAAAACTTTTGATTTAAAACATCGGCTTGGAATTTTTGAACACATAAAACAATTGCTAAAACTTCTTTTTTGACTGTCGCATACTTTTGTTGTGTAGGATTCCAAAGTTTGGATGTATAGCAAATTAATTGTTCTTTATCAGCAGGGGTTTTTTGTAAAAGAATACCACCATAACCGGGATCAGATGCATCTGTTTGTATAATTTTTGGATACGCTGAATGTGCTAAATGAAGACATGGAAGAGACTTAACTTTTTGTTTAATATTCTGGATAGCAGATGTATGAACAGAAGTCCATGTAAATTTTGCATCTTTTTTGAGAAGATCATTTAATGGTTTTCTATCTAGAGCTGCATTTTTATAAAAATCAGATAGATAATTTAAACAACGAAGGAATCTTTGTAATTGTAATTTGTCAGTTAGTTGATCAGAAAATTTATCAGCGAAATCAATAACGCGGTTGACAAGAGTTATGGTATGATTAGAAATTTTAAAACCTAAAAATATAGTAGAAGTTTGAAAGATATGCATTTTCTTTTGTGATAAAACAAGACCATTTTTTATAATAATTGCTTGAAAAGTTGCTAAATGTTTCCAATGTTGCTCAATTGTTTTAGAAAATATTAAAATATCATCAATATAAACAAGTACGAATTCGCGATAGGGATTAAAAATATCATTCATAATTTTTTGTACATAATTATAGTGTAGAGAACTTATGGGTATCCAGTTTTGTGATAGTTATTGTGATAGTTACAGTAGTATCATCATACTTGCTCTACACTTATGGGTCTGTATTTTAATAAACTTATGGGTCGTATTTTAATTATTGTGATGAATTCGCGATACTCAATTCATGTTTGGGTTTCATCAGACTTGCTCTACACTTCTCCAATTTTTATAAACTTAGTTTTGTTTTAATCTTTATAGTGTAGAGAACTTATAAGTATCCAGTTTCAGTCAAAACTCTCCCAATAAGCCATCCGAAACATTGACCAAAATACCCTTAATACTAACTTAAAAATAATAAATCTTACTATTTCAACTAGCCTATTTTGGCTAACTTATTAACCTTTTAAACAACAAGATTGATCATGTTATCCATTATCAATGTAAAATCCTCACTTTTATCTTTCTATAGACTCCAAGAACGTGTTAATCGGATTAAAAATTAGTAAGTTATGACCTTTTCAATATGCCTTATTTACGATGTTAAAATAAATAGCTAGATTAATCAAATACTATCCATTATCTTCCTCAACGCAACCAACTCCTCTGGTATTTTTTATTTCTAAACCTCAAATTCAGCCTAAGATATGACCTTAAACTGTTAATCAAAAGTTCAACTATGGATTGGCATCAAAACTCATCAACTTATTACATCACAAACTCACAAAATAAAGGTTTAATTTTCTGATTTCGATTTTTTAAACTATTCTTAACTCAAGAGCCCTTCAATTCCACTCTAATTCAATGAGATTTGTTCCAATCTTGATTTAAATGAATCAAAACAATCCCAATGTAATACCCATGACATCAATTAAACCAATCAATCAAGAATCAAATATACCTTCAATTCCTGCCAAACTCAATAGAACAGTGAAAGAGTTCATCAATCTACAACACCCAACATTAGTTTCTTCTCTAGTTTGATTTTAGGCAACAACAGCAACAATGAGAAAGACCAAGCCTTTCCACAACTAAAAGAGAGGGGAAGGATGAGAGAACATATGAAGAGAGAGACGAGAGTGAGAGTTTGAATGCTGAGAAAGTTTTTTTTTCTTGTGTTTAAGGAGAGAGGTTGAGTCAGTTTAAAAAAATAAAAATATATAACCCCTCCCTTTTTTTTTCTTTATTCAACTCTTAAACTCACTTAACCCCTTAACCTTAATTTAAAGCTCAATTAAACCTCTCTTAGTTCCCTTACTCATTTCTTAATTTACGCACTTCATTTCTTATCAGTCTCACATCTGAATTCCATAAAACTCGAGGCTAAAACTCATGACCCCTAAACAAAGTTACTAGAACTAAAATTGGGTCTTTTAGACTGTAATAAAGTATCATATATAACACTCTCTAGGAAAATCATCACTAAAAATAAAATAAAATTACCAATTTTTTTTTTCACCAATTATGGAGTCTTAATCTCATGTGACGATCTGAGCCTCTAAACAAGGCACTACCCGGCCTAATCTCATCATTAAGCCTTAATTCATGCCACGTAGGACTTACTAATTTATTAATTAGCCTTTCTATCCTATTGCTCTCATTATTCAGGATAAGTATTTCCCATGAGACGACCATAACCCCGAAGGGCCAGGATTGCCCAGCCAATTCCATCGGCGAACCCGTCGAGATAACCCAGTGAGTCAAGCGATGATCTAGTAAGTCTTAACTTGCGAAAAATATACCAACACAATCCACAAAAGACAAACTAAGGCTAAAATGTGCGGAGATAAAAGCCTTTAAAGTATAACTAGTTGCAGAATAAATGGAAAAGTCTTACAAACAACTAAAGCATAACTAAAACATAGTTTTGTTGGTTTAAACATCTACCCATATAAAATACCCTATTTATTACATAAAAACATCTCAAAAACCAAAATAGATAAATATAACTCAAACAAAAGCACACGAAAGAGATCTCTTATGATACGACCTTCTCTTCTCTTTTGTTAAGAGAAGCAGTTAACGTACCCGGGGGGAAAATAGTAGGGTAAGAAAATATTCAACGGGCTCAGTAAAGTAGAAGCTTGCTTTACCCTTAACCATCAAAGTAATACCTAGTGTGATAATAAATAACATTCAACAATGGATTATTTTAAGAAACCTATTATCATCTTAGGCAAGAAACAAGTACATAAGAAAAAGCACTATAAAATGCATGATAAAGTAAACAGTGCCCAACAATGATAATCAAACAAGTTTACAATGATACATGAATGCCATAGAATCAAGAGAAGTGGAACTAGGTAATTTAATAAACATGAGCCGAACACCTACATAGCACATCAAATGGGGACCTCAAATAGCTAACAAGGGCATCAAGACTAAACTTATGAAATTTGAATAGATATACACATCAAGATATCATAACCAACATAGAATAAGGTACCGATGGCCGACGCCCCTCCAACCTAAGGTGTAAGTGTGCATTCATCAATACCAGTATACCAATTCCACAAGCATTTATATTAAGAGATCCCAAACGATTTAGGAAGCAGGATCAATAAGAGTGTAGAGATAGATTCCAATGAATTCCATAATTTTATACATGATTCCTATCATAACTAGTATTAAGCCATGATTGAAGATAAAGCAAACCCCATTTACCTCGAAGTGTTGCTATCCTATCATATCTTAACTTGGAAGTTCCTATATAATTCTCCTCGTGTCTACATTGGTATAGGTTCATGTATGTATTATTAATATGGTTGTTGAGGTAAGTTTACTCCCCTCCCATTAATATCTTTGAAACGATATAAAACCCTTTTCAAAATAATGTCATGCCTTCGTCGCGGCGACAAAGGTTTTCGGGATTAGTTACCATTGCCCTAACCCTTGTCTCGACGATATACTTTGATAAAAACTCGGTGAATTTTGAAAAATATAGAACATCATAATTAATTTTGTAAAATAGTCAGTGTACTCCCAATACCGTGGGTTTACCCAAAAAGCACTGGGGCGAATTGACTAGACCTCAAAATCGAAAAACTATAAATTACTCCACATCATACTTTTCATGCCACGGCGTTAGGGGATTGCTAGATTGACTTCCTTGAATTCCCAGGCAGCGCTGTGGCCAGTGCCCTACCGCTTATAAGCGAGGTGCTTGAGCGGCGCTGGGCACAAATTGAGAATTTCAGATATGAACTCAAATTTCGAATTCCCCAACGACTACCACAACCTCTAAGTGTCCGAATCTGATCAAAATAATCATAAACCACATCGTTTGAAACCACAAGAACATTCCAATTCCATCAAACAATCTATCCAAACTACAATTCCATAATAAAAATATAGATTTTGCACATCCTTTTGAATAAACCAAAGAAGATGAGATAGAGATGACCCAAATCACAAATCAAGGCATAGGCGTTCATCTTCTATTTTAAATTCCAAAAAAAATCATGATTCCATTCAAAATCAAGTATGTGAATTAAAATAGAGAAAATTAGAGAGGACGAGACAAGTTATTTACCTTGCTTTGTGAGATCTTGATGAGAGTTCCCTCTCCTCCACCAAATCCACCAAGCAAGTGTTCTAGGGTTCCCTCCTCATTTCTCCATAGCTAAATCAGGAAAAAGTGGCTTGGAGCCCTAATTGTGGTTTATATACTAAGTCAATGGGATTAGGGTTAAGTTGACCGAATCAAAACCCCACATCTCATCTTAGTCTCTTTCAGTACTAGGACAATCTTAAGGTCCTCATTTGATCCATCCTTAATGTGTTATTTACCAAATTGCCTTTTTTCTTTATTTAATTTATTTTACAAGTACTTTAAGCTTATTTTATTTAATTAGGCTTATACTCCCACCTAAGTCAACTAGATAGTATATAATACATACTTTATTCAAACCAATACACGCATAACATGCATGTCTACTAAATTAACATTAATAATTGAACAATTTACTATATTTTAATATAATCAGCGGAATGAGTTTAAATTGAACACCTAACTGTGGAAACTAGGTAAATAAAAGATCACATGTATATCAAGTTATGATAACAAAGTGAGTACATGCATCAAGTCGGGGGCAAATCTATGAACCCATTATACAACCCAAAAGTATATAAAAGACATAAATAAAGTAAATATCATAATAACTTACAAATTTAGCAAAAGATGCTTGCCGATGGCTTAGAGATAATCACCAATCTTCTCTTTCCCCAGTCTGCTACTTGTAAGCTCTGCAATTTTCTCAAAAATGGCAATTCCAATGAGTAAATCTTGAGACCATTTATTCACATCTTGAATATCCAAAGAGAGGTAACTAGATGCATAATTCACAAATAAAAGGAAAGTACTAGAAATGTAAGTCACGCAAGAAGTTGTCGACTTAACGAAAAAGTAAATGAGTGCTGGAAATGAAACTAGGTGCAATGAAAGAGATCACAAGTGCGTACATTCTTGAGGTCTTAGACTCTTAACATGATAAGTGTCCATATAGGGAACCTCAACCTTATCCATCTTTGAGTTATACTCTAAGTTTAAGTCTAAACCTGATAGGTATATGTCGATGAAACCTTAACCTTATCTATCTCTTTGAGCTTGATAGGTGTCCTACATCAAGAATCCTCAACCCTATATATATTGCTTTTGACTAATAATCGTTCCTTAAAAGTGTTCGTGGAATGTATCCGGTAGATCAGTGCTACCGGATCTTATCCCCTCGGATCAAGTTAGTTTCACAATCACACTCATAAAGATTACCAAGTAAAATCATGCATCAATACCAATTGTTTCATAAATAAACAATTCAAGAAATCAACAATAATGAAAGGAAATGGAAATGGATGCTCTACAAATTTATTTACCTAAAACCACACAATATCATAAGCTATTTTGGCTAGCACTCGCCTTAAACTGCGCGTATGATACCCAACACTAGTTCCTTCGGTTCCTGATTTCGTTTTGTATTAGCTTAGTTATGTCAGTTACATTTTGTATTGCGTTGTTGTAATAACATTGTTTTTGTAATCCTTGTGTTCATATATGTCCTTCGTAGGCGCAGAAGTCCCTTTTATGCACAGACGTCACTTAAGGGCACATACATCCTTTATGGTTACAAACATCCCTTATTGGGACAAACATCCCTTGTGGCCACAAATGCCCCTTGTGGGCAAAGATGTTCCTTGTAGGCATAGACTCCCCTTGTGGGCCCAAACACTATTCATTATCTTCTACAACAGCCCAACATGCATGAAAATGACCACAACTTGAGCACCAAATTTTGTCTTATAAAAATCAAAATTTGAGAAAAACCCAAATCATGAGAAAACCTCATTTTTGCTCAAAACTTGCTAAACTATAAACTAAGATCGTATAACCTATTTGCTTCACGAAAAACAATTGAATGCATCATTTTAATGATTAAGTCAGTTCCATTAAACCCCTAAAGGATTTCTTTGATAAAAACCCCAAGATTCCAAACTAATTTTACAAGAATTGATTAAAAGAGAAGTTTATGAAAGATACTTAGGCATATGCTTGATCTTAAACACTTGTTTCTTTAAAGTTTACTCTAATTACTCTCTTGAATCCTTGTTTTACAAAAAAATCAAGCACTCAAGAACACTTTAGAACTTCTTCTCTAAAATGGTAAAAATGCATGTTTTTGGTTTAAGGAACTAACACCCCTTTGTATAGTCCCTTTACAATTTGATCTTAGCCACTCATCTCCTTGCACTATCTCATCTCTATGCCTATTAAGAGTTTCTATCTAATCCATTATTTTCCATAAAACCTCACTAACTTCCCACTCACTGTGACAACCCCAGTTCCATGCAAACAGGGCCGCGCTTGGCCTTAGCCTACATTGGCCCCTGAGTAAGCCTCCGTAAAGTCAATGCAAGCATAGTCAGCCTTTCGATCTATCATTATAAGTAAATTAATAATTTTAATTTGAGTTGTTAATGTTTTGCAAGATTTAAAGATTTAACAGAAGAATTTTATCAAATTAAATAACTCAACAAGTAAAAGAAAGATTTGAACAACCTATGTGTGGAACCCTGCATATATATGAACATGTATATCTAGTGACCTAGTGCAGAAAGTAAACAAAGTGATATACAAGTCATAAGTATATCCCATTACACATAATATATCCCAGGTGTACAACATATCATCATATATAAATACAAACAAAGGCATAAACCTACAAAAGTAAGAAGGGTATAGATGCTATGAGGTCCAAGAGTAACTTACCAATCACTAACGCCTTGCCCTTATGATAAGTCAATAATTAGACAATGTTTTATAATATATTTTACGTTAATTTTAGATGTAAAACACTATATTACACTAGGTTTTGTCACGACCCAAATTTCTAATCTCGTTTGTTATCTATAATCCCAATTATCGACCCATCAAGTGAGAGTCACACCGTGATACATGCACGGACCGAGGCGAGATGGCCGAGGTATATGTTAGATTTGTTGTGGTGTATACTTGGTGTATTGTATAAGTGTTGACTATTAAGTCACTCCTACTCGTGTATAGGTGTCGAGACGTGAGTGGAGACGTGCCTCGAGATGCGTGCCGACATGGGACCAGGGTAGAGAGTGTTGTTGTAAGTTGGTTTAAGCGTAGTGTAGCTTATATAGTTGAAATAATATTGCTATAGTTGATTTTGTATTAAATGTACCATAAGTTGAAATTTTAAAACAATAGCTATTTGATATTTCTCGAGATATGTATTGGCACATCTAGAAACCAATTGAGTAGAAATTGGTGTTAGCTAGCATGAGATAGTGGAAAGTATATGGGTTATATATTAAGTTATAGGCCATTAGATAAGTCTCGAGATACGAGTTCACATGAAGATCAATGACTATTTATCAACCATATCCATTTCATATATATAATTTAAGATCGATAAATGCAACTCAAACCATTTCATTTCAACAACTTAGGAGAGAAGAAACCTTGCTGGAGAAGATTGAGGAAGAAGAAATCAGCTTGGTTTGGTGATTTGAAGGTGTAGGAGTTGATCAAGCTAGGAGTTTATAAACTAGGTAATTCACTTACAACATAGATTTAGCTTAAATTGATGAAATCATGAATTTGATGATATGTGTGGCTCTTTTTTGTTGTTGTTCATGTCTTATTGCTCTGAAGGTATGTATGGGAGTTCCTAAGGCATTGGTGTAGCCTATGTAAGGAGAAAACTCAAAATTCTAACTGCAAAATTTTGGGTTTTCCTGCACATAACATGCTAGGTAGGTCAGCTAGCGCGCTAACTTTAGGTAGCGCACTAGAGAAAGTTTGGTAGCAAGCTAATGAGACCACTAGCGCGCTAATCAAATCGCCCAGCGAGCTAGGTGCCATGATAGCATAAAAATATGCAATTTTCTAAATTTGCTTAAACACTATAAACAAGCCTAATACCATAAGTAAATGAATAAACATATTCAAAAACATGTTAAATGATATCAAGAACCTAGGGAAATGTCTCAAGGGTTCGAATACGAGATTTGTGGTGTCGGGAAACCGGTAAAGCTAGGACTTTACATTGCTTGATGTGAGTATACCTGTTGATTGTTTTATGTACATTTCATATTCACTTTATGCTTGTTTGTTGTAGTCTCTATTGACTATGTTCAGCATTGTACTCTCATATCATGAACTTATATGATACTCCTCACTTGTTGAGCTCGATTTTCATGATATTATGATGAATTGAATTCTTTTGAATCCATCCATGTGCTTTATGTCATTTCTTGCTATTTCAGAGTGAATATAGTGTAAATAACACGCTATTAGGAATTAAGAATTAGTTAATTACTTTGTGGACTTGTACTCTTTAGGAATTGTGTTTTGCAGTATAGCCAAGCCTTAGAATTTTTAACGAGTCGATTTCTTGGAATTATAAAGTTGTTATAGAATCTAGAGTCCATTGCACTGTGTTAGAGTTGATCGGCATATGGGATTAGAGTCCATGGGGATGTCGACACTCGCCACGGCACACGAGCTTAGAGTCCCTCCGGTTGTCGACATACTAGGGTTAAAGTCACTTGTGACACTAGGTTAGAGTCCCTAGTGATATTAGACTGTGCGATGGCACGCATGTCCTTTAGTGGTTTTAAAGGCTTCACTTACGCATGTCACGGCTGACCGAATCTAGATCATAACTATTTAGCCCCGTGTCAGTTTCACTTGCTTAACCGTGGTATTTCTTAGCATATTTTTTATACTAGTTTTTCTTTATTTAACTTATGCTTTTAAATACCATTTAGTCATTTGGAAATGTGAAAGAATATGTGAACAAGGATTACTATTACTTTTTGTACTCATCATCCTTTTTATGACGGCGGGTGCAGAGCCATCAATGAGTAGGCCAGGTAAGGAGAAGATTGACGACTACCTCTGAGCAAACGACATTCTTCTGCATTGAAATTTTGTAGGTTTTGATATTTTATGTATTATACAGTTATATCTTTTGATACATTTTGGGGTTGTGTATTGGGTCGAGCGTTTAGTTCCCCGACTTATGATGACCATCAAACTATTTATATTTGCCAATTTATTAAATATTTATGCATGTGATCATTGTTTTTCTAGTTTCCCCATACTTAGGATTTAATGTATTGCTTTCACATAATTTGTTAAGACTTCAGCTAAATTTTATAACTCTTAAAAAAATTTTTAATTACTCAAAAATCTATTAATATGTTGACGTGTAAATTACTTATCCTGAACACAAATATCAAGGAAATTTGGATAGAAAGGCTGACTAATACATAGTTAAGTCATATGTGGCTAAGATTTGGGCTTAATTATGGGATTAGGCCGGGCAGTGCCTTAGATAAGGGAAGAGGCCATCATAGTTAGTATCAGCGCCAATATTTTTTATAAGAAAAACACAAACTTGAATAAAACACAAATTGTAGATGTGGAAACCAGATGATCCTTGCTAAGAAACTATTAGTTGTGAAGTGAAATAAGTGAGCTTGGGGGTATTTTATTTATTTGGCTTAATTATGGGATTAGGCTGGGCGATGCCCTAGATAAGGGAAGAGGCCATCATAGTTAGTATCAGCACCAATATTTTCGATAAGAAAAACACAAACTTGAATAAAACATAAATTCTAGATGTGGAAACCAGATGATCCTTGCCTAGAAACTATTAGTTGTGAAGTGAAATAAGTGAGCTGGGGGGTATTTTATTTATATGTTAAATTCTATACGTGCATAAATACAAGTTATGCCACGTAGTAGCTGATTCGTGTTCACTATCTACCTGCAGACATCGATGGAAGACACACGCGATGGTGGAGACACTGGAGCTAGCAGTAGTCATTTTTCTACTACCTCAGTGGACGATTATATAAGGTTGTTTGACCGTGTAGAGGCTTGGGGGCAGCAGCTAGCCGATTTCATCACCTTCACAAGGAAGCATATGGTGGCTGTCACACCAGCTCACCCCGCGACACATACTACTACAATGACACCCCAGACCGCTGGGACAGAAACTGTTCCAAGCGCTACTACTTCAGGGACTCTAGCATCCGCACCACCTATGCTATAGCCACATGTAGACCCCACAACACCACATCCACTGGGGTTACTAATAGTGAATGTACAAGAGACAACTACAGCTAGGAAACGCCCACTCCCATACATATATCTTTTGAGATTGCAGGAATAGCGAGGGACACCAAGCTAGTGAAGGAGTTCATTAGGCTTATAGTAGTATTATTTACCGGAGAGTGAGACCATAAGAAGATCGAGCGGTGGATTCTCTCACAGGAGAAGTTATATCTACTATTGGGTATTGAGGACACAGTGCATCCTATTCTCTCTTACTACAACCTAGAGAAGGGTCCATATATCTGGTAAAGGACTATAGTGGCAAGCAGAGGCAGTTTTACCTCATAGGATGATTTTAAGAAATAGTTTTTCAAGCAATACTTTCTAGCATCTATGGTGAAAATAATGAAGAAGAAGTTTATGGCTCTGAGACAGGCTTAGGGTGTGATAGTGATGAGCTATAGGGACATATATGACTACCTCAGAAAATTTACCACGGACTTGGTTACAAGTGATGCTAATGACGCCTATATTTCGGTGATGGTTTGAGACGGGACATTGCACGATCAGTTGTGAGCAACATAGCTATATCTCTTCAGGAGATGTATGAGCGGGCCTTTTCCAATAAGACATATGAGTTTGGTAGAGAGGAGGATAGATGTGCTGAGTTACCGAAGAGAGTAGGTGATTATGAGCAGAAAGGTCAGAAAGGTAAGAGACAGAAGAGATGAGATAGACGATTTCACATAGGTGGAGCACATGGCACATACATACATCTAATGGCTCATGCACCGCCACCTGCCCCCATACATGACACTTATGGCAAACCTCCCTTACCCCCTCCCACCAGGTAGGCATTACCACCACCACCAGCACCCCAACAACAGCAGCGGCAGCAAGGTAGAGGTCAAGGTAGAGGCTGAGATTTTAAACAAGGGCAAAGGCAAGCACATAGATAGTCTAGAATGATCAGGGATAGAAACAGTAGTTTAGCCAGCGTAAACCCATCACATGTTGGATATGCGGTCAGGTGGGGCACATGTCTAGAAATTGAACAAAGCCAGCGGCATCCTATTTATAGTAGGGCAAAGAGGGAGCCCTCATGGTAGCACAACTAGATCCCGGGGTGACACAAGATCTCATTGAGGGTATGGTTCCCATTTTTAGTAGAGATGCTTATGTACTGTTTGATTTTGGTTCTACTATTTCATTCATCGCTAGTCGCATGGTAGACATCCTAGGGTTGACACCTGTTAGGTTTAGCATACACTTGATTTTGAGTACTGCAGCTGGGGATAAGGTTTACCCTAATAGTTTTATAGAAGGATATCTAGTCAAGATAGGTAGGGTAGAGTTACCTGCTGACTTTAGAGTCCTCCGATTTTTAGAGTTCGACATGATTTTAAGGATGGATTAGTTATCAGCATACCACGATCATATCGACTATTTCAGTAAGACAATGATATTTAAGATCTCAGGTCATCTGATATTCACATATAGAGGCAGTTCAATAAGGACGGTAGGCATGAGAGGTCGACCTGCAACTAGATATTAGATGAAGGCATTGATTGCAATATACACAGTAACAGAGAGTCAAGGACCTATATACCAGTTATTAAAGAGTTTCCATATGTGTTTCCGAAGGATTTACCTAGTCTACTGCCACCGTGAGAGGTTGATTTTATTATTGAGTTGGTACCGGGCACCAGACTGATTTTCATACAATCGTACCACATGGCCTCGCAAAAGTTAGAGGAGTTGAAGACTCAGCTTTAGGACTTAGGACATAAGGGATTCATCGCACCCTCTATGTCGCTATAAGGAGCACCCGTTCTTTTTGTGAAGAATAAGGATGGTAGTTTGAGACTATGTATCGAGTACAGACAGTTGAATAAAGCCACAGTCAGGAACAAGTACCAACTACTGAGGATCGAAGATTTATTTGATCAGCTGAGAGGATCACAATATTTCTCCAAGTTAGACCTGCGATTACAATATCATCAGCTTAGGATCAGGGATGAGGATAGGTCCAAGATAACTTTTAGTATAAGATATGGACATTTTCTATTCATAGTCATGCCATTTGGGCTAACCAATGCCCCTGCAGTGTTTATAGATTTGATGTATCGGGTGTTTAGACCATTTCTTGACCCCATCGTGATAGTCTTCATCGATGATATACTAATATATATTTAATGACCAAAGAGGATTATGAGAAACACCTTAGGGAGACGTTGCAGACCATAAGGGAGCACAGGCTCTATGCCAAGTTCAACAAATGTGAATTTTGGCTGTCAGAGGTTAAGTTTTTGGGGCATGTTATTAGAGCAGTAGGGATAGCAATATCTCTGGCCAAGATTCAGGCAATTATGGATTAGCTGGCACCAACGTTAGTGACAGAGATCATGAGCTTTTTGGGTTTCGCAAGATATTATCGCAAATTCATGAAGAACTTCTTGAAAATCGTTTCACCGATTATTAGGTTGACCCTGAGGGATGTCAGATTTAATTAGTCTGAGGAATGCGATGAGGCATTTGCTCAGCTGAAGAGAGTATTGACTACTGCGCAAGTATTGCTAGAGGCTGGACATGGATTTTTGGTGTACATAGATGCTTCTCATATGGGTCTGGGCATGTTGATACTGGAAAGTGGGATAGTAGCTTACGCATCTAGATAGTTGAAAGTACATACATATGACTTGGAATTGGTAGCAGTAGTGTTTGCACTAAAGGTGTGGGGACATTATCTGTATGGAGAGAAATTCACACTCTTTACTGATCACAAGAGTTTGTAATATCTTTTCACACATAAGGAATTGAATATGAAACAACGTAAATGGTTAGAGTTTCTGAAGAATTACGACTTTTCTGTGGAGTATCACCCAAAGAAAGCCAACGTAGTCGCAAATGTGCTAAGTAGGATATCGCTGAGAGATGTTAAGGTTATCAAATACCACATGAAGCATGAGTATGGGTTACTTGAGGCAGCGACGATGACATGTTTGCCAGAGGTTCCTACATGTACTCGAATTGAGATTTGCACATAGATGAGAGTACAAATCGTGTCTACATAGAGAGTGTCAGAGAGTCAAATGACTGATAGGTTGTACTCGAGGTTTAGTGAGTTGGTGCAGAGTACAGATTGTGTTGACTAGACGTAGACGTCTGATCAGCGTCTGAGATAAAGAGACAAATAGTGGATACCTTCAGTGTTAGAGCTGGGAGATGAGATTTTTAAGGAGTCACATCATTCCCGATTCATTATTCATCCGAACAGGACCAAAATATACCATGCTATGAAGGGACATTTTTGGTGGTTTGGGATGAAGGCGGATGTGTCTAAGTTCATCAGGAACTGTGGGATCTACCAGCACGTGAAGGCTGAGCATCATAGACCTGCAGGGTTGCAACGGTCTTTTCCCATTCTACTATGGAAGTGGGAGGACATCTCTATGAATTTTATGAGGGGATTACAGAGGATCACTAAGAGAAATGATTCTATCTGGCTGATTATTGATAGACTAACAAAGTCTGCTCATTTCCTACTAGCAGACGCGCATTACACATTTGATCAGCTGAGTATACTATTCGATAGAGAGATTGGCAGGCTGCATAGAGTACTATTGACTATCACATCTGACAAATATGTTATGTATACGTCCTGGATGTGGCAGAGTATACAGGTGCAGTATGATACATGTCTACAGTTCAGCACGGCTTTTCATCCTCAGACGGATGGGCAGACTAATAGATTGATTCAGGTCCTCGAGGATAAGTTACAGGCTTGTATATTGGAGTTTGGCAGGTCTTGGGAGGAGTACCTCGTTGTATGAGTTTGCTTAGAATAGTAGTTATCAGGCCGGTATTGAGATGGCACCTTTTGAGGTATTAAATGGCAGACCGTGTCACTCGTCATCGTGTTGGGCTGAGCCAAAGGACTGGGAGATTGTAGGGCCTGAGATTATCGTTGACCACTCGAATATAGTCAAATTGATCTGTCGGAGACTCAGGGGGACCCAGGATAGACAGAAGAAGTACGTAGACAAATATTGCGGTGACCACATGCACACCAATGGAGTCTTTGTATATTTGAAGGTTTCCCCTCGGAAGGTTCTTCAGAGATTTGGGGTAAAAGGTAAGCTTGCACTGAGATTTATCACGCCTTTAATGACTAAGAGACGGGTTGAGAAAGTCATATTTGAGCTTGACCTACCTCTACAGATGTCAGGGATTCATCCGATTTTTCATATTTTGATGTTTTGATTAGTTGAGTCGAGAGCAGATGTTCGACCGACTGTGGATTTGAGTCAGATAGATTTTAGTGGCGATATTACTTATGTATCCTGATCCTGGTTTGAAGGGTACAATAGTTAAGGAACAAGTCTATCCTGAAGCTTCTCATCAAGTGGCAGTTCCATTATGATACGAAACTCACTTGGGAGTGGTAAGACTATATGATAGATAGGTTTCCGTACCTCTTCAAGTCAAGTATTAATCCTAACCAAAATCTTAATTTCGAGGACAAAATCTCCATTAGTTGGTAAGATTTGTCACGGCTTAAATTTCTAATCTCGTTTATTATCTATAATCAGGATTATCGACCCGTGACGTGGGACTCACACCGTGATATGTGCACTGACCGAGGCGAGATGGCTGAGGTATATTTTAGTTTTGTTGTTGTGTAAGCCTTATGTATTGTATAAGTGTAGACTATTAAGTCAGTCCTACTCGTATATAGGTGTCGAGACGTGAGTGGAAAGGTACATCGAGATGCATGCCGACATGGTACCGGGGTACAAAGTGATATGGTAAGTTGGTTTAAGCTTAGTGTAGCTTATATAGTTGAAAAAATATTGCTATAGTTGATTTAATATTAAATGTAACCTAAGTTAGAAATTTAAAATAATATCCATTTGATATTTCTCGAGATACGTATTAGCACATCTAGAAACCAATTGAGTAGAAATTGGTGTTAACTAGCATGAGATAGTGGAGAGTAAGTGGGACATATGTTAAGTTATAGGCTATCAAATAAGTCTCAAGCTACGTGTGCACATGAAAAGCAACGGCTATTAATTAACCATATCCATTTCATATGTATATATATAACTTAAGATCAACTCATGCAACTCAAACCATTTCATTTCAATCGCTTATGAGAGAAGAAACCTTGCTGGAGAAAATTGAGGAAGAAGAAATCAGCTTGGTTTGGTGATTTGAAGGTGTAGGAGTTGATCAAACTAGGATTTTATAAACTAGGTAATTCACTTACACCATAGACTTAGCTAAAATTGATGAAATCATGAATTTGATGATATGTGTGGCTCTTTTTATGTTGTAGTTCTTGTCTTGGTGCTCTGGAGGTGTGTATGGGAGTTCCTAAGGCATTGGTGTAGCCTATGTGTGGAGAAAACTTAGAATTCTAACTGCAGAATTCTAGGTTTTCCTGCACATAACGTGCTAGGTAGATCAGCTAGCGCGCAAACTTTGGGTAGCACGTTTTAGAAAGTTTGGTAGCGCGCTATTGAGGCCACTAGCACGCTAGATGCTATGACAGCATGAAGATCTGCAATTTTTTAAATTTTCTTAACAACTATAAACAAGCCCAATACCCTTAGTAAAAGTCTAAACACATTCAAAAACATGTTAAATGATATCAGGAACCAAGGGAAGCGTCTCAAGGGTTCGAATACGAGATTTTGGGTGTCAGGGGACTGGTAAAGCTAGGACTTTAAATTGCTTGACGTGAGTATACCTGTTGATTTTTTATTTACATTTCATATCCACTTTATGCTTGTTTGTTGTAGTATGTTCAACGTGGTACTCTCATATCATGAACTTGTTTGATACTTCTCACTTGTTGAGCTTGATTTATATGATATTATGATGAATTGAATTCCTTTGAATCCATCCATGTGCTTTATGTCATTTCTTGTTGTTTCATAGTGAATATAGTGTAAATAGCGTGCTATTAGGGATTAAGAATTTGTGAATAACTTCGTGGAGTTGTGCACTTTAGAAATTGTGCTTTGTAGCATAGCCAAGCCTTGGGGTTTATAACTAGTTAATTTCTAGTTAATTTCTTCAAATTATAAAGTAGTTATAGAATCTAGAGTCCATTGCACTATGTTAGAGTTGATCGACACATAGGGTTAGAGTCCCTGGGGATGTCGACACTCACCACTATAATGTGGCACAATGGGTTAAAGTCCCTGGGTTATTGACATACTGGGTTAGAGTATTTGGTACTATGGGGTTAGAGTCCCTAGTGATATTAGACTGTGCGATGGAACGCACTTCCTCTAGTGTTTTTAAAGGCTTGACTGACGCATGTCACAGCCAAACGGATCTTGATCATAACTATTTAGCCTCATGTCAGTTTAACTTGCTTAACCGTGTTATTTCTTAGCGTATTTTTTATACTAGTCTTTCTATATTTAACTTATGCTTTTAAATACCATTTAGTCTTTTGGAAATGTGAATGAATATATCAACAGGGATTACTCTGATTTTTGTACTCACCATCATTTTTATGATGGTGGGTGCAGAGTCGTTGACGAGTAGGCCGGCAAGGAGAAGATTGGCAACGACCTCTGAGCCAGCGGCATACTTCTACATCGACTTTTTGTAGATTTTGATATTTTGTGTATTATACAGTTATGTCTTTAGATACATTTTGGGGTTATGTATTGGGTCAAGCATTTAGTTCCTTGACTTATGATGACCATCACGTTGTTTATATTCACAACTTTATTATATATATGTATGTGATCATTGTTTCCCTGGTTTCCACACACTTAGGATTTAATGTATTGCTTTCACTTAATTTGTTAGGACTTTCGCTAAATCTTATAACTCATAAAAAGTTTTTAATTACTTTGAAATCTATTAAGATGTTGACGTGTAGGTTACTTATCTTGAACACAAATATCGAGGAGATTTGGATAGAAAGGCTGACTAATACGTAGTTAAGTCTTATATGGCTAGGGTTTAGGCTTAATTATGGGATTAAGCCGGGAGATGCCCTAGATTAGGGAAGTGCACTGCAACTCAAGAGCAAATTATTAGTGATCAAGTTGGATACCAGAATCGCCAACTAAATCGGTAAAGGATTGAGACAAGTTTCCACCGATTTTTCCAGCAAATTAGGATTGATAAGGAATTCGCGGATGAGTCGCAGAAGTCGTTTCAAGAACTTTGGAGCAAATCAAGGAATTTCGATTTGATTGGATACGTACCACTTAGATTAATATATATGAACTCTAGGCTTCGAAATTAAGTGCCTTTGCGTATCTTAGATCATCTTTTTATGCTCTTGGAGCCACATTAATTAGTTTCATTAAGTTTTAGTTTTATTGTTCATTGCTTTTGGAGATGATTTGAAGATTCAAGTATTCAATAAAATGTATTTATTAATGTGTTTTATTTATTTTATTGCGATGTTCATTATGAATAAGAGTGAGTATTTTATTAATCTAAACAAAGTCCGAAATATGAACTTAATCTGTTTTTTTAATTTAGTCATAATGAAGAATGTTGTACTTAATGCAATAAATTTAATCATATTCGTCAATTTACTAATTTAAAAATTATTATTTGCTAATGAAAATCATGAAACATTACATTGCATGCATATTCTAAAATGTGTATTGTGATATTTAGAATCTATATCTAATTTAAAGTAGTAACTAAGATTATTTAATAGTTCTATTACCATTAGATGTCCTAGGTGAATTGAGTTCTAAGTTTGATATTGATGCGGATTTTTAGATACTATTGGGGTTAGTAGTTCCAAGTTTTAATGGAACTTAATGTTGTTTTATTGTCTAATTAATTATCTTTGAGCTTTTGAATGATTAATTTAATAAAATTAGGATGTACCTTTTCTATTGGTATAAGGAAAATTGGTGGCTTGATAAAGGCTATCAACTTTAATGGTCCAAAAATACTTAACAAAATGATGAAAGTATGATTATGACTGTAACTTAAGTAATATGTTCGGACACAAAACATATTATCATTGTTAGATATTTGTTTAGATATTCATTTTATAACGAATTGATTTGAATTTAGTTTTAGTGAATTTAATTTGTGTTAGTTAATTAAGTTAGTTTAATTAGTTTAATTGATTATTATAGTTTGATTAGATAATTTTAATTCTCATTTTAATTAAATTAATTAAATTAAAAATAATAATAAAAACCATTGAAAGACTTTTCCTAAAGAAGTTTCCAAAATCTATGTGGAGATGATCCCATTTATCAAAGCATAGCTAAGAGAAAAAGAGTGTAATGCACTAATCAATAACTTCTTTTTATTCTCCTCTCATGTTCACATGGGTGAGACATCTTATATTATTTTACAAAAAATCTTCGCAAAACTTATTTTTACCCTTTTGAGTAAAAGAAACTCATGTCACTTATGATTAAACTCGAAGATGACAAAAAGTGTATATAACACCATTTTAATTTCTTCGAGTAAGTGAAAAGTTGCATCTTGCAAGTTAGTTAATTATAAATGCAATATCTTGTCTTTTACTCTTTAAGCATTTTGTGTGTTTATGCATTTTGTTGCACAGGGACATCATTTCCTATATGAACCTTTAATGCTAGAACATATGATTTTGTCATTCTTTTATATTAGTAATTGCATCAAGTAATTGATTTATAATTTTTTGCTAATGAATGGTCGTTTGAATTTTCAAGTTCGCATTAATTTATACATTGATCACAATGCAACAAGTTTGACATGTTTCATGCAATTTCACGCAATTCCTTTTGAATTGGTTTTTTATCTCACCCTAATGGTGGTTAAATTGCTTCATCATAGTGAAATCAATAAAACTTGCTATAAAAAAATTCACTATTAAGGGTTTCATGCATCTTATAAGATAATGAATTGAGAGTTAAATCGATATAAATCTCTCATTGATTTGCCTTAAGATAATTAGAATAATTGTAATCACCAGCTGATCAAACTCATGGTTCCTTAGAGGATGTCGTTACGAATTATAATTTGTATCATTGATAATCTTGAATAATCAAAATGATCATTTCATATTATAAATGTCATTGAATTATATGACGAAATTTATTTTAATATGTCTTATAATGTAGAAAATTATAACCAGAAGGTAGAGCTCGGAATTTCATTCTCTGGATAACACGAAATTCATATAGATAGTTTTTGTATTATTCTAAGTAAAGTTCTTCTAGTGCCAGGTATTAACAACATTATAATTGTTGTACCAGATAATGTCTAAACCTTAGCCTTATGTAAGTTCAAGTTCGAGAAATATTTTCATTCATATCAAGACATAAATTCATCGTCTTTATTTAGCTCATGATTTGAACACATCTCAATGTGTCAATTTTAATGAGCCATAAAATTAATAATTTTGCCTTTGATTGGCATAGTAAATGTCATCAAGATATTTGGGCATATATGACAATATATAATCAATATAGCCTAATGGCTTTTTATATGTGACATTGCTTGTCACGATTTTAAGCATGCTTATTTGTCAATAATTTTCCATTTATATTTCATGCGGTGCCCCATTTTTATTTCACTTTTAGTAAAATTATTAATGCGACATTTACCAGATCCTTTCTCATTTTTCACGCCCATAATTATATAATTGCGACCATGGTCATTATATAACGCAACATATGCTTCATGAAGCAAGACCAAGTGGGCGAGAGTGATATTTTGTGTATAATATTTCATTATTTTTACTTAGCTACCATAAGGCAAGAAACCAATTCATAATATTCATATTAAATTGATGTACGTGCTAGATATTTTGTTGCAATAATATACCGAGGTGTACCACATAGATTTTTTTATTGCCTCATAAGTCATATTTTCCACATAGCCTCAACCTATAGGTAATTAAAATTGTGAAATTATAATTCACATTAACTGATTTTAATTTGGAACTTGAGACTCAACCGTTCATTTCGAGCTTGTTGGAGCATAACCAATTTTAATTTTTTATATCCACTGCTCCATAAGGTGAAAGGATATTATTTAATGAAGTATTCACTTTTCAATTCTTCATAGAGATAATGGCGAATGAATATTAGTGCAATCGGCATAAATGTTTTATTCATAATGTTAGCATCTAGTTGTCATAACAAGTAATTCTTGTTAATAATATTGTGGCAACAAACTTGATCAAGTATAATATGTTTGAAAAACAAATATGATGTAAATAGTTTTCTCCTTTCTTGTGTAAAATACATATTATACGATTAAATACATGTTCACAACTTGATTATTTTATATACAAAATATACTACTTGTAAGAGTTGATAGGACAACCTCTAAGTTATGTGGTGAGATGAAAGTTGACTTAAAAATCATGCCTCTTCAAACGGGATAACCCATCTCTCTTTCATTGTTTAGCTTTACTAGGGACAAGGCTTAGCCACTATCAACTCAAACTTCTAGTTTTATTTGTATTATTAAAATCAAGTGTATAACCTAATTAAATGTTAATAATTTTTATAAGAAAAACTATGCATCAATTATTGATTTTAGATTTTTGGTGTAAAAGATCGTACAAAGACACAACTAGAAAGCATACTTTCGCAATCAATGTGACGTATATATAATATATACTTGATATTTTATAAAATATTTAACAATACGTGGCATTGTTACTATTAAACATGCGCGGTCCAAAGTATTTTAGGTCCTGGGGCAAAGTCATAAAATGGGACCCCTTAATTTTCATATACTATGTAGGAATGAGTTTTTTTTAGATGGTAAAATATTATATTTTTGGTTATTTAATATAATTTTTTTTGTATAAATTGTATCTTTTCCAGTGAAAAACAAGATATTAATTTTTGATAAAAAAATAAATTAATGATGACTTTAAAATAATTTTGGAATGAAAGCAACAAACACCATTAAAGTCATGGTCTCCAAATCATCAAATCAACCGTTGGATAAAAAAATTGATAAACTAATTAAATTAGTGCTTTAGTGCATGTGCGTAAGGGATTGAAAGAAATTGTAGAAAACAAAACAAGTTTTTTAGGCCCAACATAAATAAGTTTTGAGTTTTTTGTAGATTTTTTTTGTTAATACCTAAAAAACTATTGGATTTTTTGCAAATCTAAAACAAACTTTGGTATTTTTTCAAATATATCACAAATTTTGTTGCAAATCTATCACAAAATCTATATTTGCTTCAAACTTTGCGATCCACTTTACCATATTTTGATGCTTTTATTTCATCTCATTTTGACCATTGTAATATATCACTATATATATAACTAATTACAGATCTAGATGACTCAAAAAAGGGATCTCGTGTTTTCTTCCACTTAATCGAGAATCTAGAGGAATATAGTTTTGAAACATGATGGGCTTCATGATTTTGAAATTGAGCTCACATATACGCATAGTTATATCTCTAAGCAAATAAAAAATAAGAGAACAATCCAATGCATGATATGATGAACATTGTATGCAACTAGTTGAAGTCTTTTTTTTGCGGGTTTTTATATTTCATGAGAGAGGATGAAACCAAAATAGAGATTGTAATAAATTTGCAAAAAAAAAGTAAAGTTTGTTCTATATTTGGAAATTTTCAAAGTTTGTTCTAGATTTGCAAAAAAGCTAATTGTTTGAGTTTTTTTTTGTTATTACCCATTTTTTTAGTTTATAAGTTCTTCATTTTAAAATTTTATCTAATATTACTTATAAATATTAAAACGTTTAAAGAAAGTTTCCTAAATATTATATGATGGTTCTTTGATGCGTGTAAGGTATGTCTTACTTCTAACTTCATGCATTTCTAAAAAAAGTTACTAATATGGTACATATATAATTATGAAAAATACTAAGTTGACCTAAATTGAGTATGCGAAATGGACACGCACTTGTAAATGTCTATTGATTTATGCATCGATATGTGTGCGCACAAAAATCAATGTGTATCGAAAGGACACCTACAAAGGCATGCACACTTTGGATCACCTAAGCATTTGCTCAACTCTGTTTTTGTTAATAAATATAGATTTATTTTAAATATAATACATGTATAATATGTATAAAAAAATTAAAAAGCGAGGCTCGGGGCTGTTGCCCCACCGGCCCCTGCTTAGGGTCAGCTCTGCCACCAGATGAACTTGTCCATAGACAACTTAGAGCCAATAACCCCGCATCTTCTGGGTTCCAACCTATATATTGTTTATATAATTTTTTAAAAAAAATGGTATGCAGATGCATATAATTCATATAATTTGGGTCGAAATAAAGACGCCTTTCATTGCTTTGGGATTCTAATAAAACTATGAATCTCAGAATATATGAGCTGAATTTTTAGATCACTTTCATTTGTTCAAACTTCCGAATGCAAATTAACAGTTATAAATAATAGAAATAAACGTAATAGTTATAATTTTGAAATCTAGCTTATTCCGAAAGAGAGACAATTGATGTCATGTGCCTAATCACTTAGAGAACGTGGGAAATATAACAAATGTTCTTATGCATCTCAAATGCATTGAATAGTTTATTTCAAGTGGTACTTCACAAAAGCAAGCATACCATATGTAAGATAAATTGTGAGATAAATTGTGCCATGTGTCATATAACAAAACAAGGGACATAGCTGCTTACTATATATCGTACAATTATCAATGGCAGAGATTATATCACTTTATATACATATAAAACTTAAAAAAGACTCTGATATAGGTCTTTTAATTAAGATAATTTCATTGGCCAAGAAATTGATTGCTAAAATAATAGCTTGTGATGAGCAATGATCAAGTCCATAAACTCGTAATTAATTTGTTTAGTTTCGATTTAGAAAACTTGTTTAATAGATTTAAATTAAATTTCAACTAGGATTTTCAATAAACGTGGCCATTGTTCCAAGAAAACAAAGAAGGAATTTTATTTGGCATGAAGAGTTTGTGTCAGAGTATCATATCTAAGTAATTTATTGACTTTGTGACTAATAGTGCACATAATAAAAATATGTTTTAAACAGATTAAGATAAAAATAAATTCGAATAATTTGATGAATTAACAAAAATTAGACTTTTGTCCTCACATGATGCAACTCCACTAATGAAAATACTATATAAATAGAGCAGAGAACTTAAAACGGTGAATCACTACTCTTTATATCTGAAAACTTGTTCTTATTCATTTGGCTTTCTTTATATATGAAAAATTGGAGTGCCAATGACAATCATAATAAAATTTTAATTGATCGAAACGAATCAAGTTCATAAGAAATTATACCTTCGGTGCTTTAGTCCTTAGAAAGTTACTTGATCTTCGAGATCACCTTCGTGTAGAGCACAATCATGCTTTTGGGAATACCAAAAAAATCATGCTTTCGGGCTTTATCTCTTTAAGAAGCCTCTTGATCTTTGAAGTCTCCTTTGTTAAGAGCGACATCGTGCTAATAACATGTTGTAAAATTAACTAGGATAAAGCAAGGAGAGTAAAGACAATGAACTATAATTTGAACAAGAGAATATATGAGACAGATGAGAGATGTTTCATGTGAATATGGTGTACCTTATTATACTGGGTGTGACCCCTTTATATAGGCCCTTGGTAAGACCAAAAGGCACAAGTTACATGTCCATACAATTACATGAATAAATAATATTAAGGATAAGTAATTACATGAATTAAAGTGGATGTTACATCCTGTAAATAGTTGGAATAATAAGAGCTGAAATATGTAGAGTTGTCAATCCTGATTATTTACAACAAAATTTTATCCTTTTATTTTTTTGAGAGATATGAGAGGTTTTTTTACTAATTTTATTTTTGTTCGCAAAAAAAGAGTTTTTTATTTTTTAGTTTGTAGGAAAAGAAAGCAAGAAGAAAATGCTAAAAGAGTTTTCTTTTCATTTTGATTGAGAAATGAGTAGTCAAACCTAATCTATATATATATATACATATATAAAGAAATATCTTCTAAAAAAATTAATGAGGTCGTGACATGTTGATACTTTCTATTTTTATTTTCTCAATCATTTATTTAATTGACCTACTTTTTTTCGTGTTTTTTTGTGATTATTCACTTCTCACCTACTTTTCAATGTTTTAGTTTTCTTGCCCATTTTCCTTATTTTCTTCTATTATTCGGTTTTTTATGATTTATATACACTTAATGCATATTTATTTTCGTGTTATCTAATACACAACCGTTACACAATAGCACGTTTCTTGTTTTTCGTTTACAAATTGGTCATATTGCGTTCATGCTGTCCAATATCGATTTGAATACTTCTTGCAAAAATAGCTAAGAGGGCCGCTATGGGCACACCACTAATTAGTAAAGGCACCCTCTTGTTGAGGGCACAAAGGCATTTACCAAGGGCACCCAAAATATGAAGCCGAAATCCCCAAAATACTCATTCAAAATAGAGGCACCCCAGCACCCCACCCCCCGTGCTCTTGTTGAAACGAAGGACGTTCTTCGAACCGTTAATTTTTGCTCGATCCATTGCAAGCAACTTTCGAACCCCGGATTTTTCTTCGTTTCTCTCCTCTGTCGTAGGCGCTTGTTGTTGTTGTTCGAGTTTAGAGGCTCATCGATTCGTTGAATTTGTCTCCTCATTAGGGCTCGGTTTTAGGTTTTCGATCTCGCACACAAGGCGTTAATTCGATCGATTGAAGGTACATTGATAGTCTAATTAAGTTGCATTTGGTACAATATTTGTTATTTTTGTGTAGTTTGTATTCAATGGATTGTTATTTGCAAACTAGTGGTTCTCGCCACACAGGCCAGAAATAGTTTATACAGTCTCGGCCAAGCATGGCCGAGACATAGGGCAAGTGTGTGGAAACCCTTATACACATTAGCAGCCGAGCTTAAACTCGGCCATTGTTAGCCGAGATTATTCTTATGTGTTATTGTTTTAGGTAGCGTAACGCTGCAATTGCTCTTGGTCACCACATCACGAGAGTAATTCAAAATGTATAGGTGATTTCATTTCGGTGATGTACAACCGAGAATGAAATTGTTTTCTCGATTGTCCATTACAGAGACTAATTGTGTTATCTCGGTCACGCGTCACCGAAATTCTAATTGTTTTCTCAAACCTGTTTGACCGAGACTATAGAAATGGAAGATTTTGTTCTTATTTTTTTGAATTGTACTTCTATTTCTGCTCCAGGCGCTTACATGTTGTAGTCTTATCAGGTATGGCTCGTTCGAAAACCCTGGTGACTAGGGAGGAGGTTGGTGTTGAGGTGTGAGGTGTCGAGGGTAATCATGTGGGCGAGGCGGCCGGAGACCCCCGACTGCATCTTATCGGAAAGAGAAAAAGAAGGTAGATGTGAAGGGAAAGGGAAAGATTGCTGGAAATCGTGCAAAGAATTTTCAATTGCACTATGAGGGTTCCAACATTGACACGCGTCGACAAAAAGATCTTGTAATTGCCCGAGGCGAAGATTAGGCTCACGCATCAGAGTCTAGTAGTAGTGACTCATCAGCACCGGTAGACACCACAAGTTGAGCGTATTGTGGGTGGGAGTACTAGTGCTGGAGGTGGCCATAATGAAGGAGAGTCACAAGGGCATTTGGAAATGTGTGCTTCTTTCCCAGGTGGTCCTTTAGATGGATCATTGCTGAAGAGCTTTAAAGATCATGTCGCATTAGCGATTTGGAGCAATGAGGTATATAAAGTTTCATTGAATTGAGTACTTGAAAACTTAGGGTTTTCATATAGCTGATGAAATGTTTTTTGTTGTTGCATGATCGTCTGATACTCTAGTGTATCAATCACGGTGCTCAGATCCAAGAATGGGACTTACAATCGTGTCACCCTGACACCGAGGTCTTTCAGAGGATTATTCAAGCGGTCTGGGTTGAATACGCTGATAGACTGCTCATACCGCAAGGATAACAAGGAGGTTATATATGCCTTTGTGGAGCGGTGGCAGCCGGAGACTAACACATTTCACTTACCATTCGGTGAAATGTCGATCTCCTTGAAGGATGTGAGCATTCTCCTGAAGATTCCTGTGATGGGCAAAGTGGTTGCAGTTGAGAACTTTGTGAGGTACACCGAGGAATCTCGCTCGGATGCGATTAAGTTGGTGTCTAAACTACTTGGGTTAGCTTAGAAGATGTTGAGTATGAAGTGAACATCAGCAAGGGGCTCACAGTGCAAAAATGTTGGTTGAAGAGTCGATGGTGCCCCAAAGCTGGTTCGAGAAACACAACTTATCCCCTTGTAGAATGCACAACCTCGACGTACTTGTTGTACCTACTTTCTTGCACCCTTTTTGCGGATAAGAGTGGATCTCGGGTATCTATTGCGTTGTTGAAGCTTCTAGAAGATTTGGACGACGTGGGAAAGTATGCATGGGGTGCAGCTGCATTAGCCTACTTGTACCGACACTTGGGGTCTGCCACCAGAGTACAAGTATCTCAGATTGTCGACTACCTCACATTACTTGAGGTTTATTATTAAACCAACTTACATTTTTTTCCGAATAATTAGTATTACTTTTTGCATTTTCCCACTAACTAACGTTGTATGTATTTGCAGGGATGGGTGTAAGACCATTTCAAACTTGGGCTTGCCATACCCAATGCAAAATACATGGACTACGTGCAACCTCGTGTCTGTAGATGAATTCAAAAGCACGAGACCGTGATGAATATTGACAAGGTTGGGTTCATTAGGAGAACGTTGGACAGGTTGCGGCCAAGTGAGGTGAGTTACTTAGCCAATCTTGTTGGTAAATGTTAAATTTAGTTTATGGTTACTAATTATGGTTGTCTATGTTTGATTAGGTCACTTGGGACCCTTATGTTAATTACAGGGATAATGGAGTTGTGCACGTGATGGCCTTCTATAGTGGCACATTGAAGTACATGGATGTGGTGGAGCCCTACCATCCGGAGAGGATTTTGAGACAGTTTGGCCACGTGCAATCTATACCAGATCCTCCGTACCGCCCATTGGATGCACATCGAGGCCCATCTGCACTCAAATACTCTGTCAAGTATCCAACAAGACAATTGGGAACGTTGGCGTAACCATTTGTTGGCCCCCGAAGTTCGCGGTGACAAGGCAGAGTTCGAGTTTTTGGCTACACCGGACTATCTACCTTGGTTCCTTAAAGTGTCTCACCCAGTGATCACTAACCCGAGCTTTGAAGATGAAGACATGGTTGCCATAACCATCGCTGACAATGAGCTATTTGAGGTATTGAATGTGTTATAAGTATTATGTAGAAGTTTTTGCCATTTCTTGAAAACCCGTAATTTTTACATTAACATATTTATTTTTGTTTTCATCAGCGTAATAGTCGTGCGTTTGACGCGGCATTACGATGGATGGACTCCCCGCCTGAGTTGTGTACGTTAGAGTCTGCGAGGAAAATAGCGAGTGACGTTCGTCCATTTCCTTTCGGGGAGGAGTTTCGGTCCTACCACCACCACTACCACTCCCACCACCACAACCGGCACCACCGCCGCCGCAACCGACACCACCGCCTAATGCTCGTCGGCAACCGGTCCCAGCACGATATCACTTCTACACATTCCACTCCGGCTAATGCTCCACCGCCAACGGTCGATGCTCGCCCCCCAAAGAGAATGCATGGCAATGAATACAGGAGAAAGAATTTGAAGAAGCCAAAGCAATGAGGGAACTTGTATAATGTTGAATTATGGAACTTTTAATGTTTTAGTTTTTGTTGGATTAAGGAACTTGTAGAATGTTGTTTGAATGTTGGACTTGTTAGAATGTTGAATGGCGGATTATGGAACTTGTTGTGTTTTTCATTAAATATTTGACTGTGGTCTATGTTTTGTTTGGACCTTCTCGTAACTCGTTCCAAGCACTTCCCACCAAAGGTTTTCATACCCGATTATCTCATCAAACATCCTTCTACGTACTATCTTCCAACCATCGACATCGGGAAGTCCAAGCCCGGAGGCAACACACCGATATCCACAATTACCATCGCCTATCACATCAATAGTGCTCTCAACATATGGCAACCAATTTGGTTATATGCAATGAGAATAACCAATCTTAGATACACTTTGGGTCTGCCGACATGTACGATGTATTTTAGGCCCCACTTTATTTTTCTTCTTTCTCGAACTAGAAGCCTCTTCTGTCGATAGTACGTACTCAAATCCGCTAGGCAATCTTGTCGTCGAAGTATCGTCTTCATCGTGTTTCCTCTTTGATCTTATCTTCTTTCCTTTATTCAACAAACTTCCAATTGAAGACCCCGGTGTCCTTCCCTTTGTTTTTATTTTTGTAAGTGGCACAACTCCCGGTGTAGATGAAGGTCGACTAATCTCCATAAGCTGTTGAATAATCTTGATGCGACCGTCCTCATCAGTGCAAGCATGAAACTTTTGCAACACTTTTTCAATCTCATCGTTTACATTGTACCCAGACCGATCCACATGATTCTTTGGTATCATACTCAACTTTCGCCAGTACACATGAATGTCCTCGAGAGGGATGGGTGAACCAGCAAAATTATGAAAGTTTAGCTCGTGTGCACAAGGAAGACCATGTGTGGTACGTATCTCACAACCACAACGAGTAGAGTCATGTCCAACATCCTCTCCACGTTCCAATTCAACTCTAATTAACTTAAGCGCCCTTTGAGAGACATAACCAAACAATCGACGATAAAACCCATCAAAATATTCATGTTGCACCACATTCATACTGAGCTCAAATGATGCCTTGATGTTGTTATATTGGATCCTAAGAAGACCATCAACCACTATCCACAAAGTCTCAAAATTTGCCTGACTGTTGCCAAGATGTAGGTTCAGAGTGGAATGCGCAGACTTAACCCTCTGTGTCGTTGATTCCCCAAAGTGCATAATTCGATCTGTCAATGTCGGTACAAATTTCTCCTTGTAGATCTTCACCCATGTATTATCCAAGTAATCAATAAGACCCTTCACATGACCGAACTCACAACGCAATTCATTCATCCTAAGTTCTAATAAGGCCTCCGACTTAGCATACAACACACTCGTCCACATATCCATTAAACGAGCGAAGCCTTCGTTATCCCCAAACATCTTCTTAGTCTTGGCCAATACTACTTTGTTGATGTGCCAAAAGCAAAGAAGGTGAGATGATGATGGAAATACTTTTTCGATAACACTAATAAGGCCTAACTCCCGATCCGTAACAAACACGTCAGGTTTAGGCCACCCATCCAATATGGATCTCAAGATCTCAAGTGCCCAAACATAATTTGCATGAGTCTCCGATGATATGAAAGCAAACCCAACTGAGAACGTCAAATTCGTTGAAGTGATGCCAACAATCTCCATAACGACATTCGATACCTATTTGTTTTGTAAGTGCAATCCATCAAAAGAACCGATGAGAAACACCGTAGCAACTTGATTGAATCAGGATGTGACCAAAATAAATCAGTGACGATATTCGTGTCGGGATGCTTCCTATGCCACGACATCCACTTATTCTTCTCCAATATGTGCAATAGTTGTTGCATTTGAGTCCTCCCACCCGCATCCTCAATTCAAAATTTTTATCGTGCATTATATATTGTCCGCATTGTCGATACGTTTTTAACATCTCTTTGCTTCAACGTATTGAGGATATCTCTTGACTTCACATTACCCTTAGTCATCTGCACCACAACCACCTGCTCACCCTTATCAAATCTTCCTACAAATGAGTGGCCATCCAAGTTTTTGGCGGGGGTCGTGATTGTGCCTACCACATATGACTGTGACATACCACAAAGAATCAACATTTTCCTTGATGTTAATAAGGAAAGGGCATCCACATTTCTTTGTACCAGTTTGAGTCCTCCCCGTTTCCTCTTCTTCTTCAGATCTTGGTGTCAAAGCAAGTTTTGCCGCTTTACCTTTCCCTACTCTTTGTGACATTCCCCTATATGTACCGGACCTCTCACACGCAAGTTTGACCTTCCCCTGCGCTTAATCCCTCCGGTATCAGAGTGCTTCGTTACTAACACAAACTTGTTCTCACGACCAATCATTTGAAGCCATGAAATAGCTGATTCTCGAGATAGGAATGGCCTACAAGGAGTAAACGCATCCTTGTAGTCTGGAAATAAAGTTGAAACCGACATTACCTGCAATACATACATTGTAACATTACGACTCAACCAAAATGCACAACAAATTCACCAAAAAACCCAAAAAACCAATTTTTCGGTAGTACAGGTCCGTGACTAGAAACAAATTTTCGTTCAATGGCAACCGAGACTTACGAAATAGTCTCAGTCGTTTATACCGAGACTATACAATTTGTTTCGGTCACAGCATGACCGTGAACTACGCACAAGTCTCGGTTGATTTTGACCGAGACTTATCTATAAGTCTCGGTACTGCGGCCGAAACAATCGCGCCCGTGCAACTTCGACTGAAAATATGAAAAACCTGAAAAAAAAAAAAAAAAAAAAAACGCAATTAATTTCAACAAATACCTCTTCTTGTACCTCCTCTTGCACCATTGCAAGTACATTCGTCCATTTTATAGTGGAAACAAGTTGGAATGGTCGAATTTACCAAACCCTACATTGACAAACCAAATCATCAATTTCACTGTTTTGAACAAAAAAATAGTTCATTCAAATCTTCATATGGTTGTAAAACAGTGTTACCTCGCTATCGGATGATGTGAAGACGTAAGAATCGATACACGCCCGACAAACAAATACGTGGCTTTAGGTTAGAGATGGGAGACCAATGTAGTGGGGTGCCGCAAAATTTGTTTGAAAATGGGTTGTGAGATTGGAGAGAGTTTATATGAAGGGGCAATAGAGTCATTTACATCAAAATGTAATTTAGAGGGGAGAATGACAAAAAATAGGTGCCTTCATTAATTGGTGGGGTGCCCATAGCGGCCCTCATAGCTAATAACCTATACTTTCATAGCTATTTTTTAGGTATATTTTGTGACGGCATGCTAGTTCTCCACAAACTGGGCCCCGTCCGGCCTAAGCCTATATGGACCCCCCGAGTCAATCTCCGCAAGGTCAACACAAGTATAGTCAGCCTTCCAATCTATCATTATTAGTTAATTTAAGATTTTAAGTTGAGTTATTAATATTTTGCAAGTTTTATAAGTTAGCGGAAGCAATTAATGATAAATATAACTTAACAATAAAGTAAAGGAGTCGGACAACCTATATGTGTATATATATATCAAACTTGTACATCAAGTGATAAGTGTAAAGTGGATGCAAAAGTGATATACAAGTCATATATGTCTCTCAAACCCCAAAACGTATCCCAAGTGTGATAACACAACACATATATGTGATACAATCAATCAAAAACCCACAAAAGTGAGTAAGGGAGGGCCACTTCGATGTCCTCAAAGTAGGTCGCCTAGTACATCCACCTTGCCCTTGCTCGACTGCGGATCTATACTCATTCAAACACAAGAATGATGCGCTCAATAATTAAAAGCAAATAGGATCTAAACAAGTACTTTAAAATAAATAAAGCAGTTCTAAACTTCATGCAGATAGAAAGAAATCTATAAGGAATGCATGATAATAAGACTGAATAATGAAAGTACAACGAGAAATGAGTGTCAAAAGAAGCAATAGAGAGGTGCCCAAGTAGTCTAAGACCACCGAGTGCGGGTGCCACAGGGTCGCGGTCATAGAGTCATGGCAACTCCAAGCAGACTCGGGTCTTAGGATGCGGCAGCTCCTGTTGTACTTAAACCATCACAAATGAGGGATATTAACGGTGCCCTAGATAAAACACATCTGATCCTGACCAAACAATTCAGTGAATCGAGGTCAAGGCTTCGGTAGCTAGCCGACAACCACTCCATCAGAGACACCTTCTTGACTCACTTGGCCCTCGACACGACCCAAAACTAACTCCCAATGTCCGACTCTAGCTTGCTAAGTCCCTGACATCATTTTAGTTAGTTTTGGTGTGTTAGAGTCCGTTTGTCTTACTAATCCTCTATTAAGTATAATTCGGTCCATAATATTATTTCTTTTACGTTATTATTCTTATATTATATATATAATTGTAGGCAAGGTTATACAAATACACCTAATGTCTTATACATACATACATAGATATATGTATGCATGTATGATATATATAAATATATATAACCATTTAATGCATCAATAGATCTTTAAACACTTATTTAAGGAATCTTATAATTTATTATTATTATTATTATTATTTTAACACTAAATTAATCTTTGGTCACATAAAAATTCACTTTTATTTAGGTACAGTAGTAAATTCTTTGATTAGCTTACTTAGGTACATCAAACTAGCTTATATACTTATTTTTGTCTTAAAGTTAACTTAGGCTTTTTATTTTAAATTAAATTTGTTTTTTTGTCAAGGTGAAATAAAATTGCATTGATAAGTGAGAACCCATACATCCATGATACAATATAACGCCCGGTCTCCATGAGAGAAAATGAGGCAACGAAGCCCCACTACATTCCATCATCGAAGGCCTATAAGCCACGTTTAATGGGGAGAAAAGCCATGACAAAGGGAAGACGGCCCTTCAAGAGGGACAACAGACAACAATAACTAAAACAAAACAAAAACAAAAATAACCTCTCCAACAGATAAACAAATCACAACATTTGAGGCAACATCCACACGTAGGTGAGAACGAAAACTAACCTAAAGTTTAAATAACTGAACTAAATACAAAGGTATCGAGTTCAAAAGAAAAATGAGAGGCGAAACACCCACCGGCTAAAGTACACGACAACACGGCTAGCCAGATCTAATAAGAACCAATATCACCAAACTTCAAGATCTGTTTGGCTATGGCTGCGGCCGCTGATCGGAGACTCGTGCACGCTGGAGAAGCTCAATAAGAGCTCGTTGGAAAGTCGGTGAAGCTACACCATCGATGCCCTTCCAAAAAACCCTCTCTCAAATTGCTTTATAGCCGATTCACTGGACCGTCATCCCGAACCTCTTCTTTCCAAAAATCACGAAAAGAAACCAAGAAACGGAGAAAGTCAGGTAGAGAAGGAGAGACGGAGAGAGGAAGGGGAAACAAAAAGAAGAGGTTAGAGACCTTTGGGGCCACTTACGATGCTCGTGGCCGCCAGAGCGAGCTTCGACATTGTCAAAAGCCCCACATCAAGCTGATCTATAGAGAGGCTGGAAAAACAAAAATGAGAAACCTTAAGCTTACTCGAGAAAAGTTACCCCTCACCCTTTACGCCTTATTTCAATTAAATTCAAGCCTTCTAATTTATTTAAATGATTCAAGTGTAATTTTTCCATTAACTTATTAAAAGCCACTAATTTATACAAGTAAATTAATTCATTTATCTGTAGGCCTAATTGTCTTGATTTCACAACTTAGGCATATTAGATAAATAGAATTAGCTTAATTTACTTATTTGACTTAGGTACTTATGTATTTCTAATTAATACCTAAGTTATTAGCTAACTCAATGTTGAACTCAAATTTCCAATTCTCAAATAATTTAATCTTAGCTAATGAATATGCCCTCCATCTATGCACCATTTCTTTTATTAATGCACATTATTATTATAATTATTATTTTCATTCTTTTTAGCCATATTCATATAATGGTACCAATACATTTAGGCAAACCTAACAATGAGTTGTAGCCATTAATTTGGATCAACCTTAAACACTCAAGGAAGCCATGCATGAATTTAGTTGATCAATATACATATGTGTATGTTGTTGATTAATTAAAGGGGATGCAAGCAAGATTAAGGAAATTAGAGTATGAAGAAGAAGTAGCTTGCATGAATAAGATCATCTTAAAAAAACAAAGAAACAAATCAATAGGAATGAAATGCACGGATAAGAATTCAAATAGGAGAAGGTGTAGAACATGCCTTGAGACCATATAAATTGTTAACTTCTTGTTGTCTTCAAGCTTTCTCCAACTCCATTAATGGTGAGATTCCTTCCAATTTCCTCTCTAGAGATCTTAGAAATGAATTTGAGTTAAGTCCCTAATGACTTCTACCCTTTTATACATTTATTTGAAATTCATTAGTGATGGATTAATTAAGCTAACCTAACTTAATTAATTCTAAATCAAAGCTCTTCATCTTATTTCTACATATGCCAAGTGTCCTACAAAATGTAAAATGACAATTTTGCTCTTAGTTCATCCATGTATTTTCCATGCAACCAAGACATTTACATAGATTAAGTGACCTTATTTTTCAACATATTTACTAAGCATACAATAGGCTATTGAATTTAATACTGGTTCCTTAATATGAATGAATGAGAATTTTACATTAATTTCAATATTCAATAGTACGTCTCTCGAGGTACATCATATGTCTTATTTCATTTCTACACTATAATCATAAGTTACTTAGATGTGAATTGTAATGGTATAGTAATGTGGTAATTTAAATAAAAATCCCTACTTAAGTTATTCTCTTAATCAAATGGCATTATAGTTCTACAAATATTTTTTTCATATCTTATCGCCTACTCATACCTGGGTATTCATGATATACACGCATACCAACCATCAAACCTTACTCATATTTTGATGCAATCAGACCTATAATTAACTGAAATTCAGCATTTTAGAGTATAAATAAATACTGCACACACCATACACAAATTATATACCTCAGTGTCGACTCCTGAGGGTTGATCAATTATGCCACGTCAGATAAAACCCCCGTCAGAGTCCTGCGGTGGCACGTGGCACAAGTTAAATTATTGTCACGGCCCAAATCTCTAACCCCCGCTTTAATTCCTTAATCAGGATCACCGACCCTTGACGTAAGACCTACACTGTGATACGTGCACCGACCGAGGCACGTGGCCGAGGTATATTGTATTTTTTTATTGATGTATGCCTAGTGTTATGTATTGTGTAGACTTACTAAGTCGGTTTGTATAGTTGTAGGCGTCGAGACGAGAGCGGGGACACGCCTCGAGGAACGTGCGAGCTGGGGAGCCAGGTAGTTAGCATTTTGGTAAGTCTTATTTAATACTAATATGAAATAAGGAATTACTTATAAGCCTATGGTTTTGTTTGTTAATGTAAATCAAATTAAAGACCTATAGTTGAGTAAATTAAATGGAAATCATAGGATTGGTCTAGAGATACACATTGGCACATCTAAGAACTAGGTGAGTAATGAAATGGTGTCACTTGAGGTTGAGTTAGTGGGAATTAGTGGGATATATGGCAAGAGGTAGACCATTAGATATTCCTCGGGATACATATATCCATGGAGATCAAGGGCTAGGAAGGAACATCACCTTAATATAAAACATTAGTGATCAAACAACATGCAAACCAAATCACTCATTCATTTTTGCTGGAGAAGAAGAAGGAATTGCTGGAGAGGAGTGAATCGTCAAGGTGTTGAAGGAATCCATGGGATTTGGTGAGAAATTCTCAAGCTAGGGTGCTACATCAACTAGGTACACATCTTTTTAGTTGAAATTAGAACAAGTTATGGTTTTAAGCTAATTTAGATGGTAGATAATTGAGTATTTACAATCGATTTATATATTTGGATTCCTCATTTCAAGCTAATGACCCAGCTATATTGAAGTTCTTAATTCGGTTTTGAAATCATAAAGATATGAATTTTTGAAGTTGCAACACCAAAACTATAATTCTGCATGTTGTATTAGGAATCAACCTGGTTAATTTGGTCATAATCTACCCATTTTAGATCCAAATTGATCCAAACTGGTGGAATTTGAAAGCTTATTTAAAAGGGAATAACTTTGCTTAACTGAAGGTATTTTGATTCAAATGTTTTTATGTCCAAACATGTTCTACAAGTAGGTGCTGGAATTAAAACGGAAAGTCTTGAAACTAAACTTGTTAAGAGCATAACTCCCTAACTACTTATCCAAATATGTTGATCTTTTAGTATGTTTTTTTTTGGGTATATTTTATGCCTTGTGACCAAAAATCACATTTTTAGAAATTATATATTGGGAGAAATAGATTTTCTAAGTCCGCTTGTCGGGTTAAATTCCAATTAGACCTATGTTTAGTAAAATCATGACATCTCTTTCATTTTAAATCAGAATTTTGCAAACTAAACCTTTCCGGAAAGCTAAGAGAGAGACCAAAAATAATTGTAGTTATGGAGGATTTCGATATTTGGAGCATTTCATGCCTAAAAGTGCGTTAAAATGTAGGACTGAAATTGAAACTTAATTTAGTCTATAGGGGCTGATTTAGGAAGATTGATTTAAAGTCTATTGAACCAATCTGAATACACAATAATCTCACTAAATTGAGCTTAAACCCACTATATTTGAACTAATGAGACACCAAACTCAGGAGCCTAGGAAAAAGGCACGGGAGAGCGAATACAAGATTTGGAGTATCGGGAGGCCAGTAAAGCTAGGGCTTTACTTTGTTGTTGTGAGTATACCCAATAGCAACTTTACTTGGCATTTTCATTTCTATAAATTGTTCTCCTTGCATAGTCCTTTGACTATTTTGTCTTTGTATTCTTATATCATGTGTTCTTTGTGTCTATACTCACTTGATGAGTCTAGTTTGCATGATATCCATTCATTTGATTTGATTCATTGATTCTATCCCATGCTATGTCTATTCTTGTTGTTTTAAATGTGAATTGAATGATAAATAGCATTCTATTAGGCTAGTGAATATCTTATAAATGTTTAAGAGGACTTGTATTCCTTATTTGTTTAGGTGTGTAGATGTGCCTATGCCTTGACAATCCATATTTGGTATTTCTTGAAATTAAAAAGTAGTTTTCGCATTTAGGTCCCGTACTCGATCGAGGTGCGCGCGACTCATGGGGTTAGAGTCCCTGGGGATGTCGGCACATGTTACCTGACACAGTATGACACTCGGGGTTAGAGTCCCTGAGGTGGTCTACACACCGGGGGTTAGAGTTTCGGTAACACTTGGGTTAGAGTCCCTTGTGTTATATGATTATTGAGTCGGAGTGACATGTTTCACTCGCCGAATGGGACCTAAATCACCACTACTTAGCCTAGTGTCGTATCACTTGTTTAACTCGGTATTTACTCGCATATGGTTTATTTTCCAGTTTTCCATTTATATGCTTTTAAATACCATTTGAATATTTAGAAATGCAAATTAAACTTGTCATGGGGGATTACTGTTTTATTCTTTTACTCACCGTCCTTTTTATGACGGTGGGTGTAGAACCGTCTACCAGCAGGCCGAGCAAAGAGAAAATCGGCGATTATCATTGAGCCGCGGCACGTCACTGCATAGGTATTCTTTTGGTATTTTGTTTGTATATGTTATATATGTCTTTCAGATACTATTTGGGGTTGTGTATTGGGTTGAGCGTTAGTTTCCCCGACTTGACTTAGACTATTTTACTGTTTCACTGCATTTTGAGGACTTTATATGTGTGATGTCATTTCCTGATTTTCCACACTTAGGATTTTATAAATGGCTTCCGCATAAGTTATTAATTGCTTTCTGCATAATCAATAAGACTTCCGCTAATTAGTTAATTTAATAAACAGTTTTAATTAACTCTAAATTTTATAAACTGGTAGGACTAGTGTATTACTTATCCTGAACACGAGAAAAGAGGCGTCTAGGTTGTAAAGGCTGACTAATACCTAGTTAAGTCCTGCGTAGATATGATTAAGGCATAATTACGGGATTAGGCCGGGCGGTGCCCTAGATTTAGAGAGGGGCCCTCGTAATTATTCGGGTCGTTACATATTTTATAGGGAATCAGGTAACCCACTTTGGGCACTAACCCAGTCGGATGTCGTGCATTCCGCCTCAAGATGAGGACGGACACATCTTGGCATGTGTTGCATGACATCCAACAAAGTCAATGCCCAAAATGGGTTACTCTAGCAGTTACCTCTTTTATATTGATTTTTTTTCAGCAAAATACCTAATATAGCCTATTCTTTGATATTGTTATTTTATTTTATTTTATTTTGCAAACATCTAATATGCATATACTTCCTTTGGCTATTTTTTCTATTGTTTTTTTTTTTTTTTTTGCGGCAAAATAGCTTATATAGTATACTTCAATCTGCTTGATTTTTTTTTCAAAAATCTAATATAGTCAATATTGATTAGGGCTTTTTGGTGATGTCACACACCTGTAGCGCAATGAAAAGGCAGGGAAAATACATCTTCCAACCTCTATGAGTTTAGGCGATGGATTCTCAAGAAAAAAATAACAATTTGATGTTGTATTTTTGTATACGACATGGTGTTTGTGTTTGAATATGATAAAGGATACTATTAGCCATTCTTTTCTTTTCTTTTTTTTTTTACTTTTTAGAATATCAGTTCAATCGAGATTTAGTCAAATGAGAATATATAGGCCATTAGTAGTTTCCAAAAATAAAACAATCTTCTTACCACTCACAAATAGGGGTGGGCAGCGGTTTTCGAAAAACCGCCCAAACCGACCAAACCGCACGGTTTGGTTTGGTTTTTAAAACTCGCGGTTTGGTCGCGGTTTGGAAAACGTAAAAACCGCAGAATCGCGGTTTGGTCGCGGTTTTCATTTTGAAAAAACCGCGGTTTAACCAAACCGATGGCATTTTGGTAAATATAAACCAAAAACCCTAAAAAGCTAACCAAAAAAAAATGAGGCCCGCTAAGGGCACCCCACCATTTCATGAAGGCACCCAATCATTTTGTAAAATTTCCAGTGAAAATGGAAAAGACCATTTTGCCCCTTCATATATATTGATTCAAACCCCACAAACCATTTTGAAAAAGAAACAGGGGCACCCCACCACCAAGATCCTTGCACGTTTTCCATAAAGCGACATTGCGTTTGGCGAGCGTTTATCGATTCTTGCGGCTTGACATCATCCGATAGCGAGGTAACAATGTTTGACAACCATATGATGCTTTGATGGAACTGTTAATTTGATTAAAACTATGAAATTGATGATTTGTTTGTCAACGTAGGGTTTGGTAAATTCGACAAATCCGAACTTGTTTGCACTATATAATGGAAGATTGTACTGCTACGGTGCAAGAGGAGGTTGAACTTGAGGTAATATTTGAAATTTAATGTGTTTTTATGCGGTTAATCAAATTTTCTGTCGATGTGCGCGATTGATTCGGCCTCGCAGGACCGAGATGTAGAGAAACGTCTCGGTCAGAAAAGACCGAGATGTCTACGTAGTTCACGGAATGGAGTGAACGATACATAGTAGCAGTCTCGGTATGGGACGACCGAGACTACTGAGGGACTCTCGGTTGTACGTGAGCGAGACTCGCTTATAATGTCGGACTGTACAACCGAGAACCTGTTTTTTGGGGTGATTGTGTTGTACATTTTGGTTGATTATAATGTTACACTGATTGTATTGCAGGTAATGCCGGTTTCTACCTTATTTCCAGACTACAAGGACACGTTTACACCTTGTAGGCCATTCCCCTCTAGAGAAGCGGCTATTTCATGGCTTCAAATGATAGGCCGAGAGAACATGTTTGTGCTAGTGACAAAGCACTCTAATGCCGGGGGCATTAAGCGCAGGGGAAGGGTGAAACTTGCGTGTGAGAGGTCTGGAACATATAGGGGAATGTCGCAGAGAGTAGGGAAGGGGAAAGCGGCCAAAATTTCTTTGAAAGCAAAAAATGAAGAAGAAGAGGAAATGGGGAGGACTCAAACTGGTACGAAGAAATGTGGATGCCCTTTCCTTATCAACATAAAGGAAAATGCTGACTCCTTGTGGTATGTCACTGTCATATGTGGGAGGCACAATCACGACCCCGCAAAAAACTTGGACGGCCATTCATTTGTCGGAAGATTGGATAAGGGGGAGCAGGAGGTTGTGGTGCAGATGACAAAGGGGAATGTGAAGCCAAGAGACATCCTAAATACGTTGAAGCAAAAAGATGTTAGAAACGTATCGACAATGCGGACAATATATAATGCAAGACAAAAAGTCCGAATAGAGGATGCGGGTGGGAGGAGTCAAATGCAACAAATGTTGCACATCTTGGAGAAGAATAAGTGGATGTCCTGGCATAGGAAGCATCCCGATACGAATATTGTCACCGATGTATTATGGTCACATCCCAACTCAATAAAGTTGTTTAGGTGTTTCTCATCGGTAATTTTGATGGATTGCACGTACAAGACAAATAGGTACCGAATGCCTTTGTTGGAGGTTGTTGGCATCACTTCTACGCATTTGACATTCTCCGTTGGGTTTGCATTCATATCATCAGAGAGTCATGCGAATTATGTTTGGGCACTTGAGAACTTGAGATCCATATTGGATGGGTGGCCTAAACCTGACGTGTTTGTTACCGATAGGGACTTAGCCCTTATTAGTGCCATTGAAGAAGTATTTTCGTCATCGTCTCACCTCATTTGCTCTTGGCACATCAACAAAGTAGTATTGACCAAGACTAAGAAGATGTTTGGGGAGAACGATGGTTTTGCGTGTTTCATGGATAGGTGGACGAGGGTGATGTATGCCAACTCGGATGCCTTATTCGAAGTTAGGCTGAATGACTTGCGTTGCGAGTTTGGGAATGTCAAGGGTCTTACTGAGTACTTGGACAACACATGGGTAAAGAAGTACAAGGAGAAATTTGTCCCCGCATGGACAAATAGAATTATGCACTTTGGGGAAACAACAACGCAGAGGGTTGAGTCTGCGCATTCCACTCTGAAGGTACACCTTGGCAACAGTCAGGCCAATTTTGAGACTTTGTGGAATGTTGTTGATGGCATCCTTAGAATCCAACACAACAACATCAAGGCATCATTTGAGCTCAGTTTGAATGTGGTCCAACATGAGTACATTGATGAGTTATATCGACGATTGCGTGGTTATGTCTCTCAACGGGCGCTTAAGCTAATTAGAGATGAATTGACACGTGGAGAGGATGTTGGTCACGACTCCACTCGTCGTGGTTGCGAGATACGTACCACACATGGCCTTCCTTGTGCACACGAGCTAAACCATTATAAATTTGCTGGGTCGCCCATCCCTCTCGAGGACATTCATGTTTACTGGCGAAAGTTGAGTACGATACCTGAGAATCCTGTGGATCGGTCTGGATACAACGTGCACGATGAGATTGAACGGGTGTTGCAAAAGTTTCATGCTTGCACCGATGAGGACGATCGCCTCAGGATTATTCAGCTACTCAGGGAGATTAGTCGACCTTCGTCTACACCGGGTGTTGTGCCACCGACGAAAATAAAGACAAAGGGAAGGACACCGGGGTCTTCAATCGGAAGTAAGGCAGGATCGAAGAGAAAACACGATAATGACGATTATTCCTTGACTAGATTGCCGAGCGGATTTGAGTACGTGCTTTCCACTGAAGAGGCCTCTAGTTCGAGGAAGAAGAAAAGCAAAGTTGTCCCTAAAATGCGTCGTGCCAGTCGACGCACGCAAAGTGCATCTAACATGGCTTATGCTCATTGCATAGAACGGGATTGGTTGCCACATGTTGAGGGCACTATCGATGTGGTAGCCGATGGAAATTGTGGATATCGGTGTGTTGCCTCTGGGCTTGGACTTGCCGATGTAGACGGTTGGAGGATTGTTCGTAGAAGGATGTATGATGAGATTATCGGGTATGAAGACCTATGGCGGGAAGTGCTTGGCATGAGTTACGAGACTGTCAAGATTGCTGTGCATTGTCCAGATAATCAAGTCGGTGCATCTTTCAAAGAATGGTTGACACTTCCAGACATGAGATTGTTAGTATCCACTGCATTGAATGTCATTCTTGTAAACCTCTCGCATGGGAGTGCCTCGACATTTCTACCTCTACGTAGTGCTCCACCGTTGTCGTTGCACAGCTGAGTTATTATTGCCATGATAAATGACAGAAATATCCATTGGGTTAGGGTAAGTTCTCCTAATGGTTTTTTTTGAATTGTTATGTTTCCCCCCTAATCGGGTTTGTACAATATCTTCTATACTTGCATTGTTCACTTTGACAGGTAAAGTTGGGTGTGAATACTCCGTTGCCATCCTTATATCCATCGTGGGACCTGTATGTTGAGGACTGCGCAAAAGGTTGGCGAGATGGATTCGTAATTCGAGATATTGCGCCCCTTGCAACTGTTGATGAAAGCACCACCACGGTGGTAGATTTAGGTACACCGTAGTATAAAACTTGTACCTAGCTATGTTGATGGTTGTACATTTTGATTCTTGGAAACTTAGTTTGAATGTTATATTGATATATAATGAGTTAAGTTTGTCGTATTGCAAATTGTCGTAGTTTGAATGTTATATTGTTATAATGAGTTAAGTTTCGGTGCAAATTTCGTATTGTTTGCATTAAGGTGCAAACTATGTTTGAATGTTACGGAGGATCTATAATGAGTTAAGTTTCAGTGAAAAATGTCGTGTCGGACCTGATTGTCCGTGCCCGACTGTATAGTCTCGGCCGTAGTCCACCGAGAACAAACGTGCCGCATCGGCCTCGCATTGCCGAAACTTCTCCCTCTCGTCGACCTATGCGCGACCATACGCAGGGATTCTCGGCCATGAGTTACCGCGAGTTTATCACACATCTCGTTACCAGCACACCGAGAGCATTTGGTCGTGGTGTTCAACAACTGAACATGAATAGCTCGTCGACCAGTGGCCGAACGTACTGGCATAATTTCGGTTATGACTCACCGATAATCTCAGATAAGTTCGTGCATTAGTAACCGACACATTGGAAAAAATAGGATCAAGAGACATTCTCGGTCAGGCCACACCGAGAATCCAGCGTTCGTTTCTGTTGGTCGCAACCGACAACTCAAAAGAGGTGTCGGACCTGAATGACCGAGACACGATCTGACCAAAAAAGTCTATGTTAACTAAACCAAAATGACCAAGATAGAAACCAACATCCTGAATATCAACTATAACAAATGTAGAACAGCAAGTAATGTAAAACATATGTCCAAACTGTGATAAAACATCATCCAACATACAACTACTCTACCAAACTGTCATAAAACATGGGGTAACATTCATCCAACACACACCAAACGTATCTCACTGTCATAAAATATTCATCAAACATTCATGTAACATTCATCAAAGTATCCAAACAATAAAATAAATTTCTATGTTCCCTCAAACACTCTATGCTCATTGCTTTGGTTTCTTCAAATTCTTCCTTTAGTACTCCTTCCCAAGCATTCTCTTCGGAGGGCGAGCATCGACCGTGGCGGGCGGAGCATTGGCCGGGGTGGAGTGTGTAGATGTGCTACCATGCTGGGACTGCCTCGGGCCTGCTTCGGTAGGGGCGGATGTGGCGGTTGTGCCGGTTGCGATCGTCGGAGTGGTAGTCGTGGTGGTGGGACCTATACTCATCCCCGAAAGGAAATTGACGATATCACTCGCCATTGTCCTCGCAGACTCAAGCGTACACAACTCCGGCGGGAGGTCCATCCATCGTAATGCCGCGTCCAACGCACGCCTATTACGCTGATGAAAATAATCGGGTTAGTGTTAATGTAAAACATATCGGGATGAAAACAAAGGGCATGTGGGCATGCATAATACATATAACAATTTCAATACCTCCAGTAGTTCGTTGTCTGCGATGGTTGTGGCGACCATGTGCCTTGTCACCACGAACTTCGGGAGCCAACAAATGGTTCCTCCATCGCTCCCAATTGTCTTGCTGGAACCCATACTTGACCGAGTATTTGTTCGCAGATGGGCCTCGATGTGCTTCCAATGGACGGTACGGAGGATCATGTATAGATTGCACGTGGCCAAACTGTCTCAGAATCCTCTCCGGATGGTAGGGCTCCACCACATCCATGTACTTAATCGTCCCACTGTAAAAGGTCATCGCGTGCACAACTCCATTTTCCCTGTAATTCACATATGGGTCCCAAGTGACCTAATCAAAATGCAACAACCATTGTTAGTAACCAAAAAAAAAACAAAAACATCATTCATCACAGGATGTGGATAACCATCTCACCTCACTTGGGCGCAACCTATCCAACGTCCTCCTAATGGACCCGAGCTTGTCAACATTCATCACGGTCTCGTGCTTTTGAATCCATCTGTAGACACGAGGTTGCACGTAGTCCATGTATTTCGCATTGGGTGTGGCGAGACCAAGTTTGAAATGGTCGTATACCCATCCCTGCAAATACATACAACGTTAGTTAGTCCGCAAATGCAAGTTGGCGTAAAAATGATACAAAAAACAATGTAAGTCTATTTTATAACAAACCTCAAGCAATGTGATGTATCCAACAATCTGAGACACTTGCACTCTGGAGGCAGACCCCAAGTGTCGATACAAGTAGGCCAACGCAGCTGCACCCCATGCGTATTTTCCCACGTCGTCCAAGTCTTCAAGAAGCTTCAGCAGCGCGATAGACACCCGAGACCCACTCTTATCGGCAAATAGGGTGCAAGACAAAATATACAACAGGTACGCTCGGGCTGTGCATTCCACAGGAGGATAATTTGTGGGTCTCGAACCAGCTTTGGGGCACCAACGACTCTTCAACCAACATTTGCGCACTGTCAGCCCCTTGCTGATATTCACCTCCTCCTCAGCCTCATCGACGCTAACCCCAAGTAGTTTTGAGACCATCTTAATAGCGTCCGAGCGAGATTCCTCCGTGTACCTGGCAAAGTTCTCAACCGCCACGACTTTGCCCGTCACAGGAATCTTCATTAGGAAGCTCACATCCTCTAAGGAGATTGACATTTCACCAAAAGGTAAGTGAAATGTGTTCGTCTCCGGCCGCCACAACTCCACAAATGCAGAGATAACCTCCTTGTTGGCCTTGAGGTATGAACAATCTATCAGCGTATTCAACCCAGAACGCTGAATAATCCTCTGAAGTCCCTCCGTGTCAGGGTGGCACGATTGTAAATCCCATTCTTGTATCTGAGCTCCGTGATTGATACACTTGAGAACCGGACGCTCCTGCAACAAAAAAAACACATCTCGTCATATTTGTGAAAATCCTGAGTTTTAAATTACTCCGTTCAATGAAAATTAATTACCTCATTGTTCCAAATCGCTAATGCGACATGATACTTAAAGCTCTTCAACAACGCACCGTCTATAGGACCACCGGGGAAAGGAGCATGCATTTCAACGAGCACTTACGGCTCTCCTTCATTATGGCCGGCTCCACCACTACTACTCCCGCCCACATTACGATCGGTTTCGTCGTGTTCCCCCCGCCGCCGACGAGTCATCGCTACTAGACTCGATGCATGACCTCTTCTTCCCCTCGGGCAACAACAACATCCTTAGGTCGCCGAGTGTCGATGTTCGAACCATCATCGTGCAATTCTAACCTTGCACGATTTCCATCTACCTTAACCTTTCCCTTAACATCTTCGTTCTCCTTCTCTTTCTCTTTTCGATAAGATGTTGTCGGGGTCGCGCGGCGCCTCGCCCCGGTTGGCCCTCGACACCCTCAACACCAGCCTCCTCCCTTGTCATCCGTGCTTTCGAACGAGCCATACACAAAACAAGTACAACATATAAGCGCCTGGAACAAAACCAAAAATCAAATTACTAAAAAAAAGGTTCAAAATCATCCTTTTCTGATGTCTCGGTCAAGCAGGTTCGTGAAATAATCCATATTCTCGTTCACTCCTGACCGAAAACGGGTCAACTATCTCGGCAATGTACAACCGAGATCAATAAAACATTCTCGGTTGTACACCACCGACATGCCATAACCAATTCAATTCCCCTTACTCTCGTCCTGTGCCAACCGAGTCGACTCTAACCCTCTCGGCATTGTACAACCGAGAGATGGAGTACATTCTCGGTTGTACACCACCGACACAACATTACCTAACACTAATTGTAGCTCTCGTCATGTCTCGACCGAGATAACACATGTAATCTCGTCCATTCGTAACCGAGACTCTGTGAACTCTTCCGACCTGCCTGGCCGAGACGACGAGTTGCCAAAAATTTACCTTCTGTCTCGGCCATGCTTGGCCGAGACAGTAAACACACTCTCTGCCCTGTGTGGCCGAGAACCGCGATTTTCCAAAAATGGAAACCTTGAACACACCGCCACACATACATTACAACTACTCTACCAAATGTAACTTAATTACACTATCAACGTACATTGAAACGATCGATTTCGCGCCAAATGTGTGTGTACGACGAACTTCAACCGAGCCCTAATTTGGAGACGAAATCGCCCAACACCCCGAGCCTACAAACTGGAAAAACCTCCTACAACGAAGGAGAAACACGGAGACGGACGAAAACACGATTTCTGGGAATCCTCGCAATGGTCGATCCTCAACGAATTCGTTCTTCCACAAGGAGTTCGCTGGTGGGGGTGGTGGGGTGCGAGAGTTTTGAACGAGGGGATTTTGGGTATTTCGGGTCCAATTTTTGGGTGCCCCTGGTAAATTGGTTAGTGCCTTCATTAACAGGGTGCCTTCATGAAACTGTGGGGTGCCCTTAGCGGGCCTTAAAAAATCCACTCCCTCACCTCTCTCCTCTCCTCTCACTCCCGCTCCTCACTCCCTCACCTCTCTCCTCCTCCCGTCACTCCTCCTCTCACTCCCGCTCCTCACTCCCGTCACTCCCGGCTCCTCTCTCCTCTCCCCGTCGTCTCTCTCTCCCCGCCGGCTCCTCTCTCTCTCTCGGCCGCCGCGCCGGAGTCGCGATGTTGTTCCCGCGCCGACCGGTCCACGACGCACCACCCCACGCACCTCCGCGTCGCCGGTCCGCCATCGCGCAGCTGTGTGTCGGCCGTCGCCATCTGCTGCAGCCGCCGCCGGTCCGCCACTCGCTGTAGCGCCATCGATCTTGAAGCGTCGAACACCGCACGCGCTGCCGTGCGTCTGCGGCCTTCGTCCGATGTCGCGCCATTCGTCCGTTCTTCTTTGGAGCTCCGCCGCGAGCCCCCTTCGCGCCATTCTGGCTCGCCGTCTCTCACGCCCGCCGCGCGCCGCGCCTCGCACCAAAACCGCGAAACCAAACCGATCAAACCGCGCAAACCGCGGTTCGGTTTGGTTGCGGTTGTGGTGGTTCGCGGTTTGGTGGTGGTTTGGAAAATCACCAAACCGCGGTTTGCCCACCCCTACTCACAAATATATGTTATTGTCGGGGCTATATTTTTTAGGAAATGCTACAATGACACCCCAAAGTCACATTGGGGGACGTGATTTGCAGGTATGAGTCTTTGGGAGCCATCTATGTACGCCTTGATATACACACCCTGCATGTTATGTACTAAAAATCATGTGCGCACACCCATTTTCATGCAGGGTCTGCATGCCACATCACCAAACTTTGAGGTGTCATCGTAGCATATTCATTTTTTTTTTTTGAGTTTTCTTTAAGTGATTTGCTTAATTAAGAAGATCTTGATAAAAGACAATATTTCGGCTCATCGATCAACATGTCGTTCATCAAATGTATTAATTTGTATGGCAAGCAGTTTATTTTCACAATATAACAATAATCTAAAGTAAGTTTTGAACGATAACCTAAAAAGGTATTGATTTCTTTGATTGATTATGCTTCAATTGCACCAAGAATGATTTTCATGGAATATTGCAACTAATATTTTTATGTTGGGGGCAGATTGAGAAATTTGTGTAGTTCTTGCAAGTATGTGTCCTTGAGGAACCCGAGGAGCAAATTTAATAAATTCTTTTTGTTTGTTATGTGCGACCCAATATCCGAACTTAATTGATTACTCCGAGTTCAAGTCGAGGCGGCCCACTTAAGGGTAAAATGTTTTGTTTGTATTAAAATTTGTAGGTTACATTTGAAGGAGCGTGCAAATGGGTGAGGGCTTAAAGTTTGAAGTGGAGGCTTCACAAAAATGCCAATACTCGATGGTGTCTCCAATCCAAACTTATAATCCATTTATTTTGTATTTATATACCCAATGTGAAATTAATCTTAACACTCCTCCTCAAATCCAATGGGCGATAGCCCTGTTGAGACTTGAATTAATATTAGGGAAACTAGCCAACTAGGACAACTCAAATCCAATGGGGCACTGGCCAACTTTGGGCAACTACCCAACTGGGATGGTCCAACAGCGCACTGGCCAACTTGAAACCAAGAGGATAACCTACTTGGTATAAACGACTTGGACTTCGCCAACTTGGCGCTTTGATACCATATTAAGGTTTGATGTGGAGGCTTCACCAAAATGTCAAGGCCGGATGTTGTCTCCAATCCAAACTTATAACCCATTTATTTTGTACTTATATATCCGATGTGGGATTAATCATCGGAATTTACGTACAAGTTTTCTTTTCATTTTTTTATTAAACTTTTTTTAATTAATTTTTTGATACTCGATCTAGCCTAAGTGTGAAGCACGGGATGCCGACTAGTTATAACATATTAAAGTAAGTTTGTCTACTTGACTATATAGCGATATTACTTTTGTCAAGGGTTAATGTAAAATACAATGTGAGAATAGCACGATTCTTTGTAAGAATATATGGACTCGGTTGCCGTCAAACCGTAGAACGACAATATGGAACCATCAATAGAAGGGGCAAATTCGTAATCCCATTAGTAAAAGGGATGCGTACACATATTGACCTAAATGCCCTCCTCCGAGCGCCCCTGATATTTTGACCTAAATACCCCTTTTCCGTGTCTGCCCTAGCCGACTATCCGTGTCTCTCCGCATTCATCTTCTGCCCTTCTCTGCCCCTGCAATTCTCATCAATCTCCCCATCTCACCCTTTTCTCTCTCTCTTTCCCCTCAATTTTACCCGCCAATTTCCTTCCTCTCTTTCCTTCCCATTTCAAATTTTCCTCACCACCAATAATGCCCACTCACATCTCTCCAAACCCTAATTTATCTTTTGTGCTTGGATCATCCGGTGTACCCTTTTTCTAGCTCTTTCGTCCGAGCTACTAAAAAGCTCAGCTTGAATTGAAGATCTTCTGAGGTTTGTTTTGAGATTTGGTGTTAATTGTCGTTGTGGATCTGTAAAGTGAGATTTTTGAAAATTAAGCTGCTTTGGGCTTTTGTTGTTTATAGATCTTGTTGTTTTGTTCATTATAGGTGGGGATTTGGTTTCGTGGTCGATTGCGAATTCGTTATTCGAGGTTTATGGGTTTTGTATGAGTTGTAGTGTTGAATGGCAAATCACGAGTTAATTCTAGGGCAAAACCATGACTTGGCGCTCGGGCATACCCATAATATAGGACTAGGGCAGAACCATGATTTGGATTTAGGTCAGTCACACCAACATGAATTAGGGCTCCGTCATGCCCACGAGCATGAATTGGGTTTAGGCCATGCCCATGACCATGAGCTAGCTTTGGGACAGACCCATGACCATGAATTGGCGCTCCGCCACCACTCCCATGTTCACGGTCACAACCATGAGAGTGAATTAGCTCTAGGTCAGAACCATGATGCTGAAAACGATCACGAACATGTTGATGAGGATAATGAGCATGAATTAGGTATTGCTGCGCATAGTCATGAGTTGGGGTTGTCGGAAAACCATGAGTTGACTGTCAGTGGGAGTCATGAGCTTGATCAGAATTTAGAGCTGGCGGTGGATCACGACCATGAAATGTCTGTTGAAGTAACGGGTGATATAGCTATACAGCAGTCCCATATGGGGGTCATCAGTCCTGTACTTCAGAACAGAGCAATTGTTCTGAGTCCCAGCCATCAGTTATCTGTGGGGCAAGAGTTTGCGGATGTCAAGAGCTGTAGAAGGGCATTGAGGGATGCGGCTATTGCCTGTCACTTTGAAATCCAGACTGTGAAGTCAGATAAGACCCGCTTCACTGCAAAGTGTGCGAGTGAGGGGTGTCCATGGAGAGTTCATGCTGCAAAGCTTCCAGGTGTACCAACATTCACTGTCAGGACCATTAATGAAGCACATACTTGTGGTGGAATCACACATCTTGGTCATCAGCAAGCGTCAGTGCAATGGGTTGCTAACTCTGTGGAACAGCGCCTCCGGGAAAACCCAAATTACAAACCTAAGGAGATATTGGAAGAGATCCACCGGGCTCATGGGATCACCTTATCATACAAACAAGCCTGGCGGGGAAAGGAGCGGGTCATGGCGGCTGTTCGTGGATCATTTGAAGAAGGGTACCGTATTCTACCTCAGTACTGTGAACAAATTAAGCGGACAAACCCTGGAAGTATCGCATCCGTTTATGGAAACCCAGGTGATAACTGCTTCCAACGGTTGTTTGTTTCATTTCAAGCATCAATATACGGATTTGTAAATGCTTGTAGACCACTTCTTGGGCTTGATAGAACGCTGTTGAAGAGCAAATACCTTGGGACATTGCTTTTTGCTACTGGTTTTGATGGAGACGGTGCTCTTTTTCCTTTGGCCTTCGGAGTTATTGATGAGGAAAATGATGACAACTGGATGTGGTTTCTGTCTGAGCTGCACAACCTTCTTGAGACTAATACAGAGAACATGCCTAGGCTGACTATCTTGTCTGATAGGCAAAAGGGCATTGTTGATGGTGTTGAGGCCAACTTTCCCACTGCATTTCACGGCTTTTGCATGCGTCACCTTAGTGATAGTTTTCGAAAGGAATTCAATAATAGCATGCTTGTAAATCTTCTCTGGGAAGCTGCTCATGCTCTCACAGTCATTGAGTTTGAAGCAAAAATACTAGAGATTGAAGAGGTCTCGCAGGATGCTGCTTATTGGATTCGACGTATTCCACCTCGTCTATGGGCTACAGCATACTTTGAGGGGACGCGGTTTGGGCATCTAACAGCTAACATTGTTGAGTCATTGAATTCATGGATACTTGAAGCTTCTGGCTTGCCAATAATACAAATGATGGAATGCATTCGAAGGCAATTAATGACGTGGTTTAATGAACGGCGCGAAACAAGTATGCAGTGGACTACGATTCTAGTGCCATCTGCGGAGAGACGTGTAGCCGATGCTCTTGACCGTGCACGCAGTTATCAGGTACTTCGAGCAAATGAGGCAGAATTCGAGGTTATTTCTCATGAAGGCACAAATATTGTTGATATTCGAAACCGGTGCTGTCTTTGTCGTGGCTGGCAACTCTATGGAGTGCCCTGTGCCCATGCAGTGGCAGCACTCCTTAATTGTAGGCAGAATGTCCATAGATTTACCGAGAGTTGTTTCACTGTTACAACTTATCGCAAGACATACTCGCAGACAATACACCCTGTTCCAGATAAAAGCTTATGGAAGGAGTTATCTGAGAGTAGTCAGAATGGAGGGAATAAATCTGCGGAAATTTTCATAAACCCACCTAAATCACTTCGGCCACCTGGACGGCCTAGAAAGAAGCGAGTTCGTGCAGAAGATCGTGGCCGTGTGAAGCGAGTGGTTCATTGTAGCCGCTGCAATCAGACAGGACATTTCAGGACTACATGCGCTGCACCAATATAAGTATGTATTGTGTTCTACAATTGGGATTCTTCATTTGATAATAAATAAATAATTGCATGGAATTGGCTTGTTTATTGTATCTGGATGGTTTAGTTCTTAGAAATTAGGCATAATTAGGCAGCTTTTTCGTAGGTTTTTCTCTAGTAGTGTTGTTGAAATATAATGATGTCAAAGTTTAATTTACTGATTTCTGCCTTTAATTTAGTTGAGATTAATTAGCCCATTGTTTTCTTGTGCAGTTAATTGTTTTGTTTCTCATCTAGTAATACTCTTTAATTACTTAATCTGGAGTCTGTCCATCTGTTCTGTTGAAACTAATATATGAAGTTTTGAACTATTTGAACTATTCTGCAGTTTTTTGCTTCATCATTTTTTCTAGCTTGGTTCGTGATGGATGTAAAGTACATTTCTTCCAGCTTGAGAATGTCTTTGTCTCTGTATGTGCATATTCTTATATGATCCTCACAAAGCTGATGCCCTGATTTTATATGGTATTTTCAGAACATTTAAAATGACATTGTGTGCTTGTTGTGAAAGCGTCTTGGACGCTAAGATATTGCTTTACTAAATCTGCCCATGTCGATGTGTTGGATTAATTCTTTAAGATTCTGCCATGGAAACCAGCTGGTCTAATCACTCGAGAAAGGCGGGTTTTAGAGCCATATTGAAATTTCAGTTTAACATGCCATTGTAGTTCAGCCATGCATATTCTCGAATATGTATGTGTACGCGCAAATTTATGTGAAGGCTCCTTTTTCGTGAAAGATGAATAGTTGCTTGGTTAGATAAATTTTTTTTGCAATAAGTGAATGTCCCGAGTTGGAGTTGTAACTGTCCAATTCATTTTCTTGGATGAACTATGGAAGTTCACTGCCCTCGTGTTCTGTGCAAAGTTGGTCTTACTGTTGCTTCATCCACTGACATGTCAACTGAGTGTGACTATTACAAGTTTACAACAATATAGCCTCAGTCCCAAAATAGTTGGAGTTTTGGCATACATGGAATGGAACAAACTCTTTCATTGTGCTCGATTTAGCGCAATTGGTGGCGAGCTTTTCGAACCATTTACATTCCTCCTAATTAATGCATTTAAAGTTAGCTTCGGTCAACCCTTACCTCGTTGAATTTTTTTAGTTTCTATTGAATTGAGTTTTCTAGTGGGGGCATTTGTAGGCCGTTTTCAAGGTGTCCGGGCATGACTATTGCAGTAGATAATTTCAATTGTCACAGCTGATATAGTTGCTTTTAGATTGAAAACTCGGGTTCTCTGGTTAGTTTGTTTGGGAATCTAATTTACCTGAATTATTTTCTAAATGTCGTACAAATTGATAGTAAAGGGAGTTGCTATTGTTTTTAAGTAGAGTAAATATATGGGAGAATTCTCTCATGCTAGCGCAGAGTAGAAACATGGATTGTCAAATAAAACACTCAACGAAACTCTCCTGGTTAATCTTGAGAAAGAGATCATTTATCATCACAGTTTCTGGATTATGCTCTTAATTACAAGGATCGCAACTCATTGCAGTTATAACTTATATGGTAGATTAATCTTATGCCCAGCTTTTGTATGTTTGGTGTTTGATTTGGTCTTGGTAACAACATAGATATGGTCCCATCTTCAAATAACAGTTTTATTACTAGAGAGTCGAGAAAGAGAAAGAAAGCTAGGAACAACTATGACAATTGTGTTCCCTCTAACATTCGGTATCGAAGAACACTCGCACTCCCTAATACATGAAAGGCTTTATTTAGACACTTGCTAGATGGACAACTCTTCATTCTACTAGGTAGGAGATGGTGAACTGCTTTTTTCATGGAAGAGTATACCCTGCAGAGACACAAAAGATGTTTGTGTATGAGATGTACTGAAATTCAACAACAAACAAATTGAGAAGGCGTCATTGCATCTTACTTCCGCATTTCTTCCCAGCAGGTCTGTTCCTGATGTTGCACCTCTTTGGAATAGTGATGGCAATTGCAGGATTAATTCCAGCTTTCTTCACTAGGGGTGACAAGAAAACAGCAGAGAGACACTTCGGAGAGCTTCTTAGCAATGCCGCTACTCTACCGCAACAAGCAGGAGGGACCTTGGCTCTGATTCCTTTTGCTGCAACCAAGCACGGGCTCAAGCTGGCTGCGGCAGCATTGATGGGCGTCTTTCCACACTATCCAGTAGCTTCGGATTTTTTCACATGAGCTTGCAACGCTAACATGACAATTAAAAGAGCAGCCTGATAGCTTTCTGGTTCAAGGCCATATTTATTTACTTTCTTAATTAAGCTTAAATTCTGAACTTTGTATTGGTAATTCTATGGTGTTATTTAGCCCAACTTTTGTGGTTATTTATACTCAGTGTTGATACAGGTTTAGGTGAAAGTGAGATTGTAAGTGCGGTAGTTGTGGCATTAAACAAGTGTAGGAATCATGATTGCACCAGTGTGAACAGATGAAAGCAAATGAATCCACTATCTTTGTGGGTTACTGAATGCTCATCTTGTCACCCATTCGAAGACTCTGAACGTAGGTCTAAATTTTTGGTTCTTGATTCAAGTGGTTTGCTGTCTTATTGAAATGTAAAGCAAGTTGGAACTACTTTTGTATTTGGGTTATGGATAAGGCATCACATTTCAAAAGCCAAGGTTTAATTAGGTTCGAGCCAATTACAGATTACATTTGAAGTTCTTTTCTCTCTCACCCAATTAATTTTTTAAATATTATCTTTCAGTCTCACCAATTTTTGTTCACTGAAAATGGAATTATATAGCTAAGATGGTGAGTATTCTCTACATTGTTTTCTCTTTCATTTCTCGATCTCTCTTTTGCAACTAGAAATCAATTGATATTTACGAGCTCTTTAATGTAGATATTTCTGTCCCCGTTACCAATGGGTGAGAGGTGGAGGAGGGGTTGTCCTTAACAAAAAAGATTCAAATTTTATTTGTTCATAAATATTACATTTAACTAATGATGGGTACCAATCGTAAAAAAAAAAGAAAAAAAAAAAAAACTAATCATGGGTACCTAATAAAATAATGATACAGGTTCTTCCAAACTTATTCAAAAGTTTTAGTTTCTGAGTATATAAAAAAATCACCCTTTGAGTTATATATATATATATTTACTGTAAAAATAACTTAGATGGTATTGTTTTCGGCTTTAAATCCGTCGAAAATTAAATATTAAGTTATATTTTTTATTTCGCTTTTCTTTTCTCATCAAATTCATTTTTATCAAATATATTGATTCTAACTGGTCTTTCTAACTCATTAATCACTCTCAGCTGGAAATTCAATTATATTGAAATTAATAAATGCAAAATGTTAGCTTGCCCTGGGAAGAACACGCACAAGGAGCATACATTTATTCTCCGCCCTTGATACTCCTCGGGATGCATGTGTGCCCCGAGAATCGAGGGCAACGGACCAGGTGTGTGCCCCTCGTGTGTATCATAGCTTTCCCAAATTAATTGGGGTTGGCTACCTTGGGGCACGACAACATTTTTCTTAATAAGCCGCTCGCTCTAAAAAGCAAATTGAACACCTTAGATATAGTTGTGTTAGTTCATAATAAGTTTTCCTACGAGTGTTAACGAAGTGTTCTTACGTGTATATTTTTTTTTTAATTGTGTGAATTACTTGTTATTAATTGTTATTTTTGCCTTTTTAAGAGTTTTGGAGATGATTATATATATATTTTGAACCACTTTAGGTATTATTGAGTCGAATTCATACTAAGTCTTTCTATGTGGCTTAAGTAGATAAAAATTATTTTTTGAGTTGTATTGTAGCATCTCCTATCTTAATTAGGGTAATACTCGTCCTGAAACCCTAATTAAGCCTTAATACACCAGTTAGACTTAACTAGAGCCAACAGCCTCACCTTCTGTACCTGATAAACACAATTGTATATTGAATATTAAAATAAAACAAACAATAAACGCAATGAAAATTTATACTTTTTTGATAATATATACGATATACAAAACCAAATTAAACCGGAATCATCATCGATTACTCAAAACTTCCCAACTTTCTAATATTATGAAAGCGAACCTCAAACAACAAATAATATATAAAATATGGTTCATTACATCGAAGAGAAGACCACAAAACTCCTATGGCTTTCTTTTCCCTTGGCTGAAGCACTCAGCTGCGAACTTGAAATGTTAATTTGGAGTAAGCACTCCAACATGCGCAGTAAGTTGAGATTTACATAATTATCAATACTCCATATAATAATCAAGAATGAAATGCAATAGCAATATGAACCAATGATAACTATCAAGATAATGGAAAACATATAAATCAATATATAAACGAATGCAAGTCATCCAATCATTGGCTATGGCACTGTGATTCATTTTTTATTAATAAAACTATGGTCGATTACCCATCGATACCATTATTGTGATTGCTAGACCAACACTTCGACCGATGTGTTGACTAGTCAATCCATTAATGTCTAATGGTTCTGTACAAAACCCTCTAGTGAATGTGTAAATCAAAGCAACCTTTCTAGTTAAGCATGAATTAGTATATAGGATAGAAACCAAACCCATCTCCTATACAACCTATCCTCAACTCTAGGAATTATTCTCGCCGATTACACGATACACCGTTTTATTTTTTAAAGAATCAACATCACAGTGTACATAGCACCCCATTCAAGTCCATAAAATATATGAACTACATATACAAAATATCCAGGCAAAACTGATAAGTAAGCGAATCCACACTTACCTCGATTAGTGTTTCCTAGTCTCGTTATCTTAGGGAACTTCTGATTAATCTGCACAAAAGGAAGTTTATTTTGGTCAATCTCGATGTTATACTAGCCCTAGTATGATCGTAGAACCCTAGTCCGAATCTCATTTGAATTCGATAGCTGAAACTCAATTTTTCTCAATTTTGTATTGTGGTCATAAGGGTCACGACCCCGTCCACGGTGCTACTTGGATAGCAATTGGCGCCGTGAGTTCCATGCCCATGTCGGCGACGGCGGCGCCATTTCCTACAACCCTACTACGCGGTTACCTCATTCTAGTCTGTCTACGCTCATTGTTGAGCCCCTTATCCACTTCGAAACACATCCAAACCATCCGAAAGAGCCAAGAAACGGGTCTTACCTCGCTAACAATCGTTCCAACAACATCAAACTCACCACAAAACACACATAATTAGATGATTTTATGTGACTTTATCGCCTTCATTAACAACAAATTAAACAACAAACCACCATGAATCACCTTTGATCTGAGGTTCTAGTGAACCTCTTAAGTCTTTCCTATTACCCTTAAACCCATGGCCATAACCACCGTGGCTCACACTTACTAAAATTCAACCAAAACTCCATGAAAGTACACGAGAGACTTACCGAGCTTGACGAAGAAGACAATGCTAATCTCCCTCCCTCTCTTTGTCTATGTTTCTCTCTCTTTTTCTCTTTTCACGATTACAATGATGGTTGTGATGATGATGATGATGGTGACGATGATGATGACAGGGAAGTAAAGGTCATGGTGGTGGTGATCACGTTGAGGAGGTGTAGTGAAGAGATGATGAAGGACGATGAAGATGAGATGATAATCATCGTTTCATCTACTTAACTCCTAAGTTAAATCACCCCAACTCATGCTTCATGCCACCCCATGCTTCATTTCATTATCATCTCTTCCACACAGATCTCGAGATGCATTCAAAGAATAAAAACTTAAAGTGATACAAGGTGATATCGTAACACCAATCGTGATACACAATGCATCTCGAGACTTATCCAACGTGTTTAATTATTCATTTGATTTGATTTTTTTAAACTTTAGGCTATGCTATTCAATTTAATTCCATAAACACGTCACGCGAACATAATACGACAAACAAACCCACACACACGCTAATTGAGGGTACGCCGAACTTAACCATAAGTCTAACTCTAGTTAATTAAGATTCAAATTATCGCTAATTAATCACCTACTTAAGGTAATGGGTCATTACATGTATATTCTACTTTTTTTCTTCTATAGAGAAGTTAGATGATGTTGTTCTTAGCTTTAAGTTAATAGAGAAATTATATAATAATATTTTTTCTTTATTTTATTTTTCATCATCAAATTTATTTTTATGTAATATATTGACATTAGAAATACTAGCATCGAGATAATGGAGTGATAAAATTATGGGAAGTATGATGAGTGGTTATCTATATAGACTTATACATAGGACTAGTTTAGTAGTATATTTAGTATAAGTATCCTAGAATGAGCTCAAGTTGATGATATTTATGTATTTTTAGGTATACGAGGTATGAAAGAGACAACGGAGTAATTTCGTGAAGAAACAAGGATAAAATACACAAAATGAGGGTTGACACTGTAGCACAGATGGTTGACTCTGTGGGAAGAAGGCTTGACAGCGTGCGCAAGGTGTGGAGGGCCAAGAAAAGGAAAAAAAGTAGACAACACAGATGACATGGCGAAAGGGGACGAAGTTGGGGAGGTCTGCACAGGGCATCGAGTCTACTCAATGAGGAAAATTGCACACAGAGTGTTCGAAGCTGTCATGGTGTCATGGCTTTGTACACACAACGCCGGATTACTTATAGACATCGCCAAAACATAGAAAATAGAAAGTTTAGAGTTCTATTTCGTGTGGAATTATCTATTAGGGTTTCTAATTTTTTTCTAAAGTGTCTTAAGAGTATAAATAAGTATTAGAACGTGGTAAACATATACACCGCCATAGATTGCAACTAATTGTCATAGTTTTACTTTGTTATTGAGTATTAAGAAGAATTGTGGAAGAGAATAAATTGAAGACTCAAGTGTGGTTGTTCAGTATTGTTTACTTTGATTTAATTGAAGTTATTCGTTTAATCCTTAATTGCAATGAATACCATTATGTGGATGTTTATTTCAATGAAGCGTGAGTAGTTCATTAATCTTAGGGTCAATGGATCCTAAGATATGAATGCTATGTTAAAGTAGTTTGAATGGATTATAAAGTTAAAAAGTGCAATGGTTAGAATTCGCATTGATTCAGGACGTAATGCTACGAACATCTTTATCACGTGTTTGTTGATAGATTTTAGAAGTTGTCATGGCCATTAGTGCTTTTAAGCCAAATATGGACGGTGCAACCATAAAATACTTAACATCGATAGATAGTTATTAATTAGGGAGAAACAGATAGTAAACTTAATTGGTTATGAATATAAAGATTTGGAACTTAAAGCAATGTGGAACATATGTTATTCACACCTATAGGTGGAGCTCTAGTTATTACATTAGAATCTTTTCCGTCACGATAGCAGATTGAAGTAGATTTGAAGAAAATCTGTCTATTCTAATTAAGAATTGCATATACATAATGAAGATGAAGGAAGTGAGTTGAAAAACATAGTTATTTATTACCTAGGTGAAGTTGTGAACTAAGATCTTCTTAATATAAAAGTACAACTATTTACATTGTTTTGTTATAATAGAATAGTTTAGTTTAAAAACCAATTAAAAAGGAATTTCCTTAGTAATAGAGTAAACTTGACTAAGTATACTGAGTGCAATACACTTTTCCCTAAGGATAATATCCTTAACCAACGTAAGTTGATCAGACTATTACTACAATCGAGCCGTTATACTTGTAGCCATGATTAAGTTTTTGGTGCTGTTGCCGGGGATAGGTAGCCCATTGACTTAGTTAGTTTACAAAATTTTTAAGTTTTATTTTAAGTAATTTACTTTCTAGTTCATATAAAGAAATAAATAAATAAATAAAAAGTTTAAGTTTCAAGTTTGTCAATCTGCACTTGATCTTTTGTGTTTTCTTTTCAAGAAGAATTAGTGCATACATAGCAAAGGAGAGAAGGACTTAGTTCCTTACGACCCTGAGATACACAAAACCAACAAAGGAAAAAGAAAGAAAGAAAGGAATCAAGATGGCAGAGGATCAGCCATGAAGCCAACAACAGGGCTGAGGGATTAACCAACCCAAAAATGATTTGGTAGTGCAGGATAGAGTGTAGGGATAGAGATGTCTTCTTGACTACTTCAAGCTAAAAGTTCAAGAGACTTACAATGGAGTGATGAGGCTTCCAGCCAACACCACTGAGTTCGAATTGAGACCGTCTCTAATCAACATGGTGCAAAATAGCTTATTCAATGGGTCAGCGAATGAAGATCCAGTTGCACATGTAGAGAATTTCTTGGAGAAGTGCGACATCGTGCTCATTACTGGGAGTTACAAATGAGGTGATCAAGATGAGACTTTTCCCATTCTCATTGGGTGGAAAAGCCAAATTCTGGTTCTAAGGACAAAACACAGGGAGTATGACTTTATGGGCGAAAATCAATGAAAGATTTCTAGACAAGTTCTTTCCCCAGTGAAGGTCAATGAAAACAAACTGGAAATCAATCAATTCAGGCAGGAAGATGCCGAGTCTTTGGGTAAGGCTTGGGAAAGATTTAAGGAGATGTTGAGGAGATGTCTAGGACGTGGATATGTGAAATGGGTACAACTATAGATTTTCTACTATGTGATGAATCACAACATCAGATCACTAGTAGATACCGCAAGCAGGTGGTTCTCTACTAACCAAGGATGAGGATGGAGCTTTAAATCTCCTAGATCTTATGTCTCAAAGATCTACAGCTGGTACTCGTTCCATAGTGAGGAAACAAGTAGGCGTATATAAAATTGATTCGTAAGCTGCAATCATGGAACAACTATCCAACCCGAGCAGTCAAATGGAAAAACTTCAAAGGGGATAACAAAGTCCACAAGTGCAGGCTATACATTAACCCATAAATCACCAAGCCATGATGGTTAACCAAATGGACATGCAGCAAGGAATGGAGCTTGAGGAAATCAACTTCATGAATAACCGGAGCTATGGAAATAACTTCAGGCCAAAAGGAATGGCTCCTTAAAGGTTTTATCAAGGATACAACAACAACCCTAACTTCTCATATGAGAATCTTGAGAATGCATTAAAGTTATCTCCAGGATTCGATTAACAAGTCCAACAAGGAAAGCTAGAGCAGAGCAAAGAAATGAATTCATTGAACAATTGAGAAGTTCTTGCACGTCATGGACATGAGCAATAGAGAACGCCATGAGAAACATGAAAAAAGTTGAAAAAAATGTAAAGCGAGCTATGAAAAGGATGGATGACGAGAGATAAAAATCCATCAAGAACTTGGAGAGACACATTAGGTAGTTAGCCATTGCTTTTAATTCAAAGAAGGAAGGGCAGTTTCCGAGTAACACTCTCATAAATCTCAAGGAGAATGTTAGTACTATTCACATGATGAGCATTACGGCAACGAATGGGTCAATGCAAGAGCAAGTAATGTACAAGTCACAAAAGGTAAATACGATGGCAGTAAAGGAACTAGAGAAATTAGAAGAAGTGCAAAAGGTAGAGGTTCAGAAAGATGCACCATAGTTAACAGATTATGTTAACTATTTGGCATGCTATATGTTTCCTCCAAATTTAACATTTGCAATAAGAAAGAAATTCCTGAGTGATTTTAAGTCATACTTTTAAGATGAGCCATATCTATTCAAAAGATGAAATGATGGATTAATTTGACGATGTGTAGCAGAGGAGGAATTTGCATGCATTTTGGAAGGATGTCACTTATCACCATTTGGAGGACATTTTGGAGCACAAAGGACGACGGCTAAAGTGTTACAATGCGGATTCTACTGGCTAAATCTATTTAAGGATTCATATATTTTTGTGAAAACTTGGAATGAATGCCAAGGAATAAGAAATATTTCTAGAAGACATGAGTTTCCACAAACCATTTTTCAAGAAGTTGAGCTATTCGACGTATGAGGAATATATTTCATGGGACCATTCCCTACATCAAATGGAAAACAATATATATTGTTAGCAGAGCATTACGTCTCCAAATGGGTGGAAGCTATAGCAAACGCAACTAATGATGCAAAAGTGGTCATTAAATTCATAAAGGAAAACATCTTCTGCCGGTTCAGAACACCTAAAGCATTAGTCAATAACAAGGGGTCACATTTTTATAACAGAGCCTTGGGCACATTGCTAAAAAAATATGGGGTTATGCATAAAATCTCACTTCCATAACATCCTCAAACAAACGAAAAAGTCGAAGTAAGCAACAGAGAAGTGAAACAGATCTTGGAAACAACAATTAACACCAAGAGAAAAGATTGGGCATTCCATCTTGAAGAAGCATTATGGGCATATAGAATGACATTCAAAACACCTATTGGCACATCTCTGTATCAGTTGGTGTATGGAAAAGCATGTCACCTACCAGTAGAATTAGAGCATAAAGCTTACTAGGCGATTAAAAAGCTCAACATGAATCTTCAAGCTGAAGGAAAAGCTAGATTGCTTCAACTGATGGAACTGGATGAGTTTTGATTGGACGCGTATGCCAAGTTATATAAAGAGAAATCAAGACAATGGCACGACAAAAAGATTGAATATCAATCTTATGAGCCAGGACAACTAGTCTTATTATACAATTCAAGACTGAAATTATTTCTAGGTAAATTGAGATCACGATGGTCAGGACCATTCAAGGTAGTTGCTACTTGGCCTTATGGAGTTGTAGAATTGATGAACAATAGTGGTAAGACATTTAAAATAAATGCACATAGGATTAAGTTGTTTTACGGAACAAAAGTGAGGCAAGATGAACTTGAAGGATTCGAGCAACAAAGGATTAATGCCTTGAAGAATAACAAGAAGGGGAAGAAACAATGGAAAGCTAAGCAACAAGATGAAGGACCTTCTGAAGAGGCACCAAAAGGAAATAGTATCAAGGTTATTCCGAGGAAGCCGAAACCAAAATTGAAGTTCACAATGAGACTTCAACCAATCAAGATGAGAGATCCAAAATATATACGCATACCATTGAGCATTGATGGGCACTGGTTTAGAAACATCTTATGTGATACGGGAGCCTCAGTCAATGTCATGCCAATAAAGGATGTATTACAAGCCAATTTGAAGATCAATTGTCCCGATACAATGGAGTTGCAAGTAGTTGATAATAACTTAGTACCAACAATCGGGAGAGTTTTGAATGTGTATATGAAAGTGGGTAGATTCACGTTCATCATGGATCTTGAGATTATTGATTATGACATAGATGATGATGTGACTATGATACTTAGATGACCATCTTTGAACACTACCAATGCGGTGTTGCACACGAGGAAGAAAATGATCACAATGAGTGTAACGACCTATTACTTTAAGCCAGTTGATTAGTGTTAATCCAAAAGTTAATTAACCCAAGTTAAACTTGTGATTAAGCCCGACATATCTTGATTGGTATGGATGTAGATTTACATTTTGTTTGGTGTTTGTATGGATTGTATTTTTATTTATGAAAATAATTGGATTAATTGGTCTATAATTGAATAATTGATAAATTATGGGATGCATAATACTGTGTGTGGGTCAAGGGTGATGTACATGGGTTATGGAGTAGCGTGCACGCCCGAGAAAACTCATTGACGCGCACAACGAAGTTAAATGCATATATATATATATATATATATATATATATATATTTGGATATATGGTATATATATATTGGGAAATAAATAAATAATTAATAAATTAGTGGGCGCTTAGTGACACGCAGGGGCGAGGGTGACATGTGTGGGATGTACAATAGTGTGCACGCCCAAGAGTGATCGTTGGCGCCTATAGTGAATTTATTGGCGCGAAATACAAAGTTATCTATATATTTATATATATACAGTTGTAAATATAAATATATATAAATGAATCCTAAATTTTAAATAAATTAAATTATACATTGGATTCACCTCGAGATATGTGTTACGCTTGAGTCGAGATGATGAATAGTAAAACCAGAAGTGTGTACAGTGGGTGGTTGAAACTGGATTGCATTTAGATACGCGTAGTAATGATCTTAAGGGGGTGAATAGTTCAAAATAGAGGTGTGGGATGTTGGTGATAGAGATTATCCACACCTCGAGATGCGTGTAATCTCATATCAAGGATAATCAATGTTTAAACTATATCAATGAGTTTAACTTGGTGTCAATTTGAGGAATGTCCCTTTAAACTCATAATCTTTAGATCGTTTTTGAGATTCGTGCATGCGAATCTCAAGAAAAGTTTATTTTTATCTTTGTACCTTTAGATTTGCCGCGAGATTTATGAATCTTAAGAAAATCTCATATTTATCCTTAAAACCTAAAGACTGCATCAACTAAACTCTTGTTGCGATTTAAAGAAAGAAACCGAGTGATAAAGAGAGAGATTTCGAAAGAGAGAGATAGTGAGATGTTGAGGCTGTGAAAGGTGAGTGAGATCAATGATGGAGACGGTGAGAAGGTAAGTTGTGATGTTGGGTTGTATTTGATGTTGTTGGTTGTCATTTTTGTGTGTTGTGGTGTTGTTACATTGATGGTTGATATTGCTGCGAATGGGAGGCTCGGACTAACTGCACAATAGTTTGCTGAGGAAGGAGATGACAAGGGGGTCGTCTCCCCTGCCCAGTGAGCTAGTGAAAATAATAAAAAATGGATTCGTTGATATGCTAGAACAGAGGAATGGGGAAAAAGAAACGTGGTTGATCCCAAAAATGGACTGAACTAGGAATCGGATCGGTTCGGTTAAATAGTCAAACCAACCTTTTTAAAAAATAAAAAGAAGTGAAAATGCTGGAAATTCGCAAAAATTTCTAGAAAAAATGGGAGAAATATAGAAAATAATATTTTAAACAAATCAATAGAAATTGATGAATCTCTATGAATAATGAAAGATTTTGGGATTCGTGCGAGACTTTATATTGGGTTTTTTTACCTCGTAAAGCGTAAAAATAGTAAAAAAATAAAAAATGGAAAATAGGTCTCAGGGTTCCATATTCAAATGGGACTAGTTTAGGAGTCTTAACCGATGAGTATTAGACTCAAATTGATGATGATCAACTTATTTTAGGTTCTTGATGGACGAGGAAAATAATTGAGGATTTCAGGAGTTCTGTAAGTTGATCTCAAGTTAGGAAAGGTAAGCACATGTAAGTGGGATACAATTACAAATATCATTTGTGCTATTTATTGTAGTATATCTAGTTCATAAAGGTTATGGACTAGGAGTGGGAACATTGCACAGTGACGAGAATAAAACGTAACGAACATCAGGGAATGAGCTGGATCTTGCTAACTGGATACATAATGGCTATGAGGTGTTAAGAATTAGCCTTTCCATTTTACTTTCATATATCATGGCTTAGTATTGATATTCATATCCTACAGAGTGCGAAAACTCCGTTATTCTTAAATACGTTGACGAAATCACACATCAGCCAATGTGTGGATTTCGGTAGTGGTATTCTTACGTAACTGAAAGATGACTCTTATAAATGAATGATAATTGAATTCACATGTGCATGAGCTATGGAACTATGGTTTTGCATTTGTTTATCTATTATTTTATTATTTATCATGTCTTGAAAGATATTGTTGGATTCATATTGTTATTTATATTCCTTAATTATTATATAGACTCTTGATATTGTAATTATGAGTCACTTATTGAGCAAGTTGTAGTGCTCATCCCAATTAACATTTTAGGAATACCGACGTGCGCTTCAACTTAGGATAGGAGAAGATTAGGAGTTTATAGTATTCTCACGGTGAATTGTTTTCCTTATTATTCATATATTGTATTGAATTACTGTTTTGTAATAAACCGAGTTGGGATATAGTTTTACGATCGAGGTTGATATTGGTTTTGGACTCTTATTAGTATAATTTAGTATATCATTTGTATTATCAAAAAGTCTTGATTCCATTATGTTTTCAATTATTTATTTCATATACGATATATTGTATTGTGATTTTTTGGTATGAAGGACGGGTGTACTGTTAATCTAATTGAGTCCGACTGGTGTACTGGGGCTTAATTAGGGTTTCAAGTTGGGCATTCTCTTAATCGGGATAGGGGATGTTACAGTTGGTGTCAGAGCATAGCTTATAGAGCGATCCTCCCTATTCTTGAATTATCCGAGAATCAAGAATAAATCAGGTACTGTTTAGTGTCAGAACCTAATTTCATTACTTGTGAACTGAATTAGAGTTTAGGGTTACTAACTTGAAGATTAATTCTCAAGTTATGGATAACTAGGACTAAATTAATGGTTTTATCAATGTTTTGGAGGGTAATGAAAGATAAAAGACTGAGTTATGTTATATGTTGTGATGTATTGTATCTATGCATTAGATATACATAATATGTTTTTCCTAAACGATAGTAAGATTGTTTGTATCCATTAAGATCTTAGGAATTGAGAAATTATTAAGGATTAGGGTTTATAGAAAACTAAATCCGAATGATACATAGAAAAAGGAAAGACACAAGAAATATTACAAAAATAAAAAGTAAAATATTATTCCATATAATGTTCTCTAAAAGTCTTTATTTTCATTGGTATTGTTTGATTAATGATAGTCAGTGAAGAAGGATTGATTGAACCTGGATTTTGAGATAAATGTTATGAGAATGGACATTAAGAAGTAAAGGAAACATTAAGTGATTTCTAGTGAAATTCAAAGGTGATAAGTCACTTTGAGCAGAATATATACTAGTAGTGGAACTAGTTGAATGAGATTAAAAGCCATTCAGTGAGAAAATTAGTGGTGAATGGTGATAAGAACCTAATTAATGTTATATAACCACTAATTATTTATACTTTATAAGTCGTTATGAGGTATAAGACTCAAGATATGATGCTAGTCCATATTGGAATTATGGGCAGAAGCCTGATAATATAGTTGTGGTGTAACCGAATATACTGAAGGTAAAGTTAAATTAAGAAAAAATTTATTAATGTCGTTGTGGTTTAACTGCACTCACTAATAGAATGATAAAAGGAAAGAGTGATGATGTGGTGGATCCATACGTAGGGAAAAGAAATATGAGATTACCAGATCGATGTGTAGATCAATGATGGGATATAAAAGAATGATTTTAATGAAGAAATTACTCTAAAAGTGGAGATTCACAGAAAAAGATAATAGTTGAAAGATTATAGATAATCCGCGTTGTTAGTTAACTCTATCTTATCTATTAGACTTCTATCATTTTTATGGTAGTTTCATATGGAAACTTAAAGTTGAAAATTTGTATAGTTTGAGTTAGAAAATAGTAGTGAACCAGTGAGATGCCCAAATTTTACCATTTAGACTAATATAGTCTAAATTGGGGAGAATGAGTTGTCAATGAATCTGATGATTTGAAAATCGAAGGAATACTTTACGATACTGGGAATGAATATGTAAGCAGTATGTCTAGATGTTGGTATTAATGGCTACTTGTAATTGAAAATCGTGTAAATCTCTATTACGAATGATGATTTGTGGAAATAAAGCTATCACTTGAGATTCAAATGGTCGAATTTGTTTTAGAATAATAATAAGTTTATGAAGAGAACTCAAACTTGATGAATGAAAATTGTGATTTCAAAAGTTTCAAGCAGTCTGATTATCATATTCACTTGGAGTTTTGCCACAATTTGAGATTTAGATTCATCAATTACTTGATTTCTAAAACCAATGATCAATTCCATTTTACTTAGTGTACTATGGGAATTGTATGAGTTTGAGAACTCAACTTGAGTGATGAATCAAATTAAACTAAATAAGGAATGAATATTCATTGCATATAAATTGACAACTCATTTGACTTGTTGCATGAAACTAGTTGTTCTCAAAAGTTTATTGAGATCTAGTTGTCATTAATTCAAGATTAGAATTAGGAGTATGCGAAAATGAAGTTAGATAATGGCTTAATTATATTACGAATCATGGTGGAAACCACGAAAACTCACTCGAGTTCATGCTATGTTAATAAATGGAAAAGTACAGTTCTTGAACTCTATTGGAATAAAATTGTCATTGTGTTATCAATGACAATATAAAAAGGTTGAAGACTTAGCAAAGGCACAAGCAATATCATAGAGTTATGTGAACTTTGACGATAAATTGGTTTATGCCAAAGACTGCAAGTGCGAATAATAAGCTTCAAATGTAAACTACTTAGATACATGTAGAATATTAATTACGAGTCAATAAATTTGACTAGGATTGATACAATTAGGGAATTGTCTTAGGTTTAACACAAAATCTAAAAAGTAGTGTTATCTTGAGATAATTGAATGATACAAACAACATATACAAAGATTTGTGGTATCGTTGTGTTGTATGTTCAATGAACTTAAAAGTGGATTTGAGATGAGTTATAAATAACAAAAGGATGCCTTAAGAGGGAATGGAAATGTAGTTTAACTACAAAAATTGCTTGATTATACCTGAATTATTGAAAAGTTAGTTAGAGGTTTATTCTAATACCTTTATTCAGGTAGTTGTGTGTTGACACAACGAGGCAAGAGATTGTAGTTTATACTTTTGTATGGTTCATGAAAGTTGAGAGGAACTATGGTGAAATAATTGTTTTGGTAGTAGTACCAAATCATTTAAGGCATCGCTTGTAGATTAGAAGTTTAAAATGTATTTCAAACGATGAATAGAATGGATTGCTAGGACAAGTCTTAAAGTTGCTACTTAAGTGTTATAAGATATGAGTGTCAATTAACACTTATTTATGAATCCTGTTCAACTAGGCGTAAATTCATTTATTCATTATAAGGTTTGAAATACGTATATATACCCATGTGAAAGAGTTTTGGTGAGTCTTTTAACTATCCCTAAGATTAGAGAATCTTAGTACAATGTGAGGAGATCTTCAAGCCATGAGAGTTTGAAGAGTATAGTTGTCAGAGTAAAAGAAAGTAGAGGTGAAGTGAGTAACCTAAATTCATGAATATAATGAATTCACTCTAAGAAATCACCTATACAAAGTGATTGATATAATCGATACTTTGAATAGAGAAAAAAACATGAAGTTTAATCATAATAGGAACTCTTCAGTGCTATATCTTAAGAGAGATATGTAATAATGATGATAAAAGTCTTGCGCAAGCACATCATCAACTGAGTTATTAGAATTATTAATTACAAATCTGTTCTTTGAAGCTCATATTGGAGCTAAGCTAAGTGTTTAATTAAGTGGGTGGTAAGGTGATTAAGACGTTTAATGGGAACCACTTGATACGCTAGGATTTGGCTATCAAGGATTAGTATTTTGATTATACTGTCTATAGAAATTGTGTTTGACGTAATAGATTCACGAAGGATATTAGGAAAAAATTAATTCGATGATCTTATGAATCTCTTTATATAATTTTTATAGGCTGTGTCATATCGTATTAAGGTATACAATGAGATTATGGGTTTTCTAAAATAAAGAATTATGTTATATAATTCATAAAGAGATATGAGATTTACTCAATAAGTTAAGACTGAATATTGAAAACCTGAAGGGTTAGATAAATTCTTGTCTATACTTAATGTTAAAAGAAAAGCATAACGATAGGTTATGTAATGAAGATTAACTAGATTTCAATGTCAACACAAAATAATGGAAGTTGTAATAGATAGATTGTTCTAGTCTGCAAATTCTTGTCAGTAAGGTTATGTTATTCTTTTGACGAATTGAACAAGATATATGTATATGGAGAAGTGAGATAATATGGTGTTTCAGTGTTTGATTCCCCGGATGGTGATATGAGACTTGCTTCCAATGGTGGAAGAAGTTATTGATATAGTTGAAAATCATTCTCAATCTCAGTACAATATATTTTTCTTCGTGTCGACAAAGAAACCGAGCTGTTAATCCTAGTTCTAAATAATAAATATCTTGAGCTTGTGTCTTATAATGTTTAACCACTGAAAGAAAATAGATTCCTCTGTGTGAGTTTTTTTTTGTAATACATATAAAGACCTAGAGCCAGATGTTTGCCATTCCCAGTGACGGGGCCAGCGGGAGGGAAGGCAGGAAGCTCTATTCCCTCGCTTGGTCATCCTCCCTACCAAAAGACAGAAATAGTTGTGAAGTCCCTCCAACTCAATCAAGATCAACCAATATCCACTCGTGACGAGCCTGACGGACTTCAGTCTCATTACGTGTAGTCTGGGCCTCTCACTACATGCCGGAATATGATTGTTGTGCGCCTTGCGCGATACGGCTTTTTGGCTAATAAGGGGGATTGCATCGTAGAATAATAAATCTAGGTATACTAAATCTTGTATATATTGAGGTATATAACTAAGATTAGAGTATAGCTTTTGTCAAAAATGAAATAATAAAGAGCTACATAGAGAGGGTATGGCAGGCTAGGTGATATATAACTACAACTTGGTTTAAATAAAGATGTTAAATAGTCTAGCATTATAGATTGTTGGGGAATTCAAAAGACAAATTCATTGTGCTTTTGAAAGTCTCATCTATGAAAGAGCTTTATAGATTCGGATTACAGTAAATGGAAGAGCAAATTCCGTTTCTTTTCGGAACTACTAGTAACTTGTACGTTTCTTTTAATTTCAAAGATGAAATTGTCTTAAATTGGGGAGACTAGAATGACCGGTTACCTTAAGCAGGTGATTAGTGTCCATCCGAAAGTTAGTTAATCCGATTTAAACTCGTGATTAAGCCCGACTTGTCTCAATTAGTGTGTGCATGGATTTGCGTGTCATTTGGTGTTTGTATGGATTGTATTATAATTTATGAAAATAATTGGATTAATTGGTCTATAATTGAATAATTGAAAATTTATGAGATGCTTAATACTGTGTGTAGGTCAAGAGTGACGCACATGGGTTAGGGGTAGTGTGCATGCCCGAGTGAACTCATTGGCGCAGAGCGAAGTTATAGGCACGCATATATATATTTATATATATGTATATATATTTATATATATGGTATATATACAAATATATATATATATATACATATTGGGAAATAAATAAATAATTAATAAATTGGTGGCCGCTTAGTGACAAGCGGGGTTGAGGGTGATACATGTCGGACATACAATAGTGTGCACGCCTGAGAGTGATCGTTGGCGCACATTGTGAGTTTATAGGCACGAAATATAAAGTTATCTATATATTTATATTTATAGTTGTTTATATAAATATATATATAAATGAATCCTAAAGTTTAAATCAAATTAAATTATACTTTAGATTCACCTCGAGATATGTATTATGCTTTAGTCGAGACGATAAATAGTGAAACCAGGAGTATGTACGATGGGTGGTTGGAATTAGATTGTGTCGAGATACGCATAGAAATGATCTTGAGAGTGTTAATAGAGCAAAATAAAGGTGTGGGATGTTGGTGATAAAGATTATCCATACCTCGAGATGCGTGTAATCTCATCTCAAGGATAATCAATGTTTTAAGTGTATGAATGAGTTTAACTTGTTGTCAATTTGATGAAAGTTCCTTTAAACTAATGATCTTTATATTGTCCTCAAGATTTATGTGTGCGAATCTCGATGAAAGTTTATTTTTAGCTTTTATACCTTTAGATTTACCTCGAGATTCATGCAATATGAATCTTAGAAAATCTCATATTTATCCCTAAAACCCACAGACCGCCTCACCGAAACTCTTGTTTTGATTTACAGAGAGAGACCGAGAGACAAAGAGAGAGGTTTCGAAAGAGAGAGATAGTGAGGTGTTAAGGCTAGGAAAGGTGAGTGAGATCGAAGATGGAGGCGGTGATAAGGTAAGTTGTATTGTTAGGTTATAGTTGATGTTCTTGGTTGTTGTTGTTGTTGTTGTTGTTGTGTGTTGTGGTATTGTTGCATTGATGGTTGCTATTGTTGCAGATGGGAGGCTTGGACGAGCTGCACAGCAGTTCGTCCGAGGAAGGAGACGATAAGAGGGTCGTCTCCCCTTCCTAGTGAGCCTGTGAAACCAATCGAAAAAATGGATTTGTTGATCTGCTGGAATAGAGGAATGAGGAAGAAGAAAAGGGGTTTGATCCCTGAACCGGACTGAATCGAGAATTGTTTACAAAATAAAAAAGGGAAAATGCTAGAAATTCATAAAAATTCCAAAGAAAATAGGAAAAATATAGAAAAATAACATTTAACCAAATAATAGAAATTGATGAATTTCAATGAAAAATGAAGAACTCATGATTTGTCCGAGAATTTATATCAGGGGTTTTTACCTCGTAAAGCGTGAAGATGGTAAAAACAAATGTAAAATGGAAAAGTAGGTCTCAAGATTCCGAATTTGAATGGGACCAATTCAAGAGTTTTAACCGATGAGTATGACACTCAAATTGATGATGATCAACTTATTTTAGGTTCTTGATTGACAAGGAAAAGGATTGAGGATTTTGGGACTTATGTAAGTTGATATAAAGTTAGGAAAGCTCAGCACAGGTTGGTGGGACTCCATTACATACATTATTTGTGCTATTTATTGTAGTATATCTAGTTCACATAGGTTATGGACTAGGAGTGGGAGCACTGCATGGTGACAAGAATCAAATGTCTTGAACATCAGGGGATGAGTTGGATCTTGCTAACTTGATACATAATGGATATGAGGTGTTAATGATTAGCCTTTCCCTTTTACTTTCATATAACATGGCTTAGTATTGACGCTCGTATCCTACAGAGTGCGGAGACTTCGTTATTCTTGAATAGCTGGCAAAATCACACATCGACCAATGTGTGGATTTTGGTAGTGGTATTCTTGCGTAACTGAGAGATGACTCTTATAAATGAATGATAATTAAAGTCACACTTGCAGAAGCTATGGAACTATGGTTTTGCATCTGTTTATCTATTGTTTTCTTATTTATCATGCCCTGATTGATATTATTGGATTCATATTGTTATTCATATGCCTTGATTATTAGATAGACTCTTGATATTGTAATTGTGAGTCTTTTACTGAGCAAGTTAAAGCGCTTACCAAATTAACATTTCAGGAATATTGACGCGCGCTTCAACTCAAGAACGGAGAAGATTAGGAGTTTGTAATCTCATCTACAGTGAATTGTTTTCCATACTGTTCATATATTATATTGAATTACTATTTGGTAATAAATAGGGTTGAGATATGATTTTACGATCGAGCTTGATATCGATTTTGGACTCTGATTAGTATTGTTTAGTATATCGTTTGTATTATCGAAAACTTCTTAATTTTGCCGCGTTTTCAATTATTTATTTGATATACGATATACTGTATTGTGATTATCAGGTATGAAGGATGGCTGTACTATTACTCTAATTGAGTCCGATTGCACATCAAGGCTTAATTAGGGCTTCAGGTCGGGTATTCTCTCAATTCGGATAGGGAATGTTACAATGAGTATCGAGGAGGATGATGATGTCGAGAAGATTGTCTTTGTTGAAGGGCAAGAAATACGTCCAAATGGGATAGATATCGTTATCTCCGACTTACAACTGGAGTACTTTGATTTAGACTCGGACTAAATGAGGGAAAAGATGTCAGACGAATGACGTTAAACTAACCGCTGCGAGGAGGCAACTTAGTGGTTTTTCAATTTAGTTTTTTTTAGTTTTAATTAGTTATTTATTTATTTTAGTTAGTACAATCCAAACGTTTAGTAAACTTCTAACTTTTGAAAATTTTATGGTAAAAAAACACTTTGCCAAGTGAATTTTCATCGAAATCGAGAAATCTCAACATATGCGGCACATTCATAAAGCAACAAGGAGTTAGAGGGATATTTCGTCACTTTATTAGTGTTTAAGTTTTATGTTTATGCATTATTATATTTTGTGTTATTATATGTTTGTGTTTAGTGTTTTCATTTTCCAGGCTTATTTTTAAACTTTGAGGACAAGGTTTGATTTAAATTTGGGGGCATCAACACTACACTATGGGAAGTGGTAAGAAAGAATAAAATAAGGATAAACACTGCAGGTATGATCGTAAAATTTTATTTTTGAAGTAGTTAAATAGGAAAACATGGTAGTGTATTCGATTTCATTTACCTATTTGAATGTGTTTAAGTAGTATAGATTAGGTTATATATAGTAATATGTAATGAATAAGTAATTCATTTGCGAAGTTCATACCTTTAATTGAGGATGAGTAAGAATACAAGTGCCTTGGTGATATGAAACTCAAGAGAGTGTTACTTTTGAAGAAAATGAGAAATGTAGCTAACAACGGTATGAATTTATGATTGGAAACCTAAAGTTAGGGAAGACTAAAGACTTGAAACAAAAACAAGAAGATTACTAGAACACTTCTTGTGGGAAAAGTTAAATCTCTAAAGAATTCTATAATAAGCGTGAGTCTTTATTGAGTATAAAAAGTAAACAAAGACTTAGTGCTAAGAGGGGAAGAAATATGCATTATGTTTAATGAAAAAGTTGGAGTTAAAACTTGCTTGATAAAGTGAAAGCGAGAAGTGCTAACAAGAGTTTTAAATAAAGAAAATAGAGAGTACCACAAGATCTACAAGAAAATGAGCAGAGAACTTGTGGTTGGAAAAAGAAAGAAAAATGAAATCCATAGAAAAAGGAGCAGGGACCGTACAACTACAAAAATATGAGGAAAAAATAAAAAAGAGATATAAAAATAATGAAAGAAACGCGAAAGTCATATTAAAGCTCTTCAAATAAAAGATTTAGCTCGAGTACAAGTAGCTTGGTTGAGTTAAGTTTTATTTCCAACTATATTAAGTCATATGGACTCTTGAAGTACTAAAGTCTACAAATCTAGTATGATCTATGCTTATTTGTGAATTCTTGAGCTTAATGAGAAATCATGAGATTGTACACTTGCTACTTGAGTGTCGAGGTGAAATAAACTTGTGAGTAGTGATGGTTTTGATTGTGAACTACTTTGGTGTTTCGAAAGTGAATTGTATGTGTTATTAAAGTTACATGTTTTTGAAATTATAAGTTTTTGCAAAGAAAATCTCTTGAGTAGATTATTAACTTGAACTTATTTGAATTAAAGGATATTCCATGAACGATGTGAAATGAATATGAATTTAAGTAGTAGTAGTAAGAACACTTAGTAAAATATACTTTTGCTCGGGACGTGAAAAATCTTAAGTTTGGGGGTCTTTGATGAGTGATTACATAGACTTATATATATGACTAGTTTAATAGTATATTTATTATAAATATCCCAGAATGAGCTCAAATGTATGATAATTATGTATTTTCAGGTATACGAGCTATAAAGGAGATTATGAAGTTATTTCGTGAAGAAACGAGGATAAAATGCACAAAATGAGGATTGACTCTGTGGGAAGAAGGCTTGAAAATGTGGGCAAAAGGTGGAGTACCAAGAAAAGAAGAAAAAGTGGACAGCACATCCGGCACAGCGGCAACGCAATTGGCTAAAGGGGACGACGCTGGGGAGGTCTACACAGGGTGCCAAGTATACTGAATGAGGAAAATTGCACACAAAGTGTAAGAAGCTGTCATGGCACCGCGGCATAGTACACACAGCGCTAGATCACTTATAGACATTGTCGAAACGTAGAAAATAGAAAGTTTAGAGTTTTATTTCGTGTTAAATTGTCTATTAGGGTTTCTAATTATTTTCTAAAGTGTCTTAGGAATATAAATATGTATTAGAACATGGTAAATATATACACCACCATAGATTGCAACTAATTATCTTAGTTTTACATAGTTTTACTTTGTTCTTGAGTATTAAGAAGAATTGTAGGAGAGAAGACATTGAAGACTCACGTGTGGTTGTTCGGTATTATTTTCTTTGATTTAATTGAAGTTATTCGTTTAATCCTTGATTACAATGAATATCTTTATGTGCATGTTTATTTCAATGAAGTGTGAGTACTTCATTAATTTCAGGGATCAATGGATCCTATGGTATGAATGCTATGCTAAAGTATTTTGAATGGATTATAAAGTTAAAATATGCAATGGTTATAATTTGTATTGATTTAGGGCGTAATGCTACCAACATCTTGATCACGTGTTTGTTGATATTAGATTTTAGAAGTTATCATGGCCATTGGAGCTTTTAAGCCGGATATGGATGGTACAACCGTAAAATACATAACATCGATAGATAGTTATTGATTAGGAAGACACGAATAAAAAATTTAATTGGTTATAAATCTAAAGATTTGGAACTTAAAACAATGTGGAACTTAAGTTATTCACACCGATAGGTGAAGTTCTAGTTTGCACATTAGAATCTTTTCTATCATGAAAGTAGGTTGAAGTGAATTTGAAGGAAATCTGTCTATTCTAATTAAGCATTACACACACATAATGAAGATGAAGGAAATGAGTTGAAAAACATAGTTATTCATTTCCTATGTGAAGTTGTGAGCTAAGATCTTAATATAAAAGTACATGTACTTACATTATTTTGTTAGAATAGAATAGTTTAGTTTAAAAATCAATTAAAAAAGAATTTCCTTAGCAATAAAGTAAACCTGACTAAGTATATAAAAGGCAATACACATTTCTGTGAGGAAGATATCCGTAATCAACATAAGTTGATCACACTATTAATACAATCGAGCCGTCATACTTGTGGCCATGATCAAAGTAGAAGTTTATAAGGTGAACCACTTTAGATATCTATGAATAATCATATAAAATGATGGTAATATTGAGAATGATGTCACACATAAAATTCAAGCCGGATGGAAGAAATAGACAAGTAAAATATGTGAAATGTGTGATCGAAATACTCCTACCAAGATAAAAGAAAATTTTATAGGACCACAATAAGGCCAGCTAATGTTAGGCGCTAAAGCAACAAAAACTACATAAAATGAACGTATAAAAAATGAGAATGCTTTATGTGGATGTGTGGTAAAAATCGTGGAGATAGAATAAAAAGTATAAAAACTCAAACATAAGTAGGAGTAGCACTAATTGACATAGAGATTAAGGAAGAGCAGTTGCGGTGGTTTAGTCACCTACAAAGGCGACCTACAAATGCCCCCACTAAAAAATTTGACACAATAGAAACCGAAGAAACTCGATGAGGTAGAAATATACCAAAGCTAACTTGGAACGCATTAATTATAAGGGATTTGAATAGTTTTGAAAGCTCACAATCAATTACACTAAATCGAGTACAATGGAAGAGTTTGATCCATATTACCGTTCCCAATTAATTTGAGACTGAGGCTATGTTGTTGTTGTTGTTGTATATTGACATTATGTTTTTTTGCGTGCTTCGCGTGGGATGCCGAATTTTTTAAAAGAGATGGATTGAGTAGAGGGGTGCAACAAGCCATATATATGATGTATATTATTGAAATATTTGTTTAATTAAATGGCTTTGATAAGAAAATTAAATGGGAAATTAAGGATCAAGGTTTTTGGGAGAATGAACATGGGCCCTTTAAGTTTTTCCTCGAGATGTGAGCTTTGAGGTTCATCTAAGGTTCTCAACATAGGCTTCCACTTAAATAATTATCCAAAGTGCAAAATCACTGTTTTGCCTATACAACTCTTAACATTTAGGATTTTAAATCTTTAATTAATTATTTTATTAGGATATAATACGTCACAAATTAGCAGACCAAGTACAATTGATATGAAATTAAGACAATAGCCCCGAGTTAAGGCAAGTTGGTATTTGAGTCGTTACACCTCATAGAGGTCCTAAAAAAGCCCTCGTTAAAAACTCGACTCAATAGAACTTGAAGAAATGGGACGATATATGAAAAGACCGAAGTTAATTTGAGACAAATTGATTAAAATAGACTTAAAGGACTTGAAAAAAAACACACCATTAATTGCACTAAATCGTGAGCAATGGAAGAGTTTTATCCATGTAGACAACCCCGACTAATTTAGAATTGAGGCTTTTATTGTTGTTGCTACTATTGTCGTTGTATATTTAAGCTACAAATTTGAATTAGCGTACCATAACAAAGTTTGAATAGACAATGATAGAAACAAAACTGATTCTCATTTAGAAAGATGGGGTTTAGAAAAATAAAGAAAATACAGACATAAAATTAGCTGATACAATTATTATTACAAGTTATCACATTATTTACCACTAGACTTGTTCAATGGGCGGCATGAGCCATGCCTAGTTAGGCCCGCGCCTTAAAGCCTTGTCTAGCCCCACCAAGCATGCCTAAGCTTGAAAATTTTAACTAAGTTCTTTTGATATCTTTATTAAAGTAACTATACTTAATAAGAGTTTGAAAATGAATACACAGTTCAGTAGAAGTTAGCCTAGTGGTATAAATTGTGACAATCGTTTTTCAAGTCAAAGGTTCCAACATACTTTTAATAGTTTTTTTAATATTCTTATACTTAAAAAAATTATTTTAAGTACATGATAGAAAGGTTGGGTCAGGCTTGGGTTTACAGATACAAACCTAAACTCATCCCAAAAAAGGCAAGCCTGGGCGGGTACTGAGCCCTAATCTTAAAAAAGTCTAGTTAATTACCATATACAAAAGAATGTTGCCCAAATTGATTAAAATATCTTAATCTTTTAAAACTCTTGTTGTTATATCCTAAGCATTTATATTTGTTATTATATTATGAAGTGGCTAAACGAGCTCCAAAACTTGCTTAACGACTCCAATACAAATATTTGTTTTTGCCCCTAAGCAAAATGACATTTTTGCCCCTCCATATAAAAGGGCTTTTGCCCCGAATTTCGCTCCCACTCTGCTTACCCATACCCAGTCACTCAATCAAATCTTCCTATCTTGAATCGCTTCTCACCTATAGCCAAACTCTGACAAAATTCGAGTGAAACTACATCTATTCGACGCCGTGAGTGTATTTTTCACCTCTTTTCTTATCGATTTTTGAATTCATTGGTTTTATTTTTCTTTTTGTGTCGATTTTTTGTGTTTTTGTTATTGTTGGGTTTAGGGTTTCGATTTGGGGCTTGAATCCATATTTAGAGTACAAAATATTGATGAAACTAAGAATCTTTAACGATTCTGAGCAAAACCTAATATTTTTTTGGTCATTTTCACGAATTTTTTAAGAGTTGATTTTTTATTCGATCTTGTCGCCTGCGAGTTTCAAACACATATTGTCGAGATCTCCCATCGATACCTCTTAAAAGGTCTTGGCTGACATCCACCGAGAACTTTTTGAAGGTCTCGGCTTGCTACCCCAGTCTCCCATCGAGATCGAGAAATCTTTATAGTCTCGGTGGGAGGCGACTGAGACCTTTTTAAAGGTCACGATGAGGGTTGGCCGAGATCAATAAAAAAGTTTCGATGGTACAATAAAATACCTTTTTCTATTCTACTATTAATTTTGCAGTAGTGATAAGAGAGATTGTCTCCCCAAGAATTTAAAGATTTCTTAAGATTTTAAGGGTTTTGTTAGTTATCTAACTATTCTAAATTACTAGTAAACCTAAAAGCAAAAATTAGAAGTAAGCAATTAACTAAACTTTGACAATTAAATAAGCTTACAGTTACAACTTACTTTCTCTAAAAAAAATCAATAACTTTAAGATTAATTCAAATTAAACAAATCTAAATAAGGGATGTGCAACACCACCAATTGCATTCAACTAACCAGATATCACCACTAACGTAATCATAAACATAATTTAATCATAGGTCTTAAAAGATTCATTAAACCATTATTATAAGTAAGCTATAGTAATTCAGAATAATTCAAACTACCTAGTTTTCCATTTATTAATGGTAGTTCTAGCGACTCTATCCATATTCTAATTTTCCCTTTTTAGTCATTCAAATACTCAAAGTAAACTAATCCATAAAAACCACATTAAGCTCTAAAATATACCTACTACTAATTAATAACTACCAAAGCTGCGTTACTTGATTTAGATCTTAAATTCACCTAAGACTTCCCAAACATGAATGATTACCCTACTGGTCTTAGTTACTGCTAATATTATTAGATATAGAATCTATCAATCATAGTACATGTAGCATCCCCTATCCAGATTAGGGCGATACTCGACCTGTAACCCTAATTAAGCCTCAATAACCCAGCCAAACTTAACTAGAGCTAACAGCCTCTCCATCTGTACCTGATAAACTCAACATGTATATCGATACCGAATAAATAATTCAAAATATATGCAGCTAAAAATTAATTTTTTTTTGATAATTAAACGATATATATATAAATATAGAGTTTATTAAAATCTAAAACTTGATTATGAACTTCCCAACCCTGTTCATATATAACAAAATAACTTAAGCAGTCTCATTACATCGTATAGAAGATAATAAGACTCTTAAGTTTTCTCTTTTCCCTTTGTTGAAGCACTAGTTTACGAACCTGAAATATTAAATTTTAGGTGAGCGCTCCAACTTGTTTAGTAAGTAAGGAATCAAAAAGCCATTAACATTCCATATAATAATTAAGAGCATTATGTAATAACAATATGCACCAATGTTAACTAACAAGATTATGAAAAACATATAATTCAATAAGTAATAGATGCAGATCAAATTGTCAATGACTATTACACTATGATTCTCATTTTATTTGTAAAATTAAGGTATATTACCTGCTAACAGCATTAATACGATTGTTGGACTAACACATTGGCCAATGTGCTGTCTAGCCAATCCATTAATATCCAATGGTTCTATCCTAAACCTCAAGTGAATATGTAACTCACACAACCTATTAAACTGAGTAGGAGTTACATATAGGACAGGAGATCAACCCTGCATCCAATATAACGTAGTCTCAGTTCCGGGAGTTACTCTTGTAGATTACATTAGACACCGTTTTCCGTTTAATAAAAACATCACAGTATACATAGTCCCCCATTCCATTCCATAAACTATATGAACTGTATATACTAACATATCTAGGTAATATTGATAAATAAGCGAATGCGTACTTACTTTGGTTTAGTTTTTTTTAAGAAATTTCTTAACTTTCTGGGTTACTCACGCTTTCCGAATGATTTAACACCTATCACAAACCATTTGAGAATAATATAGATCTAATACCTTATGTTTAAAACCCCTAAGTCAGTCCCTAAATCCTCAAAAAATTCTAACCAAATTACAGCAAAGTTGTTTTTTTCTTAGGTGGGAGCGCGCTCCTTCAGTAGGTGGGGCGCACTCCACCAATTGAGTTCATCCCAGTTGATGAAAGGAATGCGCTCCTCTGCTAGGTGGAGCGCACTCTACCCTGTACTGTCTCGACAGTAAACAGGGCAGCAGCCACTGTTCCATCAACAAATCATCCAAACAACAGTTAGCACTCCCTGAATACACTAGGGAGGATCTCTAGTGAGGTATAAATCCATTCCAATCATCAATAACAACAATTATCAGAGAAATCATCACTAATTATTGAATTGAACGTCTAATTCAAAACTTCAACTTATCAACTAATGATCTCTGATCTAGCTACTGTTTGATCTCCTTGAATCAACCTAAACACTCATTTGATTAATTATTCAAATCAAAACCTCAACTATTTTCCTCTCAGTCACTCCTTTGATCGATCAGTAAGGATAAACTTGATTGCTTTAGTTTAAATATATGGATTTCTCTCGAGATACGCTTCGCGTTATTTCGATGCAGATCAAGTGAGTGATGCGTTAACATGAAACCTCCTACAGTGACACACATATTGACACCATCAACACTTACGATCATCTCGTGGCGATCTAACGCTCCATATAATTCAAACCAAACTTGTAATTTTAATATATACATATTTATATATCAAATATATATAAATATATATATATATACTTCGTGTATTTTCTCGTCAATAAATTCACCAGACATGCCTATAAGTAATCTAGGTGTGTATATTCATTTCACGACTTATTTTTTGATTATAGGCTTGTATATAAATTATCTTTTATACTACAACCTATAAAACTCATTAAACATTCAAAACAAACACAAATCATAACACAAACACAGGCACATGCTAATCGAGATACATCAGACCTAACTATGAGTCTAACTCAAATTAGTTAGGATTTCAATTAATACTAATAACCAGCTTAAGGTAACGGGTCGTTACTGTACACATTAGCCATTATGCATGTAAAATCAAGTTTCATGAATTGTAATTCAAGAAAACAACCTATTAAAACAAGAATTTAAGAATACAATAACGATTTAAAGCATTAAGTTTATAACCTCTTAAACTATGACATGCTATTGGTGTAGTCCATCCTCTATTTTAGACAAATAAACTACTCACACATACTTGTAGGATACATCATAAAATAATAATTAAAAGACGTTAGTGAAAGATACATCTGTTATTAACTTCAACTCTCCAGTGAGTCCTAGCCTTATATTTATAGTTTTAGGCTAGTAAATATCCTAATCTAACTTAAATTCCTAGTCCTTATCTAAAATAATCGTCAGCAATCTCAACATTTTGCCAACAATTTGACTTGTATAAATATTGCTGGTTAAATCATCAAGTCTTCTAAGAAACTGCTCTTTGTTATCCAATGATTCAGTCATCGATTTATGTTGATTCTTCACTTTGCTGCCACATTTTTGACTCACTCTGGTGCCAATTTGCCAAGCGATAGAAGTGTATTCTCCATATCGCAGGGACTTTACTAGTCTATTTTCAGAGTTGGTCAAATTCTTCTTCTTTCATCTCTAAACCCTTCGTTTCATTAATTTTCCTTTATTTTTCCTGAAATAACATAAAAAAGTGAAAAATTAGTGTAATATAGTCCTTTATTCTTAAAATAACCATAATATATAACATAAGATATTGTCTAGTTATTGACTTGTCAAATGCCCACAAACTCAACACTTTGGACTCATGAGTAAAGGAATAATTATAATTTATATTTTCTTATTATCATTTCATGATTTCAGAATAACTTAACTTAAATGGAAGTGATTATAAATAAAAATTAATTACCCACATGAAAATAAAAGTTAGGTAGACTTACAAGAAATTAGGAAACAACCCGCAATCATGACTCAACATTCACATGCAACACCTTAGAACGTAAAGTTCAATCAATACCAAGGCCAATCACTTATATAGGCTTACTCAATCTCCACATACAAGCTTCAAGCTTACATTGTCTATAAATGAGAGCAAGTTCATGCTTTCTAGAATCCAATAGGCATGAATTATTAAACCAAACTCCACTATTGAAAACTTAACCACAATCAAAGTTAATAAGACTTTCCTTTAGGTTGTAATGGAGTGACAATTCAATAAAGAATAACATAGAGAATAGAGAACTTCAAAGCAAGAACTCTTGCACCAAATATAATATTTTTTTCAACAGTGCATTTCTTATCTTTTTCACCTACCTAACTATCTTCTCTATGTTAAGAAGAGATTTTGCATTCCTTCATATACCACTTTAGGTGGGACTCTTTGTAACAACCTTTGTCCAGATGTAGGTGATAAACTATAATTAAAATATTAATTAACTCGAGTTAGGCTCATGGTTAAGCCCGCCGTGTTTTGATTAGTGTGTGGGTGCGTTGACGTGATTGTATTGCATTTGGTTGGTTTGATAATGAATTAAATATACTATAGGCTATTATTATAAATTAATATAAGCCTATAGTTGGAAAACAAATAAATAATTAACAAAGTTTCGGTATGCCTAGTGTGACGTGTGGTCATGGAATGAGTGTGCTAACCCGAAGGTACTTGAAGGCGCGCCCGATGAATTTATAGATGTGAGAATATACAAGTATATATATTTATATATAATTGATATATATATATATATATATATATAATATATATATATATATATATATATAAATATATAAATAACCTATAGTTTTTTATTTGAATTGTTTAAGCCATTAGATGGCCTTAAGATCTGTACGAGTGGAGATGGAGTTTTGATCCGTGTCACTTTAGTGACTTGTGTCACTTTAAGAGTTGAACCATCATATCTTCCTCGAGATTCATTCGATGCAAATGTTGATGAAAATAAATAAATAAACCAAAAACCTTAACATTTTCATCACTGTTTGATCGAGAAATAGAGAAGTAGGTTGGGGTTTTGAAAAAATTTACAAAGGGAGAGAAAAGGTTGCTAAAGTGATTGAAGAGTCAGTGAGGAGACCTAATCAACGTGATTGTGAGTGGAAATTGGTTTGGGTAAGTTTTAGTTTTTAAGTTTTGAAGTTCTTAGTTGAATTAAAGATGGAAATCATGGAATTCAAGTTAATTATTGTTGTTGTTGGTTATTGGTGATGTAAGACCTCATTTAAAGCCATCCTCAATGTGTTAGGGAGGTTTGGAAATGATTTTTTGGATTGAACAGGGACTGCTACCCTGTTCGGGTTTGGAAGTGCTTCTTGGATTGAACAGAGGTTGTTGCCTTGTTCAGGTTTGAGTTGCTCGATGATAGAGTACACTCCCTATTACAGGGAATAACGCTCCCTCATAAAACATGATGAACACAGTTGGTGGAGCACGCTTCACCAAAGTAAAGAGTGCGCTCCCCGCTTAGGAAATTTTTTTTTTTTGCTGAATTCCTTATGTGTTTTGACGAGGTTTTAGGGATTGATTTAGGATTTCTAAACCTATTATAATGGACTCAAATTGATGATGATCAATCTATTTTAGGTTCTTGATCGACTGAAAAAAAATTTATGGACTCTAGAAGTTGAGTAAGTCTGTATAAAGTTAGGAATGGTCGGCACAGGTAAGTGGGACTCATTTATTTTGTCAATAGACAAGTCAATAATTAGACATTTTTTATAGTGTAATTTAGGTTGATTTTAGATATAAATGATGATATTACACTGGGTATTCTCTTATTATTATAATTTCAGGATTTAATTAGGAAAAATGAAGAAATGGAAGAAAAAGAGTAAGAAGAGCAAAATAGTCAATTGAAGAAAAATCTTAGCAAATAATTAGCGATACGAGATTATACATGAATCACTGCCTAAATTGAAAGTGGAGAAGATCCAATGAATTGGGATTTACAAAAGAATCGCTAGATGAATCAGTGGAGCATATATATATATATATATATAGTGATTTTCTCAATGATTTGTGAACAACATAAGATTCATTGACAAATCACTGAGGTCGGTGACGAGTTTTTTAGATTATTACAAAGAATTTGAGTTTATCTATAATTTATATAGATTAGGAAACTATAAATAGAATCTTAGAGCTTCAAAATTAAGAGCCCTCTTTTCTCTGAACAAGTTTGTGAGAGCCGTAAGTTAGTATTTATTGAGTTAATGTTGGAAGCAACGTTGGAGATTTGTTTATTTCAATAAGAGGTATTTATTTAATTATGACTTTCAACTATACTATTGCATTGTTTATTTCTAGCATGAGTGAGTAGTTTATTAATCTAAACAAACCCTAGACATGTATATACTTTGGATTGCTATATAATTATAATTAATGAATTATGTACTTAATGCTCTAAATTTATTTATACATAACAATCACGATTTTAATAAGTCGTGTTTACGTATGACAATTAATGATTCTTATGTTGCATGCATAGTTGCAAATATGTATTGTGATATTCAATTTTATAAATCTATGTCTATATTCATTGAAAATAATTATAGAAATAATAACTAGGATTAATCTATAGGGCCAAATTACCCAAGTGGATGTTCTAGGTGATTGTGTTCTAAGTTAGTTATTGATTGGCATATTCTGATTAATATTTGATTTAGATTAGATATGATTTTCATTGAGTGTTAATGATATCGTATTTCTATTTTATTGTGTTTTACCCAATAGTTAGATTTACAATGATAAGGATATGACTGTGTTCTATTAAATATAGAAAATCGATGGTTCGCTAAAATCTATCAACCTATTATGAATTAGGATTCAATGATTCCAAGATTCCATGTGATATAATTATAACTTGATTATGAGGTGATGTAATGTTCTATGTTTAAATGTAATCCAAGTATATTACATTATTTAGTTGGGGTTTGTTTAGATATTTATATTATATTGAATTTGAGTTTTCTTTAATTAAGTTTGCGTTGAATTGTTTGAATTAGTTTAATTAGTTTGGTTAATTAAGCTAGTATTCATAGTTTTTAGTTATTTAGTATCTCAATTTGCGTTTAATTAGATTAAGTAAACTAGGAAAAACAAAACAAAAAAACTTTCCTTAGAAGTTTGCAAAATCCATTTGGAGACGATATCCCCCTTACCACTACTACAAACAATAAGAAAATATGGGAAACTATTATGCATGTTCGACACGTGTCAATTTGTAGCGCCGTTACTGGGGATTTTTAAATAATTTCTTAGGATTTTAGACGATGTATGGTCTACACACTTCGTCGTTATAATTCTACAAGATTTTTACATCCGTTTGATCTTAAAATAGATAGAACTTTTAATCGAAATTTAAGACAACAACAACATATGGAAAATTTAGCTAATAAGGATGGAGGATAGCAACAATAATAATACTGACAATGTCATTAATAATAATAATAATGCTAATAGAGTTATCAATAATAATAACAACAATAATAGAGAATTTACTTTTAGAGAAGCAAATCAAAATTTTATAGCATATGAGCCTATGTGCATAATATACATCGATGGATTTCTTGAATTTGAACTAAGATATGGATTTATTAGTGCCATACTTAACTTCTACGGTATAGACAATGAAGTCCCATAGAAATTCATAGGGAATATCAACATAAGGTTAATGGAATGAAATCGAAAGAAGGTACCCTAGAACAAGTCAAACTGAAAGCTTTTCCTTTCGCATTGAAAGATCAAGCACAAGATTGGTTGTTCTATCTCCCCCCAAGATTCAATAACTACATAAACTCAAATGTTATAAGCTATTCTCTATGAATATATGCCTGCTAGAAAAATTAGTTCCTATAGAAAGCAAGTCACTGTTGCAAAGATGAAAGATGATGAGAATTTTAATGAATTGTAGGATATATTCCAAAGATTAATTTCTTTTTGCCCACAACATGAATATACTCAAAGAGCTTTATTAGAATATTTTTATGAAGGACTCAATCACTTTGAACAAATTAAGGTTATTAGACACAGTATGTGGTGGATCTTTGTTAGAAACACCAACTAATTTAGCAAAGGAAGCAATTAATAAAATAGCTAAACAATCTAAGAAATATGGTGAAAAGATTGAATTCTCAAGAAAGAAACTTTATGAAGTTGATGATAGAAGAAATAATACGTTTGATGATAAAATTGATAAATTATCAAATATGGTTAAGCTGTTAATTAAAGATAGATATAATTAAGTCAAAGCTTATGGATTATGCAATGAGGTTACACATCCTACAGATGCGTGTCTTACTCTACATGAAGAGAATACTGAAGAGGTTAATGCAATGATGAACTAATTTTCTTGTCCTCTAAGAAATCAATATAAAAAATAGTTATTATCTTAGGAGACGATACGCAAATCTTAGTTATGGTCTTAAAGAACAAAATCATAATACTTATAGACCAAGAGCTTAAATGCAATATGCATCTAATCAACAACCTCAACAAAATGCTCAATCTACGAATCAAAATTTAGAGCAAATCTTGCATAATTGTATGAACTAAAGTCATCAAAACCTTACACAGATTTCTCAAAATCAAATTAAAATTGATACTATTATTAATGAACTGAAAAATCAGTTAAGCCAACTGAATTTACAAATAAATAGATTAAGTATTCAATAAAGTAATCAAGCTAAAGCACCTATTCAAGCTCGTGCTGCTCCTACTAATCAAGCGCAACTCAATGCTTTATTTAGTGATGAAAAAGATGCTCCTATAACTAGAAAGATACTTAAACGAGGTAATAAAAACACATAAAACTATTGAAGAAGAAGAATAAATGATGACTAATGTCATTCCTACTAGAGAATGGATGCTTGAATAGTTGAAATATACACATTTTCCTGAAAAGCTATACCCATGGTATTTAGCCAGAGCTGACGCATATTAAAAATCTTTACAAAAGTCTCAAATAATTAATAAGGATGAAAATGATAATATTTCTAATAATTTGAATAAAAATATGTATTCATATTCTACCGTTCCACAACGATTAGCTAATGCTAGGGAGGAAGAAAACAATGAAGACATTCTTGAAGCATTTAGGAAAATAGAAATTAATAAACCATTGATGTTATCAATTATGTAATTTTCTAGTTATGATGAAGTTTTGAAAGAATTCTCTGAATCTAAGGATACATTTTTAGAAGAATCTAAAGAAAACTTAGGAAAAAAGGTGTTTGCTTTAATTAAAAAAAATACTCGAGAAATGTTTTGATCCAGGAATGTTTGGAATTCCTATTACATTAGGAACTTATTTTATATATATTTTGCTATGCGTTATCTTGGAGCATCAATTAACGTTATGTCACTTAAACTATATAAGTCATTGAAAATAGGTTCATTGACTAATACACATATTAATCTTACCTTAGCTGATAACACAATTATTGAACTTTATGGTCTACTAGAAGATGTCTTAGTAAAAGTAAATGACTTAGTATTTTCGGCTGACTTATTTGTCATGAAAATGGAGACTCAGTATCATCTAAATCTTCACTTATACTTTTAGGAAGACCATTTCTTAGCTAAAACAAAGTTATATATTTTGAAGGAACAATATCTATGGAATTTGAAAACAAAATTGTCACTTTTCATTTTAATGATGTAGATGTCTATGACAATTTTGATGAATCTAATAATGAACAAACTAACGATAATGAATCTTTAGAATTAAATCATCATAATTTAAAAGTTGAAGTATATGTTATTAATGCAGTAACAATGGGAGACGCAAATGTTATGACAAAGAATGAGCAAGTTGAATATACTTTAAATGAAAATATAATAACTCAAGAATGGAGAGTTAAGTAACCGAACAATGTTGAGAATGATCTTAAAATGAAGGAGTTTAAAGTTATGAAAAATAAGAAGAAGAAAAAGAAGAATTTTGCAATTGTCAAGTTTGATGATCCATGGGATATATACATAAATGTAAAAGTTAAATAGGCTTGGTATTTTAAAGATATTTGTGATATAGGTTCTAGAGCAAACTACATGCCAATTCATTTCTTTCTTCATACTCAACTGGAGTTGGATGTACTTGCTTCTGAAAGACTTCTTCTACAAAACGGTTATTTAGTGAAACCAATAGGAGTGGTTACTAATGTACCAGTTCAAATTGACAAGTACATTATTCCCATAGAATTTTTGGTTATGCCATACTTCATCAATAAAAATCCTCCATTAAAATATTAAGGCGACCTTTCTTAGCCACTTCGCAAGCTGTCACGGATACTCTGAACAAGACAATCACATTTAGGGTGCATGGCCGAGCAATCATTTTCTGGAGCGGCAGTAGATTGGACAATCCTACATTTATGTTTATTGATACAATTTATAATTGCATGGTGTAGTAGAGCCAATGACAGTAAACAAAAGCGCTTTATGGGAGGTAGCCCATACTCTACCTTTACTTTCGGTTTTAGTATTAGAATTAGTTAATTGTTTTTATATTCTCTCGACTTTTGACTCTTATAATAGGGATATTCTAAGAATTTAATTCTAGAATAATTTCATATAAGGGGGGTTAATCGAGCCAATGTCTTCCTATAATATCTTATCTTTATGCATTAGTTCTTACTTTAGTCGGGTATTTAGAGTAGTGAAATTATTGTTTAGTACAAATCATAGTCAAATTCTGATAACATTGAATAATTCTACCTTTTATTTTATATATATATGATAAATATATGAGAAAATCAATTAAATTGAAAAAATAGTCAAAATAGGCCAGCAATTTCCCAATGATTCCAGTTTGTACTGGAATTCACTGAGAAAGTCGGTATCAGTTTGCATAAATTTTAGTGTAATTTCAAGTCAGCGATTTGCACATATAACTAGGATTCGCTGAACTAGTCAGTGAGCTACTAATGCTCATTTTGAGCGATTTAGGCAGCGATTTCCCAGCAAACCCATTTAAACTCTAATTCGCTAAGAAAGAATAAGCATTTTTAAAAAACAAAAAACAAAAAATCACCATATTTACTCATTATACACACAAACCATTGCAGCTTTTCGACCCAAAGACTACATTTTTGACTAGATTCAACTTTTGAATGCTAGATTTTAGTGTATTTTAGTAATTCGCATCTCGATCTTCACACATTCAACTAAAAACTTGGTGAGTTTTGAGAGTGTAGAGCCAATTAGGGCTTAAGCAAGGGGAATTCAAAGTTGGAGCTTAGATGATTGTTCTAGAGGAGTTCTAGAGTTCCAATCTTGAAAAATTCATTTTCAAGAAGGTAATCAGTGAGAACCATAACCTTTTATTCATTATATTTTTGATTTTTCATGGATTTTGGATTTTTATTTAGGTTATAGCCTAAATTTTGAAATTTTTGCTCAAAATTGGTTTGATGTCGAATATTTTCAATTATAATACTAGTATGGGAGGGGTGTGGTAATTTGTTTATTGATTTCAAATTTTTGAATTATTTTTAGTACATGGTGAATGGATTGAATTTATTCGCAAACTAATTTGAAACTAATTCTTAAATGAGTTTGGGGTTTTTTGTGTTTGTCTATTGCATGACTTGAATTACTTACGAACAATTGTTTTTATCAATGAATTTCAAACTCTAGTTTATAAATGACTTTTTTCCGATGATTTCTCCTTATTAGGTAGATAAGTTGAATTTTACAGAACACTTTTTTCGACAATTTAATTTTAAATGATTTTACAGGCTTATTCCTTTACTTTTATCTATTTAAATGGCTAGAAGTGGAAGAGGTAGTAGTTTGAGGGAGGAGAAAGGAAAGAGGAATTCAATAGAGAAACCCAAGGATAAATCCAAGCTTCCCCTAATTAGACCCACGAGTCTTTCTTTCAATACACCTAGGATTAGTCCACAAAGAGAGCGTACTCCACCTTTAATGTTTAGCAATGATTATGAGAAGGAATATGAGGATGAGTATGATAAAGTAGAAAAAGAGACACCAAAGGGAGTGAAGATGTGACGACCCCAGTTCTCCACAAACTAGGCCCCGCCCAGCCTAAGCCTACTTAGACCCCTCGAATCATACTCCGCAAGGTCAACGCAAGCTTAGTTAGCCTTCTAATCTATCATTATCAGCTAATCTTAAATTTTAATTTGAGTTATTAATATTTTTCAAGTTTCACAAGTTAGTGGAATCAATTAATAATTAAAATAACTCAACAATAAAGTAAATGAGTCGGACAACCTATATGTGGAACCCTATATATGGAACCCTATATATTAAGTGATAAGCGTAAAGTGGATGCAAAAGTGATATACAAGTCATGTGTATCTCTCAAACCCCGAATAGTATCCTAAGTGTGATAACATAATACATATGTGTAATACAAATAGTCAAAAACCTAGAAAAATGAGTAAGGGAGGGCCGATCAGATGTCCTTAGAGAAGATCGCCTAGTACCGGCACCTTGCCCTTACTTGACAGTGGATCTGCACTCAGTCAAACACAAGAATGACATCTCTAGTAAGTAAAAGCTAGTACGATCTAAACAGTATTTCAAAATAAATAAAGCAGTATAAAATTCATGCGGATAGAAAGAAAACTATAAGGAATGCATGATAATAAGAGTGAATAATGAAAGTACAACGAGAAGTGAGTGTCAAAAGAAGCAATAGAGAGGTGCCAAAGTAGTCCAAGACCACTAAGTGTGGGTGCCATAAGGATTGCATCATAGAGTCATGGCAACGCCAAGTAGACTCAGGTCCTAGGATCCGACAGCGCTTGCTGTACCTAGACCGTCGCAAATGAGGGATATTAAAGACGCCCCCGGATAAAACATATCTTATCCCAACCAAACAATCTAGTTAATCGAGGTCATGGCTCCGGTAGCTAATCAGAAACCACTCCATCAGAGACACCTTCCTGATTCTCTTGGCCCTCGGACACTCATATTGGAGTGGGAATTCCAAGAAAGGTAAGATAATGCAATAGCAATAAAAATGAAGCTCATTAAATTACCGTACATTTTCTAGCTGGTTTTATATGTAACGACCTGTTACCTTAAGCTGGTGATTAGTATTAATCAAAATCCTAATTAACCCGAGTTGGGCTCGTGGTTAAGTTCAGCATACCTCGATTAGTGTATGTGTGCGTTTGCATGACGTATGATGTTTGTTTGGATTGTTAAATAAATTTATATACATAGGTTGTTGTATAATAAGGATTATACACAAGCTTATAAAACAGAAAATACACAATAAACAATGATTTAGCGGGGCACCAATTGTGACGAGGGGGTCGTGGCATGAATGTTCATGTTCAAGGACACTTATAGGCACGTCCGGTAAGTTTATTGGTGAATAATACACGAGATATATATATTTATATGTTTTTAAATATATAAATATATATTGGAAAATAAAAGAATGTTGGAATTATATGGATTGTTTGATTGTCTAAAACAAAGCGTAAGTGTTTGATGTGTCAAATTTTATGTCACTTTAATGAGTGTCACTTTAACACCTCAACCATTTGATCAGCCTCAAGATGATGCGACGCGTATCTTTAAAAAAATCCATATATAAAAATCTAAATGTTGATCGTTATCGACAGAAGGATTAAGAGAATTCACGAGGGAGGGTTCGACCTCGATTTTGGATCGAAGGGGATCATTTCGGGAGTCAAATTCAAAGAAATTGAGGAGCTTAAATGGATCAAAAGCTAGTGATCATCACTTCAGTGAGTTTTGTTTTTGAGTTTGTTGAAGTTAAATTTTATGGTGATTATCAATTCTCTGTGAATTTATGTATTTGTTGATGGAAATTGGTTTATAACCTTATTAGAGGTCCTCCCTGACCATTTGGGAGTGTTTTGGAGGTTGTTGGGATGTTGTTTGAGGATTTTAGAGTGAAATAGTGGCTGCTGCCTTGTGTTCTGTCGAGACAGCACAGGGTGGAGCGTGGTCCACCTCGTAGAGGACCGCGCTTCCTTCATCGATGAAGATGGACCTAGCTACTGGATTGCGCTCCACCAAATGAGGAAACACGCTCCCACCCCTAAAAAAAGCAAGGTTCTGTATTTTACATATAATTTCTAATGGACTTAGGGATTAGTCTTGGGGTTCTCAATTTGGACTTAAATCGAGTACAAATGATTTGTCATAGGTTGAGGAACACCGAAGAAGTGTGTGACGACCAGAAAGTTAGGAGTTTGGTTAACGGAGACTTAAACTCGAGGTAAGTATGGATTCGTTTAATTATCAACTTTACTTGGCTATTCAAGTATATGTAGTTCATGTAGTTTATGGACTAAAATGGGGGATTATGTACTCTGTGATGGTTTTTCATATACGGAAAAACTGTGTGTAATGTGACCATGCTATAACTCCTGGTTTTGAGAATAGGTTTATAGGAGATGGTTTCCCTTCCGGGCCTATATATAACTCCTGCTCAATTTGATAGGTTGTATGGATTACATACACACTATGTGGTTTGGGATAGAACCACTAGGCATTAGTGGATGGGCTAGAGAGCATATTGACCAATATGTTGGTCTAGTATTCGCATTTATGGTGCCGGTTGGTAATCGACCCTAGTTTTATAAATAAAATGGGGATCAAAATGTAATAGTTTAAGAAATTTGCTTTGCATCCGTTATATATATTGATTTATATGTTTTCCATATTCTTGTTAGATATCATTGGTGCATGTCGTTATTGCATGATATTCTTGACTATTATATGGAATGTTGATGGTTTTGTGAGTCCCTACTTATTGAGCAAGTTGGAGCGCTCACTCCAATTAACATTATAGGATAACACCGATGAGCGCTACGACTACTGGATGAAGAAGATATAGGTGTCTTGATCTTCTCTTCGATGTGATGACTCTCTCTGGTCTTAAAAATTTGTACTGAATTATAGTTTTTGTAATATCACAAGGGATGGGTGATTTGTATAATCATGGTTTATTCCAGTTTGTTTTAATATTTTATATCGTAGTTCGAATTATCGAAAAAGGTTTTAAATCTTCGCTGTGTTTATAAATTATTTTATTTCGATATTCGATATACAATAGTGCTTATCAGGTGAAGGTGGTAAGGCTGTTGGCTTTAGTTAAGTCTAGTAAGGTAAATTTGGCTTAATTAGGGTTTCGGCTGGGTATCGCCCTACTAAGGTTAGGGGATGCTACAACTTTGTATTAGAGCACAAGTCAGGTAAGGTTAGAACCTACTTTAGATTGTAAGGTTATTAGCTCTGATACAATTTGGTATCAGAACCCAGTAGAGGTTTGAGGTTAAAGCCTAAGTCAAAGTTCGATTTACAGCTTTGGTTTAGAGACAAGGTCCTAAGGGCTTTGGTACATTGGATAACTCTGATATAGTTTGATGTCAAAGTCTAAAGTTTATCACTTTTAGGGATATAGTGGTAACAATGATACAATTTGGTAACATGGTCAAGGCTTTGCCTAAATTCACTTTTGAATGGTGTTCAAAGTGAATGTTAGTTTACTTTAAAGTTGAAGGTGTATCTGAATACTTAATAACATAACCTAAGTTTATTAGACTCTGAGAGTTCTCTCGAGCTATGAATAAGCTTAGGGTTTGATAAACAGTTTTTATCGTGATTTTGGGGGGTAGCCAATAGATAAAAGACCGAGATATGTTATTTGTTGTGTATACTATATCTATGTGGTAGATATGAGTGTATGTTTTTCTCGAACGATAATAAGATGGATTAAACCCATCTATTTCTCATGATATGTGAAAGTGTTGGAGGTAAGAGCTCCGGAGAGTCTTCACCTCGGGGAGACAAAAAGGAAAGACATAAGAAAACTTACAAAGATGAAATAAAAACTCTCCTCCAAGTAAAATCTGCAACGGTCATTGTTCTCATTTATATTATTAAACAAATAATAGTCACTAAAGAAGTATCTATTGGATAAGACCTTGAAGTGTGTATTAGGAGAATGGAAATGTCGAAACAATAGAATACTGAATGACTTTTGGGAAAAACTCAAAGGTGTTGGACCATTTTGAGAAAAGATTTAATACTAGTATTGAGACTAGTTGAGTAAGTAATGAAAGTTATTAAGTTAATAAATTAGTGATTAATGATAAAAGCCTAATGGAGGTTAGGAAACCACTAATGCAGTTATAATTCATAAGTTGTTATGAAGTAGATGTTCCAGTTATGGTATGAATCCATATTGGAATAACAAGTTGTTTGTCAAATAATAAAAGACAGTTTAATCCAGAATATGGCAGCGAGTTAGTAAGATATCCTAGTCAGATCTATTAGACTGGTATAATCTAAATTAGGGAGAATTAGTGATTAAAGAACCTGAGGATTTGAGGAATCCAAAGAATAACATAACAGTGGGAATGAGTATTTATAACCTAGGATCGACAACTCATTTTGACAATAAAGTGAAATCAGTGGTTCTCAAGAGTTCATAGTGAAAGTGATCAGAGCTAAGGATATATACATTCATAAAAAATGATTGAAGACAATTGCTGAATCATTTTAATTGGATGGTGGAAACCACTGAAACTTACTAGAACTCATGCTATGTTCATAAATTAAGGGTGTTAAGTATGGAAAACCCTATTGTAATCAAATTGTTATTGTGTTATTAATAATAACATGGAATCTTTGAAGACTTAGAGAATGCACGAGCAATTACCGTATGAAATTGTAAATTGGTAACGATAAATTGGTTCAGACAAAATTTTGCAAGCGCCAGTGCTAAGTTTCAAAGGTTAATTAGTGGCATGAGTGTTGAATATTAACAGCAAATAAGGGGATTAGACTGTGATTAAGATAATATGAGGTTGTCCTATATTGAAATAATTGAATATTACAAATGATTGATCCAAGGATCTGTAATATCGTTGCATAATTTATTCAGTTAACTCAAGTATGAAAATTGTTATAAGTTGAAATCATATGCAAGGATGCCTTAGAGAAAAGTGGAAGTATAGTTTGACTACAATGTTTGCTTGATGATACCTAAATTATGGAAGAAGTTAGAGGCTCATCCTAAGACCTCTGATTTAGGTAAGAATGCGTAATGACACAAGAAAGCAAAATTATAGCTATTAGTTCTACATATACAATTCTAGATGTGTGAGGAGAACTATTAGGGATTGCTTATCTCGAGATAGCCAATTTGGTAGTGATAGCAAATATAGCAAGGCATCACTTGTAAATTAAGAAGAAAGGTTGTTGAGAGGTCTTTAATCATTATTTGAGATTAATAAGAATCTTAGAGGAATCATTAAAAGACAACCTGGAAATATAACACCAGTGGATTGGTGTAAGGTCCAAATAGTAAGTTTCAAACTGTGGAAGTTTGAAAAGTGGAAAATATCACAGTGATAGAAATAGAAGGTAAGACAGTTACCTTAAAATTTCCTATGTGTTAGAAATTCACTCTGAAACATCACTCATCAAGGTGATTGCGTGGACAATGCCTTGAAAAGAAAAGGACAGAGTCTATAGTTATGATAAAAGTTGCTCAGTAATATCTCTTAAGTGAGATGTTTACTGATGCCAAGTGGAGTCCTGCACTGGCACATCATCAGCTAAGTTGGCTAAATTGATAACTACAAGTTTGTTTTTCTGAGCTCAGATTGGAGCTGAGCTAATGATTGATTGAATGATGAATTATGGGAGAAATTGATTGAGATTATCAAATAGTTTTATGATGACTAATTATTGATGTTGGCGAAGATAATCTTATACTGAAATATTGAGCATGTAAGGAAAGTTCTTAAAACCTAAAACAAAAAGTGACGCAAAAGGAAGCTAAATAATATTAACCTGGAAGGTTATATTATTCTTGCTTTATATAAATGACAATTCATGCTCATAAATTCATGATGGATTAACCTAAGTTGTGGTGACAACTGAAGGTTATTGATGTTATAATTGCAAAACTGACAGAGTTTAAAATTTCTTGCCGGTATTATGGTTTAAATTTCTCGTGGAAAAGTAAATGAGATATACATGTGTAGAAGAATTGAGAGTTATGAAGAACCAAGATTATTATTTCGCTAAGGAACCAGAAGTCTGCTTCTCAGGAAGAAGAGATGTATAATAGCTAGAGAGGGATTTTCTCAATCTTAACACAATATATCTACGGTTGGTCTTAGTTTCCAGAGAACGTAAATTTTTAAGCTGGTGACTTACAAGATATTAGTTACTGGAAGAAATATTTACTGTGTGAGTTCTCTAGTGTTAATTTTAGCAGGCTATATATGAGGTTAAGGTATTTACCTTAAAAATTTGTATGCTTTACTTTGTCATTAATTGGTAGGACGAAAAGTAATGATGCAAATTAGTTCGAGCCTGAGTAATTTAGAACTACATATAAATATATTATCAGATTGTCAGTATACAATTGTAACTAAGATATATGGATAAAATGTTGCTATTACTAGAGCTTCTTAGTTTAGACTTCATAAGGAAATGACGGTGATGATGATTTGTGTGAGTTAAGCTAAAACATCATTAATTGAGAGTGATAATTTTAAAGCTACTAATATGATCTTTAGAGTTCAGATTCAAACTGAATTGGAAATAATTCAGTGGTGATTGGTTGTCAGAAAGCTAATCAAGATTACATAGAGCGTTGGAGGTTAACGACTAGTGTAGATTATCCTGATTGGTCAGTTTCTGATAATGATGCATTACGGTTCAGTGTTCAGGGATAAATTGTGAATTCTAGTTCAAGATCGGGTGAGGCAAGAAGTGCTACAAAAATTTCATTGATCTCTTTATTATATTCATTTAGATAGTAATAAGAAATATCATGAAATGAGGCTCATTTATTTATTTTTAACTTGGGATGAAGACTGATGTTGTTAAGTTTCTAAAAAGATATGAGAAATATCAGCAAGTTAGGGCTGAGCACAGGAAACTAGGAAACCAGGAAGGTTTTTGGCATTCGCTTCCTATTATTGAGTGGAAATAGGAACATAGATCGGTGGATTTTGTTTTTAGTTTATCTCTGAGTTAGCATAAGCACAATACGATATAGATTTTAGTTAACAGGTTGACGGAGTCTGCGCATTTCTAGCCAATTTCTATGCAAAACCCTTTTGACTGATTATGTAAGATATACATATATGAGGTGTTAGATTTCAGGGTGCTCCAGTGTCGACTATTTTGGATAGAGATATGAAACTTACGTCCAGACGATGCATGAATTGTTGCGACAGATGGGGAACTGTTCTTAACCTTAGTATGGTATACTACCAGCAGACCCTTCACCGAAGTAATTGATTTTTGATGCTAGAGGATATACTTCGAGCTTGTGTCTACAAGTTTGGTGGTAACTGGAAGAGATGCATTTCTTTGTGTGAGTTCTTTTGTAATAACAACTGTCAAGCTAACATTGGAATGCTCCTTTGAAGCTATGTATGGTCAACCATGTAATTCACCGGAGTGTCTGGACAGGAGTTGAAATGCAAGTTTGTTGGAGTCAGAATTGATTCAGAACTACAGAGAGGGAATGTAGCAGATTCGCCAACATTTGACTACAACACAATTAAAACAGAAGAGATACGCCAATAAGTATCATAGGTTGTTGGAGTTTTTAAAGGGCAAATATGTTCTATTGAAAATCTCACCTAAAAAAAGAGTTGTATAGGTTTGGATTGTGAGGTAAACTAGCTTCAAAGTGTATTGAGTCGTTTCAAATATAGGAAATGATTAATCCTGGTAATTACAGGTTAAAGTTACCTCCTCAGCTAGTCGAAGTTCTTAATATCTTCCATATGTTAATGCTGTGTAAAATGAAGATTCAGTTCACTCCAATAATTGATTGGAATGAATTTGATCTTCAAGAAGACTTATCTTACGATAAGCAGTCAAGTGGGTTACTTGATCGTAATACTAAAAAGCTAAGAACCAAAGAGATTCTTTTGGTTAAAGTGAAATGGTGATTTCATAAAGATGAGGAACTAAACTGGGATCAGAAATCTTATGGGTAGAAAACAATTTTCATTTCTCTTCCAAACTACAGGTAATTTCATATTTACTTTAATTTCGAGGATGAAATTGCTTTAAATTGGGGAGACTGTGACGACTTGTTACCTTAAGCTGGTGATTAGTATTAATTCAAATCCTAATTTACCCGAGTTAGGCTCGTGGCTAAGTTCGACGTACCTCGATTAGCGTGTCTGTGCGTTTGCATAATGTATGGTGTTTGTATGGATTGTTAAATAAATTTATATATAGGTTGCTGTATAATAAGGATTATACACAAGCCTATAAAATGAAAAATACATAATAAATAATTATTTACTGGGACACCAAGTGTGACGAGGGGGCATGAATGTGCATGTTCAAGGACACTTGTAGGCACGTCCGGTAAATTTATTAGTGAATAATACACGAGATATATGTATATATTTATATGTTTTTAAATATATAAATATATATTGGGAAGTAAAAGAATATTGGAATTATATGGATTGTTTGATCGTCTCGAACAAAGCGTAATTGTTTGATGTGTCAAATTTTGTGTCACTTTAAGGAGTGTCAATTTAACACCTCAACCTCTTGATCGAGCTCGAGATGGTGCGATGCGTATCTCAAGAAAAATCTATATATGAAAATCAAAAAGTTGATTGTTATCGACTGAAGGATCGAGAGAATTCGTGAGGGAGGGTTTGGCCTCGATTTCAGATTGAAGGGGATCGTTTCAGGATTCGAATTCAATGAAATTGAGGATTTTAAATGGATTAAAAGCTAGTGATCATCACTTTGGTGAGTTTTGTTTTTGAGTTTGTTGAAGTTAAATTTTATGGTGATGATCAATTATCTGTGAATTAGTGTTTTTATTGATGGAAATTGGTTTATAATCTCATTAGAGGTCCTCCCTGACCATTTGGGAGTGTTTTGGAGGTTGTTGGGACATTGTTTGAGGATTTTGGAGTGAAATAGTGGTTGCTGCCCTGTGTTCTATCGAGACAACACAAGGTGGAGCGCACTCCACCTCGCAGAGGAGCGCACTCCCTTAATTGATGAAGATGAACCAAACTGCTGGAGCGTGCTCCACCAAATGAGGAAGTACACCCCCACCCCTGAAAATAGCAAGGTTGCTGTATTTTACATATAATTTCTAATGGACTTAGGGATTGGTCTAGGGGTTCTTAATATAATATATTGGGCTTAAATTGAGTACAAATGAATGGTGATAGGTTGAGGAACACCGAGGAAGTGTGTGATGATCAAAAAGTTAGGAGTTTCGGTAACGGAGACGTAAACCCGAGGTAAGTATGGATTCGTTTAATTATCAACTTTGCTTGGCTATTCTAGTATATATAGTTCATGTAGTTTATGGACTGAAATGAGAGATTATGTACACTGTGATGGTTTTCAATAAAAGGAAAAACGGTATGTAATGTGACCATGCTATAACTCCTGGTTTTGAGAAGAGGTTTATAGGAGATGGGTTCCCTTCCCGGCCTATATATAACTCCTGCTTAATTCGATAGGCTGTATGGATTACATACACACTAGAGGTGTGTACCGTTCGCATGACTACTTAGCTAATCCATTGGATTAGATGTAATCCATTGTGCACTTGACATGATTAGATAATGCAATGGATTAGCTAATCACACAAACTATAGACAAATTAAACTAAGTGACCCCTTACCCTTTCCTTAGTTAGTCCATCATCAAGTTCAACTTCTTTACCTCAATATTCCTCCTTTACCCCTCCCTTTTCGCAAACACTACTCTCTCTCTCTCTCTAACCCCCCAACGAAAAATAACTACGAAGAACAACAACTCAATCACATCAACAAAAAAAATAGAAAAAATCCAAAACATTCTCCACCAACACTCTCTCTCTCTGTTCTTCCTTGCTTGGAAAAACGCTTCTGCACCAGCATTTCCCCGGCCTCATATCTCACTCGATATCTCTTTGCTCTTCTTCCATAAATTCTCTTTCACCATTGTTGACTATCACAATGCTTGATCTCTTCTTACTTTTTATCGTCGTTGGGGTTGCACTGATTTGGATGAACCCACTCGATTGAGTTCAGTTTTGGGGGTTTCGAATAGGGGTTGTGAGGACGATGAGGATGATGCAACCGAATCATGAGGACGTGAAGACGGTTGTGGGGGTTTTATATGGGAGAGGTAAAATCGTTATTTTCATGAAATCACTTAAAATCTTATCATGCCAACCGGACAAGTCTCCAACTTCGGATTACCCCTAATCCATAGCTATGTAATCCAATGTTTGCCAATCCGACCTTATCAAGACAACCCTATCACCGAACACACCATATGAGGTTTAGGATAGAACCACTGGGCATTACTGGATGGGCTAGAGAGCATATCGGCCAATATGTTGGTCTAGTAATCGCATTAATGGCGCTGGTGGATAATCAACCCTAGTTTTATTAATAAAATGGGGATCATAGTGTAATAGTCCAAGATATTTGCTTTGCATCCGTTATATATATTGATTTATATGTTTTCCATAATGTTGTTAGATATCATTGGTGCATGTTGTTATTGCATGATATTCTTCACTATTATTTGGAATGTGGATGGTTATGTGAATCCCTAATTACCGAGCAAGTTGGAGCACTCACCCCAATTAACATTACATGATAACACCGATGAGTGCTACAACTACGGGATGGAGAAAATATATGTGTCTAGATCTTCTCTTCGATGTGATGACTCTCTCTAGTCTTATAAATTTGTACTGAATTACAGTTTTTGTAATATCACAAGGGATGGGTGATTTATATAATCGTGGTTTTTTTCGGTTTCTTTTAATACTATATATCGTGGTTTGAATTATTGAAAAATGTATTAAATTTATACTTTGTTTATAAATTATTTTATTTCGATATTCGATATACAGTAGTGCTTATCAGGTGAAGGTGGTAAGGTTGCTAGCTCTAGTTAAGTCTAATAAGGTAAATTTGGGCTTAATTAGAGTTTCAGGCTGGGTATCGCTCTAATCAGGTTCGGGAATGCTACATTACGTACCTCATATCAATGCTAACACCCATTCTCGTGGCTTTGAAATGTGTCCTAATCGACTCCCCGACGCCCGACTCTAGCTAGTTAGGTACCTGGTGTCAATTTTGATTGGTTATATACGTGTTAGAGTCAATAAGTTGTATTTACCATCATTGTTTCCAATGTAGTTTAATTGTAGTCTAACTTGCACATTTGTAATTTTACACTTGGTGTTCTTAGTATTTGGCTATTAGGATTCTAATTGTGTGAGCAATGTAAATGGACATATTGGTGCGAAGCAATCCCATTTTGTGACTTACAAATTAATTCAAATCAATTTGATAATGGTTCCTTTTATCCATTTCAAGTCCTCATTAGGCACTTAACTCGGCCAAAAGTGTCCGAACTTGTTTGATATTATTCGACACACTTTATTAATTATTTTTGGGTGTTATTGAACTATTTAGATCTATTAGAAATCATTTCAAATTGGTTTAAAACATTAGTTTGCAACAAAGTCCCCGAGGGACTTCAAAATAATTACTTGAAAGTTAGTTTTCCTACAACTTGGAAACTGGCTTAAAAAATAAATAGAATTTCTTAAAATTCTCGAGGTTGGTTCTGTGAAGTTCAAACACTAAAAACTAAGGTTTTCAAGTAATAAAATTTTATTTATAAGTCTAAAAACTCAATTTGCAACTCCAAGTGAGATTTCAAGTTCGTATTTGTAAATATGAGATTTTTAGTTCAAATGAGACTTGAAAAGTGAGTTAGACACGTTGAAAAATCAAAAAAATTCGTGGAAACCTTCACAATGATCTAATAACATATTTTGAAAAGTTTGGTCTAATTCCAACATCATTTGATGCTTGGAATGTGCTTAAACCCATCTCAGCTCAAAGTCACAAAAGTGTTATCCCTGCTGATAAACTCTAATTTTCTGCAAATTTTTGACAAATTAAATGACTTGATTCTTAAAATCTAATGATTTTAGATTTTTTTCTTTCTCTTAGCTTTCCAATGATATGCGGAGCGTCAAAATATGAGTTAAAACAAAGGAGATATGACCGTTTTATGAAAACTATTTAAATTGGTCCTAAGGCTGCCCAAAACGTTTTGGTGGAGCGTGCTCCAAGGTCAGGCATAAATGCAATAATGCACTCCCAAATCACCCAAAACTCATTCCTCAAGCCCCCATTCATATCATAGCCCTAAAATTCGATCAGATACCTTTTTGGGCAATTCAAACAATATAAGAACATCATTAAACATCATCAATTAAGTTAATTAATCATGAATTTTCAGTAGAACTACTCAAGAACATCAACACCAAAAATTTATTCAAAGATTGATTTAATCCTTATGAAGATGATGTCCAGAGTTTTAAACATCATTAACAATCAAATACACATCTATTAAAAGACCTATTTTATGCATGACATTGACAATCAAAATCAAGATTATGAAACTCCATTTGAATCAAGAGAATTGGTTTGTATGCTTACCTAAGGTTGGATTCTTAGTGCAAGTTTTCTCCTCCTAGCTTGAGTGACTCTAATAGTATCCTATCTTTCCCTAAATTCCCAGCAATAATGGTGCCCTACTTACTTATTCTCTCTCAAATATTAAAGTTTTTGAGGTTAGAGATGAGAAATTCATGCTAAGTCCTCCTTTTATATCTTGGCCCATATTAAATCATAGCCATTGATTAACCTAGTTTTAAAATTTCTAGGAATATCCAAGGTTTAATCTACATCCAATATATGCACCCTTAGATGTCCACTAAGTCATTCTAGGGTTTTTCATTTCTTAGATTCCTAGGATCATCTCTAGGTTTATAAGATTACTCATTTCACTTTAGGCATGTTAATTGCTATTATATTTTATTTGGAGACTTTATGTAAGCTACCGCAATCCCACTAGATTAAATAAGTCTTGTTAACTTAGCTTATAATTTGTTTAACTTAGGCATTTTTTTCATTATATTAAAGCCTAAGTTATTGTATAATCTACTATTATACCAATATATCCCATACCCAACGTATATACGCATTCCTAAGCAAACCTCACTCGAAAGTCTACTAAGATGGAAAAATAGATGAGCGAAATTATTCATTAGATATAGGTAAATAATACACCACATCAAATAAGATATAAAATACCTTAGTGTCGACTCCCGAGAGTTGACCAAGTATGCCAAGTCATCATAAGTCCTTGTAAGAGTCATGCAATGACACGTAGTATGATTTAGAAATTTAGGGACATTACAGCCTTCCCAACTAATAAGAATTTCATCCTCAAAATTAAAATAACTTAAACTAAGACTTAGTTGAACTTGGAATAGGTTTGGGAAGTGCTCACGCATATGTGACTCTAGTTCCCAAGTCAGCTCATCTTCCTCGTGATGTTGCCATTTGATGAGGATTGATGGGATGTCCTTGTTTCCCAGTTTCTTCACCTTACGATCCAATATTTGAATAGACTGATCCTCATAGGTGACTTCATCTCTCAAGCCTATTTGAATCAAATCAATCATCAGTCATCTGCTTCCTCTTGACCTATCCAATCGAAGCATCGAAATGTAAAACAATTGGTGGATTTCGGCCAACTGAGGCGGTAACTCCAACTCATGCACAACTTTTCCTATTCTCTTCTTTATCTTGAATGGACCTATGAATCTCAACGTGAGCTTTTCTTTGATTCCAAATCTCTTGTGACCCTTTAGAGGATACCTTCAAATACACATAGGATCCCTCGTCCTACTCTAACTCATCGTGGTACTTGTCGTAATATTTCTTCTGTCTCTCCTGCGCACCCTTTAGACGTAGTTTGATTTATCGTATCTTGTTTGTGTGATCCACTATAATCTCTGGCCCACTAGCTGCCACATCTTCGGGCTTTGCCCAACATGAGGGAGATCTACATGGCCTACCGTAGAGTGCCTCAAATGGTGCCATTCCAATACTGTCTTTATAACTGTTATTGTAAGCAAACTCACACAGATGATGATACTTCTCCCATTAACGATCGTTCTATAGTACACACATCCTCAACATGTCCTTAAGCATCTGGATCAATCGCTCTAATTGTCCATCAGTCTGTGGATGGTAGGTTGTACTCATATCCAACTGCGTGCCAAAATGTGCCTGCATGCCTTACCAAATATGTAACGTAAACTGTGGCCTCATGTTTGACATAATCAAAAGTGAGAACCTATGAAGTCGGATTATCTCACACTCATATAAACTAGCTAGCCTATCCACCTGGTATGTAGTAGAGATCGGTAGGAAGTACGCGGACTTAGTCAAATTGTCCATAATCACCCATATACTATTGTGTTTGCAATAAGACTGAGGTAATCTATTGAAGAAGTCTATTGCAATATGCTCTCATTTGCACCGGGGAATAGGAAGTGGTTCTAGTAGTTCAACAAGCCTCCGATGCTCATCGTTAACTTGTTGGCATAGCTTAGATGCTCTAACATAATCAGAAACGTCGGTCTTCATCCCGAGTCAAAAAAGAAGAAGTAGCATGTTCGCATACATCTTGGTTCGACCCAGATGAACCATAAAACGTTAGCGGTGAGCCTCCTAAAGTATGTCCTCTCGAATCTCATCCACTGATGGAATCCATAAGCATTTTTTGAATCTAAGGCATGAGTCTGTAGATTGACTCCACTCTGGGTGATTTGGACTCTAAGCCATTTGACTAAACCTTTGATAGTGCTCGTCAGCTTGTTGACCCTAAAGTACACTCTCAACTTACATTATACGAGTCCTCATCTTACCACAAATCATTGCCTCTATAGCTGCCGTAATCTCTGCTGAACAAAGTATGTCGGTCACCTCGAGCAACGTGTACTCGTGTGTCATATGACATCAAAATCTCTAAGTCTGACCTCCTCCTGCTCAAAGCCTCCGCCACTATATTAGCCTTTCCTAGATGGTAGTCCAATGAATAATCATAATCCTTCAAGAATTCCAACCATCTCCTCTTTCTCATGTTCAGTTCCTTCTGGGTGAAGATGTATTTCAGGTTCTTGTGATTCGTGTAAAGAGTGAACCTCTCACTGTACAAGTAATGATGCTAGATCTTAAGTGTAAATACTACAATTGGTAGCTCTAAGTCATGTGTTGGTTAGTTTTTCTCATGAATTTTGAGCTGCCAAGATGAGAAAGCTATCAGTTTGATGTCCTACATTAAAACATGGCCCAAACTAACCTTGGAACCATCGGTGTTCACATTGAAGCCCTTCCCCATCTTTGGCACTAACACCGACATTGTAGTTAGTCATTCCTTATAAGTTCTGAATGCCTGCTCTCAACTGTCATTCCACTCGAAATTGACTTCCTTCTTTGTCAACTATGTCATCGGTGTGGCATTCATATAGAAAACCTGCTTGAAACGCTGATAATATCTTGCCAGTCCAAAAAAATTATGGATGTCTATCACTGATGTCAGTGTAGGCCAATCAATCACTACTCTAATCTTACCGGGGTCAACTAACACTCCGCTAGCTCCGAAAATATGTCTTAAAAATTCGGCCTTGTAAGCCAAAACTTGCACTTACTGAATTTGGCAATAGACGATGCTCCCCCAGAGTTTGCAATTTCGTCTTAAGGTGCCTCTCGCGATCCTCATGAGTCTTAGAATAGATGAGAATGTTGTCGATGAACATTATCAAGAATCTATTCAAATTGTAACGACCCGTTACCTTAAGCTGCTGATGAGTACTAATCCAAATCAAAATTAATCCGATTTAGGCTCGCGATTAAGTTTGGCGTACCTCGATTATCGTGTGCGTGCGTTTGCATGATGGATGGTATTTGTTTGAATTGTTAAATCAATTTATATATACGTTGTCATATAATACAAAAATTATACACAAGCGTATGAAACGAAAAATACCTAATAAACAATGGTTTACTGGGACACTAAGTGTGACGAGGGAGTCGTGGCACGAATGTACACGCTCAAGGACACTTGTAGGCATGTTCGATGAGTTGATGGGTGAATAATACGCGATATATATATTTATATGTTTTTAAATATATATATATATATTAGAAAATAAAAGATTATTAGAAATATATGGATTATTGGATCGTCTCGAATGAAGTGTAAGTGCTTGATGTGTTAAATTTTGTGTCACTTTACGGAGTGTCACTTTAACGCATCAATCGCCCGATCGGTCTCGAGATAACACGATGTGTATCTCGAAGAAAACCCATATATAAAAATAAAAATTCATTCTTATCATTTTCATTCGATCAATTCGAAAGTTTCTGGAGGTCGGTTTCGATTCTGATCGAAGGGAGATCGTTCCGAAAGCCGAATTCAACGAAGTAGAGGAGCTTAAATAGATAGAAGCTAGTGATCATCACTTTGGTAAGTTTGGTTTTTGAGTTTGTTGAAGTTCAATTCGGTGGTGATGATCAAAACTTGTTGAATTGAGGTTGTTGTTGATTATAAATGGTTTATAAACTCATTAGAGGTCCTCCCTAGTAATTTAGGATTGTAATTGTTGAGTTTGGATGTGTTTTGGGTTGAATTGGATCAGCAGAGGTACGCTGCTATTGCAGGTCTGCGGTACGATAGCGCGTTAGGCACTGACTATAGCGCGCTATGCGTACTAGGGAAGATGACTGACTTATGGCTAGCGTGCTATCCATGTCATATAGCGCGCTACCAGACCCCTAAAACCAACAACTGTGCTGTGTTTTATGAATAATTTCTGGGGAACTTAGGGACTGGTGTAAAAGTTTTAAATGTAGTATAATGAACCTATATTGATCTCAAATGATTGGTGATAGGTTGAGGAACACCAAGGAAGATTGAGATGAATGAAAACTTAGGAAATTTAGATGGAGACTTAAACCCGAGGTAAGTACGGATTTACTTATTTATCAATATTGCTTGGCTATTTAGTATATATAGCTCATGTAGTTGTTGTATTGAAATGGGGGATTATGTACACTGTGACGGTTTTTCTAATGAATAGAAAATGGTGTTTACTGTGATTCACGAGAGTAAGATCCTGGAATTGAGACGAGGTGATATAAGAGATGGGTTTGCTTACCGGCCTATATATAACATCCTACTCATTTAATAGGTGGCGTGGGTTACATTTACACTAGAGGGTTTGGGATAGAACCATTAGACATTAGTTAATGGGCTAGAGAGCACATGAGCTCGATGTGTTGGTCTAGCAATCGCATTAATGGCGTCGGTGGGTAATCGACCCTAGTTTTTATAAACAATGGGGGTTACAGTGTAATAGTCCAAAACATTTGCTTTGCATCTGATTATGTATTGAATTTATATGCTTTCCATATTCTTGTTAGATATCATTTGTGCATGTTGTTATTACATGGTATCATTGAATATTATATGGAATGTTGATGATTAGTGCGAGTCCCTACTTATTGAGCAAGTTGGAGTGCTCACCCCAATGTACAATACAGGTAGATCCGCCGAGTGCTACGACTACGAGATGGAGCAGTTATAGGAGTTTTGAACTTCTCTTTGATGTAATGACTTTCTCTGGTTTTATATATTAGTGTTGAATTATAGTTTTGTAATATCGCATGGGATGGGTGATTTATATAACCGAAGTTTATTCTGATTTTATTTTAATATTGTATATCATACTTTGATTATCGAAAAGGTTTTAAATTTGCACTGCGTATATTAATTATTTTATTTCGATAGTCGATATACAATAGTGCTTATTAGGTGAAGGTGGTAAGGCTGCTGGCTCTAATTAAGTTTGGTTAAGGCAATCTAGGCTTAATTAAGGTTTCAGGCTTGGTATTGCCCTAATCAGGTTAGAGGATGCTACACAAATACTCTTTTAATACTCTGGGCATCAAATCCATGAACATTGCCGAGGCATTTGTCAGCCAGAAATGCATGACAGTGAACTGGAAGTGCCCATATCTCATGCAGAAAGCAGTTTTCTCCCTATCCTCATCTCTAATCCTGAGCTGGTGGTAGCCGGATCTCAAGTCAATCTTGGAGAACCACTGTGCTCCTCTGAGCTGATCAAACAAGTCATATATGCGAGGAAGTGGGTACTTGTTCCTCACGGTGACTTTGTCCAACTGTCTATAGTCGATACAGAGTCATAAACTGGCGTCCTTTTTCTTCACGAACATTAATGGAACACCCTATGGTGACATATTTGGGTGAACGAATCCTAGTCGTTAGAACTCATCAAGTTAGGTCCTCAATTCCTTAAGCTATCTCGGTGCCATCCTATACGGCAGAATCGATATCGGTTTGGTCCGCGGGATCAAGTCGATAATGAAGTCGATTTCTCTTGTCGGGGGTAATCCAGGTAGATCATCAAAGAAAACATCCAGAAACTCACATGCAAGTGGTACCTCCTCAATCATAGTCTGAACTCTACCTTCCATACTCATGATGCTGGCCAAAATCTCAACATTGATACTCATGGCCACTCGGCCCTTGGTAATCAGTAATTTAGTCGAAGTCTCCTAGAAGATAAACTCTTCCCAATCTGGAAGCCGAAATGTAATGACTTTGCTAAAACACTCCAGCTATGCGTGGTATGCGGTTAACCAATCCATGCCTAGTAAGGAATCAAACTTTAAGAACTCTAATACCCTCAAGTCTACGCGCATCTCTTGGACCTTTATCTCAACTAAGTATTCAACACATAGTAAGTTTGGGTATATCTTGTCCCCAATAGCTGTGGTGAGGATCAAAGGACTCTAGCCTAATAGGTTTCATTCTTAACTTCTCAACCATACGACCTAAAATGAAAGACACCATAGATCCCGAATCAATCAAAATATCCATAAATCGATGACAAATGTAAATCATACCCTCAATCAAGTTATGCGTAGCGGCTGGATCCGATGTGGCGACGACATGAACTTGCTCTCGTCCCTGTTGCAACTGTCCTCTACCCAATCACGGACAAGTACTCACAAATTTTCCTGTTTGTCCGCACTCAAAACAAGCTTTGTATGACCCTGGCCCTGGTGGAATCTTCTGTCACTGTCCCTTCGTTTGACTAGACCTTTGTCCCTATCATTTTCTATATCTCTGCCCTAGCCCAGTATGTACCTTTGTCCCTAACCACTACATCTACCTCTACCTCTACTGTCAATCATCTACGATACTACTGCTGTGGCACTGACTGTGTTGGCAGCTATGGTAAACTAGCGTAGGTATGTGCTGGTATAGAAGGTGCTAGCGCAGAAGGTGTTGTTACGGAAGGTACTAACGTAGTACGCACTGGGTGTGATAATGGTGCCACGAACCCTACACTTAATGCCTTGGCATCTCTCGGCCTGAATGGTTAGTGTCTCTTCCTCCTCCTGTCATCCCCTGATCTGTACTCTGATTGAGCTAAGACTGATGCTGTTATGATCTCGTCGGGGTGTTCGTTCAAGTATGTCTATTTGGTCAGGCTCCACTCGTATGCAACGTATAAGCTCCCAGGTTTAGTAGTTATTACAATGCCCCCAATGACTCTCAATAGCCCCTCCATGAAGTACTGTGCCTAGATGGTGTTTGTGTCAACTATACCCTCGGCATACTCTAACAGCTGCAAATACCTACCAATGTACTGCATCGTCGATTCCACAGTGTACTGTCGAATGCTCAGAAACTTGGCCCTCATCAACTTCAAGACCAAAGGCAGAAAGTGCTTCTGATTAAACCGCATTTTGAACTCCGCCTAGTCCTTGGGCTTACCCTGGGTAGCCACCATACTGCGCCACCATGCATCGGCCTCTCCAAACATCAGCCCTAATGATATACTCAGTCTCATGTGTTCCGGTGTGGCCAAGATGTCGTGTATTTTCTCGTGGCTCTTCACAAATATCTCTTTTGCTTCGAGATTCGTGCCCCCACAAAACTTGGTTGGTCTATGTATCTGGAACTTTTGCGACTGTCTCGCCTCAGTTATCTCCCAGTGCTCATCTTTGTAGGCATAGTCTCTATCGAAGTAGGGGTGTAAGTAGAACTTGTTTGTCTATGTACCAGCACTATCTCAGCTATCACGGGTCTTATCGGTATGATAGGAGCCACTATAGTGGCCCATACAATGGGCGCACTCCCCTCAGGAGCATGGGACGCTGCTGTCATAACTTGAGATGGTGATAGTGCAGCCTGTGCCCTCAATAGCTTGAGGATCTCCCCAAGCTGATGGCTTTGAGATGTGACTAACTGAGACATCTTATCTAGCCTCCTTTGTACATTTGAGCTACCACCGCTACCGCAGGGCTCGGGATGATCGACCATCGCGATTTGCAAAGAAGGCAGATTCCCGATCATTTTCTAGCTACTGATAATAATATAAGATGGTACATCAAATAGCACATATAGTTCAAATTTATGATTTCCCTAACTCTCTTCACTTCCCAACTAAGACTCTAAGTCACGATCATAGGGTTCAACTTTAAGTCCTAACCGTGTCCTAACTGTACTATTATTTTGTGTCTTATGCTGGTTGTGGGTTGTTCTTGAGCTAGGTGTAAAACCTTAGGCTCTGACACCAATAGTGACGGCCTTAGTTCCCTACAAATTGGGCCCTACCCGGCCTAAGCCTACTTGGACCACCGAGTCAATCTTTGCGAGGTCAACGCAAGCTTAGTCAGCCTTCCAATCTATCATTATCAATTAATTTGAAATTTTAAGTTGAGTTATTAATACTTTGCAAGTTTTTTAAGTTAAAAGAAGAAATTAATAATTAAAATAACTTAACAATAAAATAAAGGAGTCGGACAACCTATACGAGGAAGCCTATATATATAAAACCTGTATATCAAGTGATAAGTGTAAAGTGGATGCGAAAGTGATATACAAGTCATATATGTCTCTCAAACCCTAAAAAATATCCCAAGCGTGATAACACCACACATATATGTAATACAAACAGTCGAAAACCTATAAAAGTAAGTAAGGGAGGGCCGCTTCAATGTCTTCAGAGTAAATTGCCTAGTACAGGTGCCTTGCCCTTGCTCCACTGCGGATCCACTGCAGATCTACACTCAGTCTAACATAAGAATGATGAGTCTAGTAAGTAAAAGCTAGTAGGATCTAAACAATATTTCAAAATAAATAAAGCATTTTAAAATTCATGCGGATAAAAAGAAGCTATTAGGAATGCATGATAATAAGAGTGAATAATGAAAGTACAATGAGAATTTAGTGTCAAAAGAAGCAATAAAGAGGTGCCCAAGTAGTCTAAGACCACCGAGTGTGGGTGCCATAGGGTCGAGGTCATAGAGTTGCAGCAACGCCAAGCAGACTTGGGTCCTATGACCTATTAGTGCCTGTTGTACCTAGCCTATCGCAAATGAGGGATATCAACGATGCCCAGATAAAACACATCTCATCTCGACCAAACAATCCAGTGAATCGAGGTTATGGCTCCGGTAGCTAACTAGTAACCACTCCATTAGATACACCTTCCTGACTCACTTAGCCTCGGACACTCATATTGGAGTGGGAATTCCAAGAAAGGTAAGATAGTGCAATAGCAATATAATATTAAGTAATTACTATACATTTCCTAGCTGGTTTTACGTACCTCGAATCAACGTTGACATGTGCTGTTACGGCTCCGACACTTGTCCCAATCAACTCCCCAACGCCCGATTCTAGCTAGTTAGGTACTAAGTGTCCATTTTGATAGGTTATGTACATGTTAAAGTCAATAAGTTGTCTTTACCATAATTATTGCTAATGTAGTTTAATTGTAGTCTAACTTGCACATTTGTAATTTTACACTTGGTGTTATTAGTATTTGGCTCTTACGATTTTTATTGTGTGAGCATTATAAATTGACATATTGGTGCAAAGTAATCCCATCTTGTGACTTACAAATCAATTCAAGTCAATTTGGGGTATAATGGTTACTTTTATCCATTTCAAGTCCTTATTGGGCACTTAACTTAGCCAAAAGTGTTTGGACTTGTTTAATATTGTTCAACACATTTTATTAATTGTTCTTAGGTGTTATTGAACTATTTAGAATCATTAGAAATCATTTCAAGTTGGTTTAAAACATTAGTTTGCAACACAGTCCTTTAGGGACTTCAAAATAATTGCTTGAAAGTAAATTTCCTTACAACTTGGAAAATGGCTTAAAAATAAATAAAATTTCCTAAAATTCTCGAAGTTTGTTTTGTGAAGTTCAAACACTTGAAACCAAAGTTTTCAAGTAATAAAATCTCATTTATAAGTCAAAGAACTCAATTTGTAACTCCAAATGAGATTTTAAGTCCGTATTTGTGCGTATGAGATTTTTGTTAAAATGTGACCTGAAAACTGACTTAGACACGCCGAAAAACCACGAAGATCGGTGAACACCTTCACAATGATCTAATAACATAATGTGAAAATTTTGGTCCAATTCCTCCATCGTTTGATGCCCAGAATGTGCTTAAAACCATTTCACCTTAAAGTCCTAAAAGTGTTATCCCCATGAATAAAGTCTAATTGTCAGCCAATGTTTGACAAATAAATGACTTGATTCTTGAAATCTAATGATTTTAGAGTGTTTTTCTTTCTCTAAGCTTCCCAACGATATGTGGAGCGTCAAAATCTAGGTTAAAATGAAGGAGATATGAACGTTTTATGGAAACAAGTCAAATTGGTCTTGAGGCTGCACAAAATGTGGAGTGCGCTCCATGTTTTGGTGGAGCACGCTCTAGGGTCGGGCAAAACACCAGAAATGTGGTTCTACACTCCCAAATCACCTAAAACTATTTAGAATCATTAGAAATCATTTCAAGTTGGTTTAAAACATTAGTTTGCAACACAGTCCTTTAGGGACTTCAAAATAATTGCTTGAAAGTAAATTTCCTTACAACTTGGAAAATGGCTTAAAAATAAATAAAATTTCCTAAAATTCTCGAAGTTTGTTTTGTGAAGTTCAAACACTTGAAACCAAAGTTTTCAAGTAATAAAATCTCATTTATAAGTCAAAGAACTCAATTTGTAACTCCAAATGAGATTTTAAGTCCGTATTTGTGCGTATGAGATTTTTGTTAAAATGTGACTGAAAACCGAGTTAGACACGCCGAAAAACCACGAAGATCGGTGAACACCTTCACAATGATCTAATAACATAATGTGAAAATTTTGGTCCAATTCCTCCATCGTTTGATGCCCAGAATGTGCTTAAAACCATTTCACCTTAAATCCTAAAAGTGTTATCCCCATGAATAAAGTCTAATTGTCAGCCAATGTTTGACAAATAAATGACTTGATTCTTGAAATCTAATGATTTTAGAGTGTTTTTCTTTCTCTAAGCTTCCCAACGATATGTGGAGCGTCAAAATCTAGGTTAAAATGAAGGAGATATGAACGTTTTATGGAAACAAGTCAAATTGGTCTTGAGGCTGCACAAAATGTGGAGTGCGCTCCATGTTTTGGTGGAGCACGCTCTAGGGTCGGGCAAAACACCAGAAATGTGGTTCTACACTCCCAAATCACCTAAAACTCATTCCTTAAGACCCCATTCATATCATAGCGCTAAAACTCGATTAAATACTCTTTTAGGCAATTCAAACAACATCAGAGCATCATTAAACATCATCAATTGAATTAATTAATCATGCATTTCCATTAGAATTACTTATGAGCATCAATACGAAAACTTAATTAAAAAATTGATTCAATCCTTATGAAGTTATTGTCCAGAGTTTTAAACATCATTAACAATTAAATACACATCCATTAAAAAAGACCCATTTCATGCATGACATTGACAATCAAAATCAAGATCATGAAACCGCATTTGAATCAAGAGAGTTGGTTTGTATGCTTACCTAGGGTTGAATTCTTAGTGCAAGCTTTCTCCTCCCAGCTTGAGTGACTACAATTGTATCTTATCTTTCCCCAAATTCTCAGCAACAATAGTGCCATACTCACTTGTTCTCTCTCAAATATTGAAGTTTCGAGGTTAGAGATGAGAAATTCAAGTTAACTCCTCCCTATATATCTTTGCCGATATTAACTCATAACCATTGATACACCTAGTTTTAAAATTTCTAGGAACATCCAAGGTTTATTCTACATCCAATACATGCACCCTTAGATGTCCACTAAGTCATTCTAGGGTTTTTCTTTTCTTAGGTACCTAGGATCATCTCTAGGTTCATAAGATTACTCATTTCACTTTAGGCATGTTAGTTGCTATTATATTTTATTTGGAGACTTTATGTAAGCTACCTCAATCCCACTAGATCAAATAAGTCTTGTTAACTTAGCCTATAATTTGTTTAACTTAGGCATTTTTTTCATCACATTAAAGCCTAAGTTATTGTATAATCTAATATTATAACAAAATATGCCATACCCGATTTATGCACGTATTCTTAAGGGAACCTTACCCGAAAGTCTGCTATGATGGAAAAATAGATAACCAACAATTGTTCATTAGATATAGGTAAATAATACACCACATCAAACAAAAATATAAAATACCTCGGTGTCGACTCCGGATAGTTGACTAAGTACGTCATGTCATCATAAGTCCCCATTAGAGTCTTATAGTGACACCTGGCATGAGTTAGAAATTTTAGGTCATTACAGAAGAAGTATGTTATTAGGGAGGAAAATTTTGTCAATTATAAGGCATTTTCCAAGATTAGGAAAGATATATAGAGAGGAAGGAAGTTGATCTCGGATAGGGGATTCAATTTGAAAAATGAGTTGAAATATAGGTCAATGATCTTATATATCATTGATGTGAGAAACCGGGGTTATTATCTAGGGATTATCACCATTTAGACCTTAAGAATGTTCATAGTGAGAAGGGATGCGACATTTTAGTGAGAGAGTTTTATGTGAATGCTTATGGAAGTGACAACAAGACAAAGTCACGAGTTAGATGAAGGACATTGGATTATTCTAATGTGAGAATAAACCGGTATTATGGTTTACCAGAAGTTCACCAAAGTAAAAGATAAATATGTAAAACCTGAATATTAGATTAAGAACGATTACCCTATTGAGAAAATTAGGGGATGATTAGAGGCAATCCATGGTGATGGATTCATTTTAGACTCAGATGGGTACCTGAAGCATATCATTACCAAATCTTTTAGGAAGATCACGAAAGCATGGTGTTATTTCAACAACCCTAGCTTACAGCTAAGTTTGGAATATTACGAGATCGTGAACTATAGAGCTGCTTTGCTTTACCACATTGTAAAGGGATTTGGACTTTTAGATGTTGGTAAGATTATCTATGAATCGATAAGGAGTGCCATCATAACGAAGAAGAATGACGGATTACCATTTCCTTTGATGATCACGACTTTTTGTTGAAAAGATCGAGTAAATATAACAGGACATGAGATTGATGTTTTACTAAAAAAGACTATCACAGATGCAGTAATAGAGAGTTATAAACAAATTAATGGATATGAAGACTCTACAGACAGGAGGAAGAAAGCTCAGATAGCCAACAGAGAGACGGTGCAAAGAAGAAAGATTAGAAATCAAACGAGGAGAGTTTTAGAAGAAATGTTGAGAGCAAGAAACGATTAGAATAAGGAGCAACCTGCTACGGACTTCGATGGACTTTACATAAAGGAGTCAGAGTTGGCCTTTATGGGTTCAATTTCGGGCAATCAAATGTGGACTATGAGGAATCAAGAACTGGTGTTCGAGAATTAGAGGGCCTTAGCAAAAGTATTCACATGATGAAAAGGAAAATGTTAAGAAGACATAGAAGACAAGGAGATGCAGAGGTTCCTGTACCATATGCACAAATGCGGCCACCAATTAATGGTATTTTTGATGATCAACTACCGCCAGGTCAGGAGTGCAACCTCTATGATCCCGCTGCAAGTTACTTGTCCGAAAGGATTGATCTAATGTATGATGATGATGATGTGACTTTAGGACGACAACATTAATTTTTTTACTCTACTTTATCTCTTTGTCTTTAAGTAATAATGTGTGAGATCTTACATGTAACTCTGGTGATGATACTATGTGATATGTGCCTATAATATTGTCTCTGATATTATACCTAGTGATATGATTTCATGTTGTGATACATTTGATGGTGATGCTACATTTGATATACATTGGTAATGATTATTCATATTTTTAATGCACTATGTTTGATGAAAATTTCTATACTTACTTTATATATTGATTATCCAATTTATGATTATATATATATATTCGTTTATATTTCAAGATGTATATTTATTTTGTAGGAAACTCGACTTAATTTTTTAACCTTAAGGAAAAAGTTAGGAATTATTTTATAGGTAAAGTATGTGAAGTATGACAATGATAAGCAAAGAAAGCAAGGAAAGAATGAAAGGTAGATGATAAGTTTAGAATTGATTCAAAGTTCAAACTCTTAATCAAATATTCAAGTGAGTTGATGAAAACTTTCAAATTTCTTCTGATTTCAAGTAAGTATGAATTTCATTTTACTTGATTTTTAGTTAGGACTATAATATAATTAATATAAATAAATGATTTTGAATGGAAGTGATATTTTTATTATCCAAGTGAATTCTATGATAAAAGGAATCAAAATAATTTTTATACTCTTTTGATTAACTTTACTAGTTGATTATGCACTGGATTGCTTTGTGTTAGTCATGAGAATACGTAGAAGATCAAAATAATAGTGCAAGATGAACAAGACAAATCTTTAAGAATCTTGTGAAACAAAGGCTATTGATGAAGTATTTTTAAAGTATATATATATAGAAAGTTATTATACCACAATTAAAAAAAAAGAAATGGATTAGAAACCAATAAATTTCTATAAGTTAGAAAGAATGCTTTCTTTAACTTCAGTGGATAGTGAGAAATGCTAACAAGAGTTACAAATATATAGAGAGTCCTATAGACTCCATAGGAAAAGGAGCAAAGAACTTATAGTGGGAAAAATGTTAGAATGTCCATAGGAAATGAAGCAGGGACTCAAAATTCAAAAGCGAAAGTCAAATAAATAAAAAATAATAATAATTACGATGAAGTAGAAAAATATGAAAAATGAAAAAAGTGGATGTTCATAAACTCTTCAAAGAAAAGATTTAGCTCGAGTGCTTGAAGCTAGGGTTGAGTGAAGCATTTCTTAATCTAACATGTTTTAAACGATATATTCATTGGTATCTTGGAAAAATTTATATTGATTTTAATTGTGGTACTATTTATAAAGTATTTTCTAAAATTAAGATTAATCTAGTGGTTTTTGTGTTTTAAGATTCTACACTAGTCATCGTAAGCTTGATGCTTGTCAGTGGAGATTGAGAAAATCTATATTGTGTACTAGCCTTGGTATTGATTGAACTTTAAGTTCTAAGGGGTATTGCATTGGGTGGTTGAGTTATCATTAAAGGATAGTTCAGTTTTTTTAAATCATTCAATTCTATCATAACTTCTATTTGAATGTGGGTAATATGTTTCTATTTCAAGATCACTTATATTTAAAACTTATATTATTTAAAGTTAAGATGAATTAGATTGAAATCAGTATATAAAGAATGACAAAAGAATACGATTGAGAGTATTCATTTGATCGAGACAACAAAGTGCTGAGTTTGGGGGTATTTGACAAGTCAATAATTATGTATGTTTTATAGTGAAATTTAGGTTGATTTTAGATGTAAATGATGATATTACATTGGGTATTTTCTTGTTTTGTGATTTCAAGATTTAATTAGGAAAAATGAAGAAATGAAAAAAAGAAGCAGAGTAAAACAGTCAACTGAAGAAAAGATTTAGCGAATCATCAACGATACAAGATTACACAGGAATCGTTGTCTAAATCAAAAGCAAATAAGAGCGAGCGAATAGCCAAAAAATTGGGATTTACAAAGGAATCGCTATATGAACTGATGGAGCACAAAGAGATAATTCTAGTGATTTTCTTAGCAATTTTTTAACAACATAGGATTTGCTAACAAATCATTGAGGTCACTGACGAGGTTTTTAGATTATTACGAAGAATTTGAGCTTATCTATAATTTGTATAGCTTAGGAAACTATAAATAGAACCTTAGGGATTCGAAATTAAGAGCCCTCTATCTCTTAACAAGTTTGTGATAGCTTCAAGTTAGTTTTTATTCAGTTTATATTTGAAGTAACATTGGAGAATCATTTATTTCAATAAGAGGTATTTATCAATTATGTCTTTCAATTATATTATTACATTGTTTATTTCCAGGATGAGTTAGTGGTTTATTAATCTAAACAAACCCTAGACATATATATACTTTGGATTGCCATATAGTTATAACTAAGGAATCCTATACTTAATGCTTTAAATCATTTCATACACAATAATTACAATTTTAATAAGTTGTTTTTGTATATTACAACTAATGATTCTTATATTGCATGTATAGTTGCAAATATGTATTGCAATATTTGATTTTTTAAATCTATGTCTATGATAATTGACAATAATTGTAGAAATAGTAACTACAATTAATCTATATGGCCAAATTATTCGAGTGGATGTTTTAGGTGATTGTGTTCTAAATTAGTTATTGATTGGCATATTGTGATTAATATTTGGTTTAGATTAGGCATAATTTTCATTGAGTGTTAATGCTATAGTATTTCTATTTTATTGCATTTTATCCAATATGTAGATTTACAATGATAAGGATATGACTATTTTCCATTGAATATAGGAAAATCGATGGTTTGCTAAAGGCTATAAACCTATTATGAATTACGATTTAATGATTCCAAGATTTCATGTGATATAATTATAACTTGGTTATGAGGTAATGTTATGTTCTAGTGTTTGAATGCAATCCAAGTATATTATATTGTTTAGTTGGGGTTTGTCTATATGTTTGTTTAGATATTTATATTATATTGAATTTGAGTTTTCATTAATTAAGTTGCATTGAATTGTTTGAATTAGTCTAGTTAGTTTGGTTACTTAAGTTAGTAGTCATAGTTTTTAGTTATTTAGTATTTCAATTCCCGTTTTAATAGATTAACTAAATTAAGATGTCTCTTCTACCCATAATTGTGTCCCGCCTGCCTCTTCGACTCAGTGGATGAACGTGTGTCACCCTCTGCATCACCTGTGTCTCATGGGAAAATGCTCTATTATACATCTCCTGTAGTGTCTGGGCTCCAGTAGAAATAATGGCCCTGGCTATGTCCCCAATCAAAACTAGAACGAAGTAATAAATCTACAGTCTCTCGGTGCTTGCGACGTCCATGGAAAACTGTAACAAGTACCGATATCTATCCATATACTGTAAATATGACTAATTGCCCTGTCTTAAAGGTAGAAACTCCTCTTTTAGCCTCAACCGGATCTCAATCGGAATGTATTGATCATAAAAAATCTGTCGAAACTCAACCCATGTGGTCGGATATGGATTAGTGTCAGTGTATGTTGTCCACCACACGACAGCATCACATCTCAGCATATGCCCTGATATCTTAGTTTGTATGCTCTCTTGAATCCACAGTAACATGTGTAGCCTCTGATGTGCAATCAACCATTTCCCGACTGCCTCCGGGTCCCCGCCTCCATGAAAATATCTGGGATCGAATTTTATGAACTCCCTCATCAACTTGACCTTTATTATCATCAAAGCCTCAAATACGTTTGTATGTGCCGGTGTAGCTGTCGGCGTCTCAATCTATGCTACTGTCGGTGCAGCAACTACTACCGGAGTCTCCTCTACCACTACTTGCGTCGGTACAACCTGAATAGTCGGTGCAATTTTCATCAGAGCAATTGTCATCTCGGTCGTGCTCTGTATTTGGGCAATAGTGAGTTATGTAATCGCCATTATCTGTGTGCGCATCATGTCCATCAATAGCGGAAGTCTTTAAGTGAATAAATTATGCAATATATAACAATCGTAAGTAGTAGTAAACCTGGCAAAAAGATACCATGTATATATCAAAGGTAAAATAAGTACAACAAAAGATCCATATACATATATTCAGTGTTCTACAGTCCCCAAAATCCAACGAAAAGTAAATACATACATACTGTAATCAAACACGAGCTAGCGTCACTATCTCAGAGGTAGTTGCAAAATAGCTCTTTACCCTTGCCCTTACTTATCGAAGGATTTTCACTCAATTACCCTACAAATATTGTAACTAGTCCAGTGAGTCAAATCTTAAGAGAAGTCCGCACAATATTCATGAAATAAAACTAGTAAACTACAAGACATGCGAATATAACATCTGACAATAATAAGTCATATTCCCATGAATGTAGGTGGCATACAAGAAGAAAAAATAGCAGCGAATAAATGTAACAATACATACCAATAAAGTAGCCTCAGAAATAAAAAAATAATAAATAAATAAATAAATAATTGAATGATCTGAGATAACCTCGGCCTAAACCAGACGGTAATCAATAAAAACGGGATGGGAACCATGAATATACTTACAGGCTTACACTAACTAAAACCTAACTTCGATTAACGGATGAACCCTTTCTAGACACTATTTCAAGTCAAAGGAACACCTTAAATCTCTCTCGACGATCGTGTAGATGTATTCTACTACCGTCGACATGAGCCCTAAACACAAGTAACCTGTGTAAACGATTTAACCATAACAAATATATACACAAACCTAAATTTGAGTAAAACTCGCTAACAGTCACACATATAATCCGATGTCGATAAAGCAAAATCATGAATTCTGTGAGGCATTCCAATGAGTTTACGTAACTCAAATACGTCGAATCCTCACTAGCGAAGCCCCTAAACTGATTCCAAAAGTATACTTGATACTCGGCTACAATTCTCTGAGTCCCTAATATCAAATTAATCCAAATAAATAGGGTTTAGGTCATGTCAAATTGGTTAAGGAGCTTTAACCCAAAACAACCCCTTAAGACTAAGCAACATTCAAGTTTTAGTCCAGTATTGCAGTGCAATTTTAGGCATAAAATTGTCCGAATCTCTAAATCTTCCCTTTTTACAAAGTTTTTGGTCCCTATCTTAGCTTTCCGAAAAAATTTATTTTGCCAAATTCCAGTTTAAAATGAAAGAGATATCGCAATGTTACCAAAATAGCTCAAATTGGAACTTAATTCGACTATCAGATTTAGAAATTTTATTTCTCCCAATCTATAATTTCAAAATCATGATTTTTAGTAACAAGGTAGCTAACATACCCAATAACAACATACTGAAAGATCAACTTATTTGGATAAGTAATTAGGGAGTTCTGCCTTTTAAGATTTTAGTTTCAAAAATCTCATAATGCATTCAATCACCTATTTGTAGAGCACTTTGAGACATGAAAAACTCGAATTACAAAATTTTTACTTGGACAAGGTTGTTCTCCTATGAGTTAACTTTCAAATGCCACCATATTGGGCCTATTTTGATTTAAAATGAGGAAGTTATGACCAAATTACATAGGCTGGTTCATAATACAACATGCAGAATTTCAATTTTTGATCTTGCAAGTTCAAAAATTCATATCTTTTTTATTTCAAAACCAAATTAAGAAATTCATAATAGCTCCATTATTAGCTTGAAATGAGAAATTCATATATATAAACCAATTTCAAAGACTCAATCATCTACCCCTTTGAAAATGACCAACAACCAAAATTGGTTTCAAACTTGAAATAGAGAGATGTATACTTAGGGTCGATGACACTTTGATTTATGCTCCAACTCTCCTTAATCTCCCTGAATTTTTCAGCCAAGATCTTCCTCAATTTCTCTGATTTCTTTTAGCTCAAATGTATATGTCGAGCACCTCCATTAAGTATAGGCCTTATATACTTATATTAGTAAGTGGATTAATTAGTCAAATCTTTGATTTACTATTAGTTAGTTGCTAGGACATGTGTCCTCCCTCAATGCCACTTATCCTTAATGAAAGCCACTCATCTTGCCTTGTTATATGTATTCTAGGATCATCACTAGGTTGATCAAGGGTTCGATTAATTCCTATCCAACTATATGACTTTAGATTGTCTTAAATCAAATTAATTCACCTAGGCACATAATTACATATGGTTAGTGTGTTTAGTCGTATATTTAATATATTTGGGTCACACTAACTCCTAATTACCCGACACTCGATGCCCCGCACCCTGACACTCAATGCCCTACACCTCGACATGCATCTCGATGTACCTACCCATCACACCAATTCTCCTGTTAGCAACGTACACACATACAATGCAATACAATAATTTAATGATTTTAAACACTGCATTTTAAGCAACCATAATCCATGAATAATATTTACCCTTGATTTTCCTGTTTGAGTCAACCGAGTTGTTCATGTAACGCCCGAATTACAATGGTTAATCCCCTAAATTAATGCTAATCCTAGTTTAATTAATTTGGGCAATTACAAAGTGGATTCGTTGGGAAATTGCTGACTTGAAATTACATTGAAGATTGTGCACACCGCTGCCAATTTTCTCAATGAATTCCACTACAAACTGGAATCACTAGGAAATTGCTTGCCTATTTTAACTATTTTTCCAATTTTCTTGATTTTCCCATATAGTTATCACATATATGTACAATAAAAGAAATCAGCTCGATCAACCCCTTTTACATGAAATTATTCCAAAATTAAATTTCTTAAATATCCCCATTATAAAAGTCAAAAGTTGAGAGAATATAAAAAAAACTAACTAATCCTAATACCAAAACCGAAAGTAAAGATAAAGTATGGGCTGCCTTCCAAATAGTGCTTTTGTTTACTGTTGTTGGCTCAAATGAACCACACAGTTCTAAACAGGTTCTATAAACTTTAGTGTAGGATTTTCCATTCTAGTGCCATTCCAGAAAGTGATTGCTCCGCTGTGCACCCCAAAAGTGATTGTTTTGTTCAGAGTATCCATGACAGCTTTCAAAGTGGCTAAGAAAGGTCGTCCTAAAATTAATGGAGGATCTTCATTGATGAAATATGGCATAACCAAAAAGTCTGTTGAAATATTATGCTTGTCAATTTGAATTGGTACATTAGTAGCCAATCCTATTGGTTTCAGTGAATAATCGTTTGGTAAAATGAAGTTTCAGAAGCAAGTATTTCCAACTCCAGTTGAGTATAAAGAAGGAAGTGAATTGACATGTAGTTTTCTCTAGAACCTGAATCACAACTTTTTTTAAAATACCAAGCCCATTTGACTTTTATGTTTACGTATATATCTCTTCGATCATCGAGCTTGACAATTGCTAAATTCTTCTTTTTCTTCTTATTCTTTGTAGCTTTAAATTCCTCCATTTTAAGATCATTCTCAATTTTGTTCGATTTCTTAACCCTCCATTCTTTGGTTATTGTCTTTTGATTTGAAGTGTCTTCAACTTGCTTATTCTTTGTCATAACATTTTTGTCTTCCATTCTTACTGCATTAATGACATATACTTCAGCTTTATGGTGATTTAATTCTAAGGATTCATTATCATTAGTTTGTTCATTATTAGGTCCATCAGAATTATCATAGACATCTTCATCATTAAAATGGAAAGTGATAATTTTGTTTTCAAATTCCATAGGCATTGTTCCTTCAAAGATAACTAACTTGATTTTAGCTGTTTTAAGAAATAGTTTTTCTAAAAGTACAGGTGAAGATTTAGATGATATTGAGTCTCCCATTTCTATGACATAGAAGTCAGTTGGAAATACTAAGTCATTTATTTTTACTAAGACATCTTCTAGTAAACCATAAGGTTTAATAATTGTGTTATCTGTTAAGGTCATGTTAATAGGAGTATTGGTCAATGAACCTATTTTCAATTACTCATAAAGTTTAAGTGACATAACGTTAATTGATGCTCCAAGATCACACATATCAAAATCTATGAAAGAAGTTCCTAATGTAATATGTATTCCAAACATACTTGGATCGAAACATTTTTCAGGTATTTTTTTTTAATTAACACCTTTTGTCCTAAGTTTTCTTTAAATTCTTCTAAATTTTTATTCTTTGATTCAGAGAATTCTTTCAAAAATTCATCATTATTAGAAAATTGCATAATTGATATCATCAATGGTTTATTAAATTTTATTTTCTTAAATGCTTCAAGAATTTCTTCATTGTTTTCTTCCTCCCTAGCATCAGCTAATCGTTATGGAACGGTAGAATATGATACATATCTTTATTCAAATGATCATGAATCTTATCATTTTTATCCTTATCAATTAATTTAGACTTTTGTAAAGATCTTTCATATGCTTCAACTCTGGCTTAATACCATAAGTATAGCCTTTCAAGAAAATGTGTATATTTCAATTGTTCATCCATCCATTCTCTAGTAGGGATGACATTAGCCATCATTTCTTCTTCTTCTTCTTCTTCTTCTTCAATAATTCTATATGATTTCTTTTTATTGCTTCGTCTAAGTTTCTTTTTAGTTATAGGTGTCTTTCTCATCATTGAATAAAATTAACTTGCGTTTGATTAGTAAGAGCAATAGTAGCTTGATTGGTGTTTTAGCTTGATTACTCTTTTGAGTACTTAACTTATTTATTTGCAAATTCATTTTACTTAACTGGTTTTTTAGTCCAATAATAGTAGTATCAATCTTTATCGGATTTTGAGAAATATGTGTAAAGTTTTGATGACTTTGGTTCATAAAATTATGCAAGATTTGCTATAAATTTGGATTTGTAGATTGAGCATTTTGTTGAGGTTTCTAATTAGGTGCTAATTGCATATGAGCACTAGATCTATAAGTATTATAATTTTGATTTTGAGGACTATAACTAAGATTTAGGGTTGGTCTTCCAGGATAATAAGTATTGTTATTATATTATTTCTCGGAGGACCAGAAAATTGATTAAGCATTGCATTAACCTCTTTGGTATTTTCTTCATGTAAAGTAGGACACGTATATGTAGGATATGTTAGCTCATTATAGAATCCACAAGCTTAACTTGATTAGATCTACCATTAATTAACAGCTTAACTATCTTAGATAATTCATCAATTTTATCATCAGACGTATTATTTCTTTTATTATCAACTTCATAAAGTTTCTTTCTTGAGGATTCAACCTTTTCACCATATTGTTTAGATTGTTTTGCAATTTTGTTGATTGCTTCTTTTGCTAAAGTAGGTGTTGTTTCAAATAAAAATCCATCACATACTGCGTCTAATAACTTTCGTTCAAAGTGATTGAGTCCTTCATAAAAATATTTTACTAAAGCTTCTTAAGTATATCCATGTTGTGAACAAGAAATTAATCTTTGTAATCCATCCCAAAATTCATTGAAGTTTTCATCATCTTTCATTTTTGGAATCGTGATTTGCTTTCTATAAGAACTAATTTTTCTAGCAGGCATATATTCATCTAAAAAAGCTTCTAACATTTGAGTCCACGTAGTTATTGAATTTTTAGGAGATAGAACAACTAATCTTGTGCTTGGCCTTTCAATGCAAAAGGAAAAGCTTTAAGTTTGACTTGTTTTAAAGTGTCTTCTTTCGGTTTCATCCCATTAACTTTATGTTGATACTCCCTTATGAATTTATGTGGGTCTTCATTGTCTTTATCATAGAAGTTAGGTAAGGCACTAATAAATTCATATCTAAGTTCAAATTCAGTAAATTCATTGGGGGTATGCTATGGACATAGGCTCATATGTTGTAACATTTTGATTTGCTTGTTCTCTATTATTGTTGTTATTATTATTGATAACTCTATTATCATTATTATTATTAATGACATTGTCATTAATATTATTGTTATTATCCTCCATCCCATTAGCTAAGTTTTCCCTAAATTGTTGTTGCCTTAAACTTTGAATAAAAGTTCCATCTATTTCGACATCAAACGGATGTAAAAATCCTATAAAATTAATCCGACGAAGCGTGTAGACCATACAATGTCTAAAATCTTAAGAAATCATTTAAAAATCCCAGGCAACATCGCTAAAAATTGACAAGTGTCGAGCGTGCACAACATTTTCCAGTATTTTTCAATTATTTGTAGTAGTGGTAAATAGGATATTATCTCCACATGGATTTTGCAAATTTCTAAGGAAAGTATTTTTTTTTCTTGTTTTTTTTTTTAATTTAGTTAATCTAATTAAACGAGAATTAAAATAACAAATAACTGAAAACTATAACTACTAACTTAATTAACCAAACTAACTAAACTGATTCAAACAATTCAATGCAAACTAAATTGAATGAAATTCAAATTCAATATAATGCAAACATCTAAACTAACCTGCACTAAACAATGTAATATACATTAATTGCATGTAATCACTAGAACATAACAACACTTCGTAACATAGTTATAATTATATCACATGGAATCTTGGAATCATTAAACCCTAATTCATAATAGGTTGATAGCCTTTAACCAGCCATCGATTCTCCTATATTTAATGGAAAATAAGCCATATCCTTATCATTGTAAATCTACCTATTTGATAAACGCAATAAAATAGAAATACGATAGCTATAACACTCGATGAAAATCATGCCTAATCTAAATCAAATATTAATTAAAACAAGCTAATGAATAAATAACTTAGAACATAATCACCTAGAACATCCACTCGAAAAATTTGCCCTATAGATTAATCCAAGTTACTACTTTTATAATTGTTGTCAATAATCGTAGACATAGATTCAAAATCATAATACCACAATATATATTTGCAACTATGCATGCAGTATCAATCTTCGTTAGTTGTAGTACGTAAAAAAACTTATTAAAACTATGATTGACGTATATGAATAGATCTAAAGCTTAAGTTCATGATTCCTTAATTATAACTTTCTAATAATCCAAAGTATATACATGTTTTGGGTTTGTTTAGATTGACAAACTACTCACTCATGCTAGAAATAAATAACATAATAATATAATTGAAAGACATAATTACATAAATAAATACCTCTTAAATAAATCAAAGCTCCAATGTAGCTTCCAACATAAACTCAATAAAACTAAACTTATAACTAATAGAGGGCTTAGAAAGAGAGAGAGTAATTTCAAAGCCTTAAGATCCTATTTATAGTTTCCTAAGTATACATATCATAGATAAACTCAAATCTTTCATATTAATCTAAAAAATCATGTAGCCGACCTTAGCGATTTGTCAGCAATTCCATAATGTTCATGAATCGCTTAGTTAATCATTGAAAACTTGTCTCTGTACTCCATCAATTCAGTTGGCTTCTAGTATATTTTCTACTTCGTTGATGATTCGCAGGCTAAATTCTGCTTTCGATTTTAATGGCGATTCCTAGTGCATTCCTGTATCTCTAGCTAATCGCTGGACTTCATCTACAGTTGACTATTTTTCTCTTCTTTCTATTTTTCTTCCATTTCTTTATTTTCCTAATTAAATCCTGAAATCACAAAAACAAGAGAATACCTAATGTAATATCATCATTTATATATAAATCAACCTTAATTACATTATACAATATTTCTAATTATTGACTTGTCAACCATAAAATTTAACATTAGGATTATAGTGATTTGACACATTCAAACATTGTCTTTATATGAGCGATTATTAGGGTTGTAATTGGTTACTATGTGAATAATATGTAGAGGTATGTAATCAAGATAAAAATTTCCATCTTGTTTAGAGAGAGATATCAATGGACCCCTTGATATGTTTGACTAAAAAATGGCCAACTCCAAGTGAAATGATATGATTAATGTCACTTGAATGTTTTCAGTCTACTTAAAAATCGAGACTACGATTGAACATTAAGCGTGACTTTTTCGTGCCTTATGTTTAATTAAATGATATCATACGACAAAATAATATGATATAAACTGTTGATTAGGTTGTATTGATTTTGATCTTTTTGTAATTTGAGTAGTAATAATGTCTTGTTAAAGACCGCTTAGGAAGCATGTACCAAAATGGTTTTTGTTTACTACCAACATTGCATGAACCTATTAGGCCGCACAGAAAGAATGATTTTGCAAGATTTTAAATTACTTGGAACAATAAATTTTATATGATAAAATCCATAACATAAAACTCCCTATGACGACCCCAATTCCTATAACCGGGGCCATCCAACCTAAACTATCGCCAAACCCCTCGAGATAACCCACCAAGTCGGGTCATGATCTAGTAAGCCTTAACCTGGGAAAATAATAAGACAATCTACCAAAAACTACTAAGACATGAATAGTGCAAAAATAAAAGTCTTCTAAGTCTATTAGGTGCGGAAATAAAGTAGAAAGTCTTACAAAAGTTTAATAACGAACCTATATGTTTCACAAAGTCTACCATGGTAAAATGTCCCATTTATTACATAATGTCTCAAAATCAATAAAAAATATAAGTAGAACGACCTTGAAAACAAGAAAATAGCTTCTACAATACGACTTTGCTCTTTCATTTATCCTGAGCAGTAGCTGAGGTACCTGGAGGGGAAAAATAGTGGGGAAAGTAATATTTCAATGGACTCAGTAAAACAGAAGCCTACTTTACCCTCAATCATCCAAGTAATACCTAATACGTAATAACTAGCATGAATAAGGATATTCATCAATTCCTACTATCATTCCGGGCATGAAAGGATAATATAAACAAGCATACTATATAATGCAAGACATAATGGAAACAAAGCCTAAATAAGATAGTCAACGAGATAACAATGATAACATGAATGCCATAGAGTCAACAAAGTGGAAACTAATACAAGTGTGTGATGGGACAACCAACTAGCTTCAGAGGTATCATAAATGACCAGGCTTCAACAGATTAGTTTCTAAACAACCAACTGGTTTCAATATTATCCAATAGGACCCACCCTCAACAGATTAGTGTTCAAGCATAGCGGAGAGCGGTGAGTGGTGGCCGCCGGCTCTCTAGTTCGAGATACCATTTCAATTTGTATAATCCAAGCACATTAGTTTCACAGGCATTTATAGATAGAGAGCTTAAAGAACAAGATGAAACCTAAAGACAAGATATTTTCAACTTGATTCCAACAGGATATCAACCATTCACTATCATGAATTCTAGCATAACAAATAGCATGGAATTATTAAAGATAAAGCAAACCCCACTTACCTCGAAGCGTTGCTATCCTATCCAATCCTAGCTAAGAAGTTCCTATCCGATTCTCCTTGTGTCTACATTGGTATAGGTTTATGTTTGTGTTACAAGTATGTTTGTTTGATGTAAGTTTACTTAAACTCGTATTAATATCTTGAAAAAGATGTAAAAGCCTTTTCGAATACCGCGATGACAACGGTTTTCAGGGTTAGTTACTACTGCCACGACCTTATCATGACATTATATCTCGATTAAAATATGGTTAATTTTGAAAACATCGAAATAATTTAATTTTGGAAAATAGACCAACACCGTCCTAGCCTCGTAGGTTTTACCCACAGGGTACTGGATGAGATCAATGTGTTCTAAATCGACAAAGAATTATGATCCAGCGATTTGCCAGTGCCGCACATTGTATGTCATGACGTTGAGAGATCGATGGGCTCATTTCGTTATTCCCAGTCAGCACTTTGGCTAGCACTTTACCTCCTATAAGCAAGGTGCTGGCGCAACACTGGGCTCGAACTCAAAATTCCAGAAGTGAAATTCAGAACCTAAATTCTCCAATGACACACGCCGACCATCAAGGGTCCATACCCAATCGAAACAGCAATAAAACAAATGTTTTAAAACAACAAAATACTTCCATTAATCACATTCAAGATCCAAACCTAATCAATCATTAAATCATGGATTTATATACTATTTTGAATCAAAATATAGGTACATGATTTGAATCCCCAAATCAATACAAAAATCAGCGAAGACGGGGCAGAGATGAATTAAATCAAACTCCAAATATCATGATTCATCTCCTACACAAAACCCATGACACGTATCGAGCATGCACAATAATTTTTCATATTTTACTATTAACTTGTAGCAGTGGTAAATGGGATATCATCTCCACATAGATTTTTGAAATCTCAAAAGAAAGCAATTTTTTTCTTGTTTTTATTAATTTAGTTAATCTAATTAAATGGGAATTAAAATATTAAATAACTAACAACTATGATTACTAACTTAAATGACCAAATTAACTAAATTAATCTAAACAATTCAAGGTCAAACTAAACTAAACAATATTCAAATTCAATTCAATATAAATATACAAACATCTAAAGAAACCTACTAAACAATATAATATATATTTGGATTACTTTCAAACACTAGAGCATAATATCACTTCATACTATAATTATAATCACAAAACAAGGAATCTTGGAATCATTAAACCCTAGTTCATAATAGGTTGTAGCCCTTAGCCATCCATCGATTTTCTTTAATTTAATGGAAATGCAACATTCTTATCATTGTAAATTTACCTATTAGATAAAACACAATACCATAGAAATAAGATAGCATGAAGTTCAATGAAAATCATGCTTAATCTAAAACAATATTATCGAAGCTGCATAATAAACAACTTAGAATACAATCACCTATAACATCCACTCGAGAAATACCATATAGATTAATCCTAGTTAATGTTTCTATAATTATTGTCAATAACTATAAACATCGATTTATAATTATAGTATCTCATAACACATTTGAAACTATGCATGCAATACTAATCTCCTTTAGTTATAATACGCAAAACTTGTTAACTTCGTGGTTGACGTGTATGAATAGATTTAAAACATTAAGCACATGATTCCTTAATTATAACTATTTAGCAATCCAAAATATATTACATTTTCTAGGGTTTGTTTATATTGATAGATTACTCATTCATGCTAGAAATAAACAATGCATAAATATAATTAAAAAACATAATGAATATATAAATACCCTAATATAAATCAAAGTTCCAAAGTATCTTCAAACATAGAAAATAAATTTAATATAGAGCAAAAGGAAAGCAAAAAGAAAGATTTATGAGAGTTATTTCGAAGCTCTCTGGCATTTTTTATAGTTTCCCTACATATACATATCTTAGACAAACTCAATTTCTTCATAGTAATCTAAATAATCCACTATCGACCTTAGAAATTTCTCAGTGATTACTAACTTATACACAAATCACTAAGGAAATAACTGAGTTTAGCTCTTAGTGCTCCACCGATTCAGCTAACGATTTATAGTTCATTCTCAAATTCATTGTGGATTCGCTAGCCTTCTTTTGCTACCAATTTATATAGCAATTCCTAGTCTTATCTCAAATCGCTACCTAATCGCAGGTGTATTTTTCCAGTTGACTGTTTTGATTTTCTTTCTCTTTTCTTCCAATTCTTCATTTTCCTATTTAAAACTTGAAATCACAAAAAAAGATAATACATAGTGTAATATTATCATTTATGCCTAAAATCAATCTAAATTACACAATAAAATGTGTCTAACTATTTAGTAGTCAAATACACCTAAAAATCAGCACTTTGTTGTCCCAAGCAAAGGAATACTCTTAATCATATTCTTTTTTCATTCTTATATACTAATTTCAATCTAATTCATCTTGACTTAAAATAAATTTTAAAATAGAAGTGATTCTAAAATGAATATATATATTACCCACAATTAAATGTAAGTGATGATAGAATAGAATGATTTAGTGAAATCAAAACATCCCTTAATGATAACTCAACGTCTTAATGTAACACTCTTTAGAATTTAAAGTTCATTGCCAAGGCTAGTGCATAACATATGTTTTCTCAATGTCCATTGACAAGCATCATGCTTATGATAACTAATATAGAATCTCAAAATACAAAAACCACTAGATTAATTTCAATTTTAGAAAATACTTTATAATATTACCACAATCAAAATCAATAGGAACTCTGCCAAGATACTAATGAATATGTCTTTTATAACATATTAGATTAAGAAATACTTCATTCAACTCTAGCTTCAAATTCTCGAGTTAAATCTTTTCTTTTGAAGAGTTTAAGAACGTCCATCTTTTTCGTCTCTCATTCTTTTTCTTCTACTTCATTCTAATTATTATTATTTTTAACATATCTCTTTTACTTTCACTTTAACTTTTGAGTCCCTGCTCCATTTCCTTTGGACATTCTCACCTTTTTCCTACTATAGAATCCATGCTACATTTCCTTTGGAATCTATAAGACTCTCTCTCTATATTTTTTTTATAAACTCTTGTTAACACTTCTAACTTTCCATTAAAATTTAATAAAGCATTCTTTCTAACATATAGAAATTTATCGGTTTCTAACCCATATTATCTTTCAATTGTGGCATAATAATTTTTTATATATATACTTTAAAAATACTTAACCAATAGCTTTTGTATAATATGATTCTTAGAAATCTATCTTGTTCATCTTGCACTATTGTTTCAATCTTCTACCTATTATCATGACTAACACAAGGCATTCAATTAAGTGTATATATCAACTAGTAAAGTTCATAAAAAAAGGGTAAAAAATTGATTTATTCTATCATAAAATTCACTTGGGTAGTAAAATATCACTTCAATTCAATATCTATTATATATTCATTTTCATTCTTTTTCTAACTAAAAATAAAGAAAAACGAAATTCATACTTAGTTGATTTCGGAAGAAATTTGAAAAATTTCATCAACTCACTTCAATATCATATCAAAAGTAATTCTGAACATTTTTTCTACCTTTCTTTCATTTCATTTCCATCAATGTCATACTTTACCTAAAATACCCCCAAACTCATTCTAAACCTTATCCTCAAAGTTTAAAAATGAAGTCTGATTCTCAACATAACAAACATATCACATGAAGTACAAAAAATTGATAAAATCATAAATTTGGCAATTAAGAATTAATCTAATTTAAGAGTAGAATAAGACAGAGTGCATAAAAAGTTAATGAATAAACATCACCATTATATTAGAAATGAATTAATTATCATAACCAACACTGAATAAAATGTACAACATATTATATTGCTATAAACATAAAGTATCATCAAGAAACACAAAGTATATAACCATTACCGGCATTACATAAAGGAATTCTCAAAGTATCACTCAGAGACAGTGAAAAAAAGTGGAATAAGGGAATCAATGTTGGCGTCAGGAAGATGCATCGTCATCGTCTTCCATTGGATCAATCCTCTAGGACACATGGCTCACAGCGGGGTCGTAGAGATGGCATTCCTAATCTGATAATGTCGGAACATTAAGATTATTGCTAAGTGATAATCTTATTTGTGTAGATGATACATGAAACTCTACGACTCCTTGACGTATATTTCTCCATGACATCATATGCTCTATTATGTCGATGTTGCTTGTTGAGGCTCTCTAGTTCTCAAACACCAGTTCTTGATTATAGAAAGTGGTCATTTGATGCGCAAAATTGCACCCATGAAAACCAACTTCGATTTTTCCATGTATAATCAGTCATAATCTCTAGCAGGCTACTCCACGTTCAGATCATTTCTAGTTTCTAACATCTCTTCCAAGATTCTCCTCGTGTCATCTCTAATTTTCTTTCTCTGCTTGGTTTCTCTTTTGGCTATTGTAACTTTCTCTCTCATCCTCCGTGTCTTCATAACCATTTAGTATTTCCTATCTCTCAAGAACCTCATCAGTGATGGTCTTATTTGGTAAAACATCCATGTTGAGGCCTTTCATGTTCACTTGGTCCATCCAACAAAAGGCCTTAATAATCAAGGGGAAAGGAAATCCATCGTTCTTCATGGTGGTGATGGCGCTCCTAATCGATTCATAAATTATTTTTCCAGTATCTAAGTATCCTATTCCCATAGCAATATGGTAAAGTAGAGCGACCTTGTAGTTCACTATCGCTTAATACTGCAGGCTCGGCTGTAAGTTGGCATTGATGAAATAACACCAAGCTTTAATTGTTTTTTTAAAGAATTTTGTAGTTATGTGTTTGGGATACCCCTCTATATCAAAAATAAATCCATCTCCATGGATTACCTCTAAAACTCCCCTTATTGTCACGGTGGGAAAATAGTAGATAATTCCATACTGGGGTTTGGGGTACTCATCGTTTTGTTTTTAGTGAGACTTTGGTAATCCAAAATACTAGTTTATCCTTGCTGCGGAATAGTTCACTATGCTTCCTCAAACTTGAGACTCGGTCTTACTTTTATTTCCATATGCATTGGCGTAAAACTCTTTCACTAAGGCTTCACAACCCCATTCACTAAGAACATCTTCTAGGTCTAGGTGGTTGTAATCCCTAGTCAGTAAACCCAAGTTTCTTGCCTCCATGGAGTCTAGCATCCTAAGTCTAGACTTCAATTTGTTCTTCAAATTAAATCTCCTCCATCATTCCTAAATTTTTCGTATACTTTTTCATTGACGAAATTTTCGTTCCACAATTCATAGTTTTTCTCCCCTGTCGGTATCTTTTCTTCAACTTGATCATCCTCTTCCACATAATCATCCTCAATGTTGTAACTAAATGAAGAAGGTGGAGTAGGTTCTCTTTACAGTCTAATCCTAAGTGTGTCCAAAGATATTGATGTGATATTGATGTAGGTTGGATTTGGGAAACTTTGGACTTTGTTTTCAATTTCCTACTAACTTTCCCTTCCATTTCTCTTCTCATGAATTTCTACCTTTACCACCTCTAGCCATTTGGAATTTTGTAAGTGAAAGAATTAACTCGTAAAATCATTTGGAACCGAATTTGTTGGAAAAGGATTCGATGGCATTAAACTTATCGATCAAGAATAAGAAAACATCGAGAAAAGCATTTTGAAATTGAGAGTTTGAAATTTATATGAATGTTGTTGATAAAATAGCATTGGGAACAACAAACCTTGTATGTAATTCAAATCAATCGATAAATATTTATAAAAAACCCCAAACTCATTTGAGACTTAGCCTAAAATTAGCTTGCGTATATAATTCAATCTACTCGCCAAATATGAAAAATAGTTCAAAAATTCGATAGTAATAAACGAATCATCACATCACTCCCGTACTATTATTATTATAGAAATCGGTCGATATCAAAACCATTTAAGACTAAAATTTGAAATTGAGTTCATATCCTAATAATCAATCCAAAACCGACTAAAAATAAAAAAATCGATCTATAAGATGTTAGGGTTTTTGTCGATTAACTTCATGAAAGTGATTCTTTCAAGTATGAGACTCAAAACTCCTCTTTATGACACTCCTCCAAGCTCCAATACGAACTCCATTGCTGAAGCCCTAGGTGGCTCTACAATCTCAAAACTCACTACGTTTTGGATTTAATGTGTGAAGATTGAGGAGGGAATCATTAAAATACACTAAAATTAAGCTTTGGAAGGTTGAATCTAGTCAAAAATTGTTCTCTTGATCAAAAGGTTGTAATGGTTTGTGAGTGAGAAGGGTTTAAATGTGGCAATTTAAGGTTTCTATTTTTAAAAACTTGAATTTGTTCTCAATGAATTACAGTTTAAGTGGTTTCGCTAAGGAATCACTGATGAAATTGCTGGAAATGAGCCACAGGAAATGAGCCTCAGTGGCTCGGCGATTTGCCCAGCGATTTCAAGTTGTAAACTTGATTCCGTGAGAAATCGTTGACTCAAATTCGCACTAAGAATTTTGCATATTGCTGCAAGTTTTCTCAGTGATTTCTGGTACAAACTGGAAAATCTGGGAAATCGCCAGCTAAATTTTTTACTATTTTTCCAATTAAATATATTTTTCCATTTAGTTATTGCATAAATATTGAATAAAGGTAGAAATATTCAAAAACTTTAGAGTTTTTCCATTTATATCGAGCTTGATAATTGTTGGATTCTTCTTTTTCTTCCTCTTATTTTTCGTAAATTTAAGTTCCTCCATGTTATTATTCTCAATATTGTTTCATTAACCCTCCATTCTTAGGTTATTGTTTGTTGATTAGAAGTATCTTCACCTTGCTTGTTCATGGTCTTAGCGTTTCCATCGTCCATTATTATTACATTAATAGCATATATTTCAACTTCATAATGATTTAATTCTAAAGATTCATAATCCTTAGTTTGTTCATTATCAAATTCATCAGAGTTCTCATAGATATCTTCATTATTGAAACGAAAAATGACAATTTTATTTTCAAACTCCGTAGACATTGTTCCTTCAAAGATATCTAGCTTTGTTTTAGCTATTTTAAAGAATGGTCTTCCTAAAAGTATAGATGGGGACTTAGCTGATATTAAGTCTCCCATTTTCATGACATAGAAGTAAGCGGAAAATATTAAGTCATTTACTTTGACTAAGATATCTTCTAGTAAATCATAGGATTTAATAATGGTATTGTCAGCTAAAGTAAGGTTAATAGGTGTATTAGTCAATAAACCTATTTTCATTGACTCATATAATTTGAGTGACATAATGTTTATTAATGCTCCAAGATCACACATAGTAAAATCTATTAAAGAAATTCCTATGGTGATAGTGATTTCAAATATCCCTAGGTCATAACATTTTTAGGTATTTTCTTTTTAATTAAACAAACACTTTTAGTCCTAAGTTTTCCTTAGATTCTTCTAAAAATTTGTCTTTTAATTTAGAGAATTCTTTAAAAACTTCATCATAGTTATAAAATTGCATAATCGATTCCATCAATGTTTTATTGATTTCTATTTTCCTAAATGATTTAAGAATGTTTTCATTGATTTTTTCCTCCCTAGAATCAGCTAATCGTTATGGAACGGTAGAATATGAACACATATCTTCATTGAAGTTATTAAAAATCTTATCATTTTTATCCTTATCAATTAATTCAAACTTTTGTAAAGATTTTTCATATGCTTCAACTCTGGCTAAATACCACGAGTACAACCTTCCAGGAAAAGGTGTATATTTCAATTGTTCAACCATCCATTTACTAGTAAGAATGATATTAGCCATCATTTCTTATTCTTCTTCTTAAATAGTCTTATGAACCTTCTTTTTATTACTTTGCTTAGGTGTCTTGCCAATTACAGTTGTGTCTTTCTTCTCACTGAATATAACATTAACTTGTGTTTGATTAGTAGGAGCAACATTGGCTTGAGTAGGTGCTTTAGCTTGACTACTCAATTAAGCACTCAACCTATTTATTTGTAAATTCATTTGCCTTAACTGGTTTTTTAATTTATTAATGTTAGTGTCAGTCTTAATTTGATTTAAAGAAATCAGTGTAAAGTTTTGATGACTTTGACTCATAACGTTATGTAGTATTTGCTCCAAATTTGGATTCATAGATTGATTATTTCATTGAGGTTGTTGATTGAGTATATTTTGTATCTAAGCTCTTAGTCTATAGGTGTTATGATTCTGATTTTGAGGACGATAACTAAGATCCGGATTCGGTCTTCCAGGATAATAAGTATTAATAGTATATTGATTTCTTGGGGGACCAAAAAATTTATTTATCATTGCACTAACCTCTTCAATATTTTCTTCTTGTGGAGTAGGACATGCATCCATAGGATGTGTAACCTCATTACATAATCCGCAAGCCTTAACTTGATTAGATCTATCGTTAACTAACAACTTAACCATCTTATATAATTCATCAATTTTATTATCGGTTGCATTATTTGTTTTACTATCTACTTCATAGAGTTTCTTTCTTGAGGATTTAACTTTTTCACTATATTGTTTAAACTGTTTTGCCATTTTATTAATTGCTTCTTTTGCAAGAGTAGGTGTTGTCTCAAATAAAGATCCACCACATAATGTATCTAGTAGTCTTTGTTCAAAGTGATTGAGTCCTTCATAAAAATATTCTAATAAAGCTCTTTGAGTATATACATATTGTGGACAAAAAGAAATTAGTCTTTGAAATCTATCCTAAAACTCATTAAAGGTTACATTATCTTTCATCTTAGCAGCTGTGAATTGCTTTTTATAGGAACTAATTTTTCTAGTAGGCATATATGTTCATCTAGGAAAGCTTCTAACATTTGAGTCCATGTAGTTATCAAATCTTATGGAAGATAGAACAACAAGTCTTGTGCTTGATCTTCAAAGCAAAAGGAAAAGTCTTAAGTTTGACTTGTTCCAAAGTTCCTCCTTTCAGTTTCATTCCATAAATTTTATGTTGATACTCCCTTTTGAATTTATGTGGGTCTTCATTGTCTTTACCGTAGAAGCTAGGTAAGGCACTAATAAATCCAAATTTAAGTTCAAATTTATGAAATTCATCGAGGTATGCTATAAACATAGGCTAATAGGCTGTAACATTTTGATTTGCTTTACTGAAAATGAGTTCTCTATTATTATTGATAACTCTATTATCATTATTATTATTAATGGCATTTTCATTAATAGCATTGTTATTGTCTTCCATCCTATTAGCTAAATTTCCCCTAAGTTGTTGTTGTCTTCAACTCCGATTAAAAGTTTTATCCGATTCAGGATTAAATGGATGGAAAGATCTTGTTGAATTAATAAGACAAAGTGTGTAGACTATACAACGTCTTGAATCCTTTAAAATTATCTAAAATTACTTGGCAACGGCGCCAAAAATTGACACGTGTCGAGCATACACAATATTTATTTGTATTTTACTATTAATTTGTCGTGCTGGTAAATGAGATATCATCTCTACATAGATTTTTGAAATCTTAAAGGAAATTAATTTTTTTTCTTTTTTTTATTCATTTTGTTAATCTAATTAAACGGGAATTAAAATATTAAATAACTAACAACTATGATTACTAACTTAAATGACGAAACTGGCTAAATTAATCTAAACAATTCGAATTAAAACTAAACTAAATAATATTCAAATTCAATTCAATATAAATAAACAAACCCCCACTAAACAATATAATATATATTTGGATTACTTTTAAACACTAGAACATAATATCAATTCATATATAGTTATAATCACAAAACATGGAATCTTGGAATCATTAAACTCTACTTCATAATAAGTTGATAGCCTTTAGCCGACCATCGAATTTTCTTTATTTAATGGAAATGCCACATTCTTATTATTGTAAATCTACATATTGGGTAAAATGAAACACCATAGAAATATGATAACATTAAGTTCAATGAAAATCATGCATAATCTAAGCCAATATTACCGAAGCTGCATAATAAACAACTTATAACACAATCACCTAGAACTTCCACACGGGAAATGCTCTATAGATTAATCCTAGTTACTACTTCTGTAATTGTTATCAATAACTAAGACATAGATTCAGAATGATAATATCACATAACACATTTGCAACTATGCATGCAATATTAATCTCTTTTAGTTGTAATACGCAAAAAAAAACTTGTTAATTCTGTGATTGATGTGTATGAATAGATTTAAAGCATTAAGCATATGATTCCTTAATTATAATTATCTAGCAATCAAAATATATTACATTGTCTAGGGTTTGTTTAGATTGATAGACTACTCACTAATGTTGAAAATAAACAATGCATAAATATACTTAAAAGACATAATAAATAAATAAATACTTTAAAAAAAATCAAAGCTCCAAAATATCTTCAAACATAGAAATAAAACTAATATAGAGCAAAAGGAAAGCAAAAAGATAGAATTAGGAGAGTTATTTCGAAGCTCTCTGCCATTTCTTATAGTCTCCCTACGTATACATCTCTTAGATAAACTTAAATTCTTCATACTAATCAAAAAAACTTGTAACCAACCTCAGTGATTTTTCAGCAATTCCTAATGTCCTTATTTAATCCATTCATTTTTTTTGTTTTACAAAAATTAAGGTTTAAATACTTAGTTAATACAATTAAGGTTATGTTGACCAATCACAACCCTACATCTCATCTTGATGGACTTAAGTTTTAAAATGATCCTAATGTCCTTATTTAATCCATTCATTTTTTTTGTTTTACAAAAATACCCTTATGTATATTTACAATCCTTGCCATTATGCTTTTTTTAAATCATCTAACAAGTCATTTAAGTATTTTCTCCTTCACTTAGGCTAAGTTTCACACTTAAGTCAACTAGCATTATATAATACACACATTAATCACACCATTTCATAATTATCATGCATATTTACCAAATTAACTTTGATAAAGGGAAAACTTATCCTAGTCAAGATTTGGGGCATCACTGTCCCTATGGTATATTATATTAATACCACTGATAATTCATTTACCGGGCTTTATACAAAGGTTATAGATATAGGCATGTTAAGTGGATTCACATTACGGGAGAAATTAGGGTTCGAATCTAAATCTCGTTTTTAGAAAAATGACTTAAGTTTTCAGCCTTAAGGAGTTTTAGGGAAAAAATAAAATTGTTTTTGTGTTCACTCTCGGACTACCAATCAGAATCTCATTCGTCGTTCATGTGTGAATTCTTGATAGAGGATGTTCATATTCGGTAGCCTTTTGAAGATCGATCAACACAAAGAAGCAAACTAACGATTAAGGTATGACTTACTTTTGTTAATCAATTCAATGGAATTAAGATTTAATCATGTTGAGGTTTTGAAAATAAAAAATTTAAAATTCTTGCTGTGTTTTTAACCCTTAAAACCCATTAGTCCATTGAACGGCCACGGGGACCATCGTCTAACTAATCATAGCACAATGAAATTCATCTATTGGTGAATAATATTTAAATTTCCTAACTTGTTTAATGATTCTACAAACATGAAAATATATGAGGTTTTTCCAATTCTTATTGGGTGGAAAAGCCAAATCGTTGTTCCAAAGACTGAATGAAGGGAGTATACCTCATAGGAAGAAATCAATGAAAGATTAATTGATAAGTTTTTCCCGTAGTGAAGTTCACTGAAAGGAAGCTGGAAATCAATCAATTCAAACTAGAAGATGTCGAGTCTCGTGGTGAGGCTTGGGAAAGATTTGAGGAGATGTTAAGGAGATGTCCATGACATGGATATGTGAAATCGGCACAACTCCAGATTTTCTATTATGGGATGAACCAAAGTACGAGAACACTAGTAGATGCCGCAGCAGGTGGTTCCCTACTAACTAAGGATGAGGATGGAACATTGGATCTCCTAGATCTTATGTCTCAAAACTCTACAACTGGTAATCGTTCCACAGTGAGGAAACTAGCGGGCATATATATAAGGTTGATTCTCAAGCTACAATAATGGCACAACTATCCAACCTGAGCAATCAAATGGCAAAGCTCCAAATGAGAACAATGTCCACGAGTACAGGCGATACAACAACCCATTAATCACCAAGCCATGGTGGTTAACCAAATGGACATGCAGTAAGGAACAAAATATGAATATGTAAACAACTTCAGGCCAAAAGGAATGGCACCTTAAAGGTTTTATCAAGGATACAACAACAAGAACTTCACGTATGGAAATTCTTATAATGCACTTAAGTTACTACCATGCTTCGATCAACAAGTCCAAAAGGGGAAGCTAGGATAGAGTGAGGAGATGACTTCATTGAAGTCAATTGAGAAACTATTGCACGGCATGCACATAAGCAATATGGAACACTATGAGAAGCACGAGAAAGAGATGGAAGGAGTGAAGCAATCCATAAAGAGGATGGATGATGAGAGATCATAATCCATCAAGAATTTATAATGATAGATTGGTCAGTTAGCCATTGCCTTGAACCTAAGTAAAGAAGGGTAGTTTTTGACTAACATGATCACTAATCCAAAGGGGAACGTTAGTGCTATTTACATGATGAGCACTTTAGTCACGAGTGAGAAAAGATAAGAGCAAGTGATGTACTAGCCTGAAAAAGTCAACACTTTCGCTATGAGGAAGCATGAAAAGATGCATGAGAATGGAATAAAAGTAAAGAAAGATGAACTCAAAGGATTCAAGCAAAAAAGAATCAATCCCTTAAGGAACAATAAGAAGGTGATGAAATAATGGAAAGCCAAGCAAAAAAGATGAAGAACCTTCTAAAGAAACGCCGAAAGGCAATAGCATCAAGGTAGTTCTAAGGAAGTCGGAACCAAAGTTCAACTTCATACCGAGACTTCAACCAATCAAAATGAGATATCCTGGAGAAATATACCTACCAATAAGCATTAATGGGCACCACTTTAGAAATGTCTTATATGATATGGGAGCTTCAGTTAATGTCATGTCAATAATGGACATGTTGCACGCCGATTTGAAGATCAATTGTCCCTATATGACTATTTTGCAAGTAATTGATGGCAAGTTGATACCTACTGTAAGAAGAGTTTTGAATGTGCATGTGAAAGTGGGTAGATTCACATTCATCGAAGATTTGGAGTTTATAGATCACAACATGAATGATGATGTGTCTATGATACTTGGGAGGCCATTCTTGAACACTACCAATTCAAACTTGTATACAAGAAAGAAGAATATCATAATGAGTATCGACGAGAATGATGATGCAAAGAAGGTAGTCTTTGTTGATGGAGAGGAAGTGCATCCAAACGGGAATGACGTTATTAACTCTGATTTACAATTGGAGTATCTCTATTTAGATTCGGACTAAACTAGTGAATGGACGTCAGGCTAATGACGTTTGGCAAGTCATAAATTATATATTTAGTACATTTTAGTATGTTTTATAAGGTAAAATCTCGTAAATATAGTTCTAATAGCTTATATTTGTTTGTTTTAGGTTATTAAGGAGTATAATTGAAACGGGGCAAAAAATAGTGTAAAACTCATATATAATAGTCATATATTAGATTTACTTTGAAAAACGTATTCCACTTATCTCAAGGTGGTGAATTGGGGCCCAAAAGGCTGATGTGACATGATAATGATGTGGCATTAGTGAGTTGGACATGTGATGATGTGGAGATGAGCTATTGGTGGAGTGATGGGTTCTATGATGTGTTTGCATGGCCCATGCAAAGGTGGCATAGGCTATGTTCCAATATGTCAGAATGCAAAATAGTTAATGTACATCTTTAAAGAACTGTGTTTGATCTACCTCGAGATACGTACTGAACAATTGATGAAGATCAAGTGAATTAGGTTGATTTTGTCAACTATTGAAGTCATCATTTTCTGTCAATCCATAGTGGTTTAGGAGCCACAAGATCGTTCTTGAGATGCATGCCGATAAGGTTGATGAAGAGTAGAAAATCATGAGTAAAATTGAGATGTGCATGAAGGGAGAATTTATCCCTGGCATCTCAAAATCGTTGAGGAGTCCTTTCCATCTAGGCTACTTAACCATTTAAGATGAAAAGCAAAGCTTTTAAATATATTCCAAATCAAAGTAGTTGAGAAAATAAAGGAGAATAAAATGGGGAGTTGTGGGAATCGAACCCGAGCCTCATCCGAACTCACACAAGCGCCTAACCAACCAGAGTCGGACGTTGGAGTTTAAAGAGAAATGGGAGGTTTCTTTGATAAATCAATAAATCCGAATTAAATCAAATAAAAAATGATCGACACAAAGTTTGTAACTATCAAGATATGGAGTATCTAGCCTATTTTACCTTATTTAAACAACTCTAGAGGCTAGGAAGAAAATTAGGAAAATAGTATAAATAGAACCATATGCCTACTAGCTCTCTCTCTCTCTCTCTCTCTTTCTATTTCTTTTTATTTCCTTTTTAGTATTAATGGAGTTTTTCATAGTTATAGCTAGTTCTTTTTCTAGACCAAGGGATTGCTACATTATGGTTGTAAGTTTTTTATAAGATCTTCATTTTAATAGTTCTTTTATTATTATTCAATATACGTCAATCACGGATTAAACAAGTTATTTTTGTGTACTACATCTAGTAAATCTTTGTATTGAGTGCATAATGGCCAATATGCTCCTTAATATAGAGTGTACAAATCTATGTCTATAACTATTAACAACAATTATAGAAGTAGTAACTAGGATTAATCTATAGGGCTTTTCTTAAGTGGATGTTCTAGGTGATTGTGTTCTAAGTTGTTTATTATGTGGCTTTGGTAAATATTGGCTTAGATTAGGCATGATTTTCTTTGAGTGTTGACATGTGTCGAGCATGCACAATAATTTCTCGTATTTTACTATTAACTTGTAGCAATAGTAAATGAGATATCGTCTCCATAGAGATTTTTGAAATCTCAAAGGAAAGTAATTTTTTTCGTATTTTTATTAATATAGTTAATATAATTAAAAGGGAATTAAAATATTAAATAACTAACAACTATGATTAATAACTTCAATGATCAAACTAACTAAATTAATCTAAACAATTTAAATTCAAACTAAACTAAACAATATTCAAATTCAATTCAATATAAATAAACAAACATTTAAACTAACCCCCACTAAACAATATAATATATATTTGGATTACTTTCAAACACTTGAGCATAAATATCACTTCATACTAGTTATAATCACAAAACATGGAATCTTGAAATCATTAAACCCTACTTCATAATGGGTTGATAGCCTTTAGCCATTCACCGTTTTCCTTAATTCAATAGAATGCCACATTCCTATCATTGTATATCTACCCTTTGGATAAAACGCAACACCATAGAAATACAATAGCATTAAGTTTAATGAAAATCATGCCTAATCTAAGCCAATATTGCCGAAGCCACATAATAAACACCTAAGAACACAATCATTTAGAACATCCACTCAAGAAATGCCTTATAGATTAATCCTACTTAATAATTCTATAAATGTTGTCAATAACTATAGGCATAGATTTAAAATCATAATATCACATAACATATTTGCAACTATGCACGCCATACTAATCTCCTTTAGTTGTAATACGCAAAAACAACTTGTTAAATCAGTGGTTGATGTGTATGAATAGATTTAAAACATTAAGCACATGATTCCTTAATTATAACTATCTAGCAATCTAAAATATATTATATTGTCTAGGGTTTGTTTATATTGATAGACTACTCACTCATGCAGAAAATAAACAATGTTTAAATATAATTAAAAGACATAATGAATAAATAAATACCTTAATATAAATCAAAGTTCAAAAGTATCTTCAAACATAGACATTAAAACTAATATAGAGTAAAAGGAAAGCAAAAAGAAAGGATTAGGAGAATTATTTCAAAGCTCTCTGGCCTTTTTTTATAGTCTCCCTACGTATACATATTTTAGATAAACTCAAATTCTTCATACTAATCTAAGAACCCGTAACCAACCTCGACGATTTTTTAGTGATTCTTAATTATAAACAAAACGTTGAGTAAATCGCTGAGTTTAGCTCTATGTGTTTTACCAATTCAGCTGGCGATTTATAGTTTATTATTTAATTCGCTGTGGATTCGCTGGCCTTCTTCTGCTGCTGATTTAGATGGTAATTCCTAGCGTTCTTTCAAATCGTTGGCTAATCGGTGGTGTATTATTCCAGTTGACTGTTTTGTTTTTCTTTTCTTTTTCTTCGATTTCATCACTTTCTTATTTAAAACCTGAAATCACAAAAATAAAAGAATAACTAGTGTAATATCATCGTTTAAAAATAAAATCAACCTAAATTACACTATAAAATGTGTGTAATTATTGATTTTTCAAATACCCTCAAACTCAGCACTTTGTTGTCCCGAGCAAATGAATACTTTCAATCATATTATCTTTTCATTCTTATATACTGATTTCAATCTAATTCATCTTAACTTTAAATAAATTTTTATAACAGAAATTAGTTTCAAATGAAAATATATATTACTAATAGGTTAATGAAAGTGATGATAAAATAAAATGATTTAGTCAAATCAAAACACCCTTTAATGATAACTCAACCCGTAATGTAACACTCTTTAGAATTTAAAGTTCACTGCCAAGGCTAGTACACTACATAAGTTTTCTCAATCTCCACTCACAAGCATCAAGCTTATAATAACTAATATAGAATTTCAAAACACAAAAACCACTAGATTAATTTTAATTTTAGAAAATACTTTATAATATTATCACAATCAAAATCAATAGGAACTTTGCCAAGATACCAATGATTATGTCTTTTAAAACATATTAGATTAGAAAATACTTCATTCAGCTCTAGCTTCAAATTCTCGAGCTAAATCTTTTCTTTTGAAGAGTTTAAGAATGCCCATCTTTTTCATCTCTCATTTTTTCTACTCCATTGTAATTGTTTCTTTTTAACATATTTCTTTTACTTTTACTTTAACTTTTAAGTCTCTACTCCATTTCTTTTGGACATTCTCACCTTTTTAATTCCCATTATAGATTCCCTACTCCATTTATTTTGGAATATATAAGACTCTCTATATATTTTTTTATAAACTCTTGTTAACACTTTTCATTGTCAACTAAAATTGAAGAAAACATTCTTTATAACTTATAGAAATTCATGGGTTAATCTATTTCTTCTTTAAATTGTGGCATGATAACTTTATATATATACTGTAAAAATACTTAATCAATAGCCTTTATATTATAAGATTCTTAAAAATCTATCTTATTCTTCTTACACTATTGTTTCAATCTTCTACCCGTTATCATGACTAACACATAACATTCAATTAAGTGTATACATAAACTAGTAATGTTAATAAAAAAGGGGTATTAAAACTGATTCCTTCTATCATAAAACTCATTTAGGTGGTAAAATATCACTTCAATTCAATATCTATTATATATTTATCTTCATTATTTTCCTAATTACAAATAAAAAATGAAATTCATACTTAATTGATTTCAGAAGAAATTCGTAAAATTTCATCAACTAACTTGAATATCGAATTAAATGTAATTTTGAACTCGTCTACCACCTTTCTTTCCTTTCATTTCCATCAATGTCATGCTTCGCCTAAAATACTCTTAAACTCATTTTAAACTTTGTCATCAAGGTTTAAAAATGAAGTCCAATTTTCAACATAACAAACATACCACGGGAAGTGCAAAAGAACTGATAAAATCATAAATTTGACAATCAAGAATTAATTTAATTTAAAAGTATAATAAGACAAAGTGAATAAAAATTTAATTAATAAACATCACCATTATACAACAAGTGAATTAATTATCATAACCAAACACTAAATAGAATGTACCACATAGTATATTGCCATAAACATAGAGTATCATCAAGAAACACAAAATATATAACCACTATTGGCATTACATAGAGGAATTCTCACAGTATTACTCAGAGACAGTGAAAATAAAATGGAATAAGGGAATCAATGCCAGCGTCCGGAAGTCACGTCATCATCATCCTCCATTGGATTAATCCCCTAAAACTGGTAGCTCACAGCAGGGTCGTAGAGATGGTATTCTTGATTGGCAATGTTGAAACATCGAGATTACTGCTAAGTGGTAATCTCATCTGTGTAAATGGTACAGAACCTCTGTACCACCTTAACGTATGTTTCTCCTGGACATTATATGCTCCATTTTATGGGTGCTCCTTGTTAAGGCTCTTTGGTTCCCAAACATCAGTTCTTGATTACGAAGATTTTTCATCTGATTGTGAAAAACTGCACCCATGAAAGCCAACTTCGATTCTTCCACGTATAATCCATCATAATATCTAGCAGGCTGCTATATGTTCGGATCATTTATAGCTTCAGACATCTCTTCCAAGATTCTCATCATGTCGTCTCTTATTTTCTTTCACTACTCGGTTTCCTTTTTGGCTATCTCATCTCTTTCTTTCTCATCCTTTATGTTTTCATAATCATTTAGTCTTCCTTATCTATATATAACCTCATTCGTGATGGTCTTCTCCGGTAAAACATCAATGTCGAGGCCTACCATGTTCATTTGGTCCATCATACAAAAAGTCGTAATCATCAAGGGAAAAGGAAGTCCATCGTTCTTCTTGGTGGTGATGGCACTCCTAATCGATTCATAAATGATTTTGCCAGCATATAAGTACCCTATTCCCATAACAATGTGGTAAAGTAGGGCAGCCTTGTAGTTCACTATCTCATAATACTGTAGGCTCGGCCGTAAGCTTGCATTAATGAAATAACACCAAGCTTTAGTGGTTTTCCTAAAAAAATTATGGTTATGTGTTTAGGAAACCCCTCCATATTAAAAATAAATCCACCTCCATGGATTGCCTCTAAACCTCCCCTTATTGTCTTGGTGAGGAATGGTACTTAATTCCATACTCAGGTTTGGGGTATTCGTCATTATATTTTTGGTGAAACTCCGATAATCCAAAATACCGATTTATTCTTACTGTGGAATAGTCCATTTTCTTTCCTTGAGCTCAGGACTGGATATTATTCACTTCCATATGCATTTGCGTAAAATTGTCTGACTAAGCCTTCACTACCTCGTTCACTAGGAACATCCTTAGGTCTAGGTGGTTGTAATCCTTACTCAGTAAACCCTAGTTTTTTACCTTTATGATGTCTACGATCCTAGGCCTATACTTCAATTCGTTCTTCAAATTCAATCCCCTCTCCCATATCAACTTCCTACATCATTCCTAAATTTTTCTTAGGCCTTCTCATTGACAAAGTTTTCTTTCTTCAGTTCATAGTTTTTCTCCCCTATCAGTATCTCTCATTCAACTTCCTCTACACTCTCCTCATCAACATAATCATCCTTAGTGTTGTAATTAAATGAAGAAGGTAGAGTAGGTTCTCTTCGCAATGTAATTTTGGTGTGTTGAAAGATAGTGATGTGTATTAGATTTAGGAAACTTTGGATTTTATTTTTGATTTCTCTATTAACTTTCTTTTCTCCTTCTCTTCTCGTGAATTTCTACCTTTACTACCTCCGTCCATTTGAAATATTGTAAGTAAAAGAATTAACCTGTAATCATTTGAAACCAAATTTGTCGGAAAAGGATTTGATGGAATTCAACTTATCTATTGAGAATAAGAAACCATCTGGAAAAACATTTTGAAATTAAGAGTTTGAAACTATATGAAAGTTGTTGATAAAATAGCATTGGGAAAAACAAACTTTGTATGTAATTCAAATCAATCAATAAATATTCACAAAAACTCGATAGTAATAAACAAATCATCATATCACTCTAATATTATTAGTATAAAAGAAATTGTTCGATATCAAAACTATTTAAAAATAAAAATTCAAAATAGAGTTCCTATCCTAATAATCAATCCAAAACCGACTAAAAATAAAAAATTTAATCCATAAGAGGTTAGGGTTTTAGTTAATTACCTTCTTGAAAGTGATTCTTTAAAGTGTGGGACTCAAAATTGTTCTCTATGACACTCCTCCAAGCTCCAATCTGAACTCCCTTGCTCAAGCCCTAGATGGCTTTACACTCTTAAAATGTACCATGTTTTGGGTTAAATGTGTGAAGATTGAGGTGGGAAACACATAAATACATTAAAATTAAGGTTTGAAAAGTTGAATCTAGTTTAAAATTGGACTCTTGATTGAAATGTTGCAATGGTTTATGAGTTTGAAGGGTTTAAATGTGGCAATTTGGGGTTTCTATTTTTAAAAACTAGAATTCATTTTTCGCAAATCAGGGTTTAAGTGGATTCGTTGAGGAATCGCTAATGAAATCACTAGAAATGAGCCTTAGTGGCTCAATGATTTGTCCAGTGATTTCTCTTTGTAAACTTGATTCGGTGAGAAATCATTGACTCAAATTTGCTCCGAAAATTTTGCATACTGCTGCCGACTTTCGCAGCGATTTTCAGTACAAACTGGAATCGCTGTGAAATCATTAGCTTAATTTTTACTATTTTTTCAATTAAATTTATTTTCCCATTTAATTATCGCATATATATTCAATAAAGGTAGAAGTATTCAAAATTTTCATAGTTTAATTATGATATGTATTAAATAATTAGTATTATTGCCATAAATAACTAATTAACATAAATCTAATGCATAAAACTATATAGTACGGAAATAAATTAGCTCGATCAACCCCTTACATGAAACTATTTTAGAATTGAATTCCTAAAATATTCCCACTATAAGAGTCAAAAGTTGAGAGAATATAAAAACAACTAACTAATCCTAATAATAAACTTGAAATTAAAGATAGGAGTATGGGCTGCCTCCCATAAAGCACTCTTGTTTACTATTGTTGGCTCGACTGAACCACACAGATCTAGATTAGTTCTATAAACTTAAATGTAGGATTATCCACTCTTATGCTATTCCAAAAAGTGATTGCTCGGCCATGCACTCAAAAAGTAATTGTCTTGTTGAGAGTATCCATGGTTGCTTGCGAAGCGGCTAAGAAATGTTATCCGATTATTAATGGAGGATCTTTGTTGATGAAGTGTGGCTTAACCAAAAAGTCTATGGGAATAATATACTAGTCAATTTGAACTGGTACATTAGTAACCACACCTATCAGTTTTTCTGAATATCCGTTTGGCAAGGCAACTTTTTGGGAAGCAAGTACATTTAATTCCAATTGAGTGTGAAGGAAAAAATGAATTGGCATGTAGTTTACTCTAGAACCCGCATCACATATAGCTTTAAAATACCAAGCCCATTTTACCTTTATGTTTATATATATATATCTCCTTGATCATTGAGCTTGACAATTGTTTAGATCTTTTTTTTTTCTTTTTCTTATTTTTCGTAGATTTAGGTTTCTCCATATTATTATTCTCATCATTGTTTGATTGTTTAACCTCCCTTCTTAGGTTATTATCGGTTGACTAGAAGTATATTCACCTTGCTTGTTCATGGTCTTAGCATTTCATCTTCCATTGTTACTGCAATTAATAACATGTATTTCACATGATGATTTAATTCTAAATATTCATTATCATTAGTTTGTTCATTATCAAATTCATCAGAGTTTCCATAGATATCTTCATCATTAAAACAAAAAGTGAGAATCTTATTTTCAAACTCCATAGACATTGTTCATTCAAAGATATCTTACTTCATTTTAGCTATTTTAAAGAATGGTCTTCTTAAAGGTATAGATGGGGACTTAGTTGAAATTGAGTATCTCATTTCCATGACATAAAAGTCAGTGGAAATATTATGTTATTTACTTTAACTATGACATCTTCTAGTAAACCATAGGGTTTAATAACGATATTGTCAGCTAAAGTAAGATTAATAGGTGTATTTGTCAATGAACCTATTTTCATTGACTCATATAACTTGAGTGACATAACTTTTATTAATGCTCCAAGATCACACATAGAAAAATCTATCAAAGAAGTTCCTATTGAGATAGGGATTTCAAACATCCCTGGGTCATAACATTTTTCAAGTATTTTCTTTTTAATTAAAGCATACACTTTTTGTCATAATTTTTTCACGAATTATTCTAAAAATTGTTTTTTGATTTAGAAAATTCTTTCAAAACTTCATCATAATTAGAAAATTGCATAATTGATTTCTTCAATGGTTTATTGACTTTTATTTTCCTAAATGATTAAAGAATGTTTTAATTGATTTCTTCCTCCTTAACATTAACTAATCGTTATGGAATGGTAGAATATGAACGCATATCTTCATTCAAATTATCAAAAAATTTATCATTTTTATCCTTATCAATTAATTCAGACTCTTGTAAAGATTTTTCATATGCTTCAACTCTGGCTAAATACCACGGGTACAACCTTCTAGGAAAAGGTGTATATTTTAATTGTTCAGTCATCCATCTCTAGTACTCTAGTAGGAATGACATTAGCCATTGTTTCTTCTTTTTCTTCTTCTTCTTCTTTTTCTTCTTCTTCCATAGTCTTATGAACTTTCTTTTTATTACTTTGTTTAGGTGTTTTGCCAATTATAGTTGTCTTTCTTATCAGTGAATATAACATTAACTTGTATTTGATTAGTATGATCAACATTTGCTTAAGTAGGTGCTTTAGCTTGACTTCTTTGTTGAGTACTCAACCTATTTATTTGTAAATTCATTTGACTTAACTGGTCTTTAATTCATTAATGTTAGTGTCAGTCTTAATTTGATTTTGAGAAATTTGTGTAAAGTTTTGATAACTTTGACTTATAAAGTTATGCGATATTTGTTCTAAATTTGGATTCATAGATTGAGTATTTTTTTGAGTTTGATGATTGGGTGTAGGTTGTATTCGAGCTCTTGGTCTATAAGTGTTATAATTCTGATTTTGAGGACCATAACTAAGATTTGGATTTGGTCATCCAGGATAATAAGTATTATTAGTATATTGATTTCTTGGAGGACTAGAAAATTAATTCATTATTGCATTAATCTCTTCAATATTTTCTTCATGTATAGTAGAACACGCATCCGCAAGCCTTAACTTGATTAGATCTATCGTTAACTAACAGCTTAGACATCATAGATAATTCATCAATTTGATTGTCGGTTGCATTATTTTTCTTACTATACATTTCATAGAGTTTCTTTCTCGAGGATTACACTTTCACCGTATTGTTTAGATTATTTTGCCATTTTATTAATTACTTTTTTCGCTAGAGTAAGTGTTGTTTCAAATAAAGATCCACCACACATTGTGTCTAGTATTCTTTGTTCAAAGTGATTGAGCGCTTCATAAAAATATTCTAATAAATCTCTTTGAGTATATCCATATTGTGGACAAGAAGAAATTAGTCTTTGAAATCTATCCCAAAAATTCAGTAAAGTTTTCATCATCTTTCATCTTAGCAACTGTGATTTGCTTTTTATAGGAACTAATTTTTCTAGCAGGCATATATTCATCTAGGAAAGATTCTAACATTTAAGTCCATGTAGTTATCGAATCTTATGGAAGATTAAACAACCAGTTTTGTGCAAGATCTTTTAACACAAAAGGAAAAGCCTTAAGTTTGACATGTTCTAAAGTTCCTTATTTCGGTTTCTTTCCATTAACTTCATGTTGAAACTCCTTTATGAGTTTATGTGGGTATTCATTGTCTTTACCGTAGAAGTTAGGTAAGGCACTACTAAATCCAAATCTAAGTTCAAATTCAGGAAATCCATCGGTGTATGCTATACACATAGGCTCATATGCTGTAACATTTTCATTTGCTTATCTAAAAGTGTGTTATATATTATTATTGATAACTCTATTATCATTGTTATTATTAATGACACTGTCATTAATGTCATTATTATTGTTTTCCATCATATTAGCTAAATTTTTCCTAAGTTGTTGTTGTCTTAAACTCCAATTAAAAATTCTATATATTTCTGGATCAAACGGATGTAAAGAACCTGTTAAATAAACAAAACGAAGCGTGTAGACTACACAACGTCTATAATCCTTTAAAATTATTTTTAAATCCTCGGCAACGACGCAGAAAATTTACACATGTTGAGCATGCAAAATAATTTTTCGTATTTTACTATTAAATTGTATTAGTGGTAAATGAGATATCATCTCCAAATGGATTTTTGGAATCTCTAAGGAAGGTTATTTTTTTCTTCTTTTTATCAATATAGTTAATCAATTAAATGAAATTTAAATATTAAATAACTAAAAACTATTATTACTAACTTAAATGACCAAACTAACTAAATTAATCTAAACAATTCAAATTCAAACTAAATTAAACACTTCCCGTCAAAACTAAACTAAACAATATTCAAATTCAATTCAATATAATTAAACACACATCTAAAAAAACCCCACTAAACAAAATAATATATGATTGGATTACTTTCAAACACTATAACATAATATCACTTCATACTATAGTTATAATTACAAAACATGAAATCTTGGAATCATTAAACACTACTTCATAATAGATTGATAGCCTTTAACCTGCCACTAATTTTCCTAAATACAATAGAAATGCCACATTCTTATCATTGTAAATCTACCCATTCGATAAAATGCAACACCATAGAAATACAATAGCATTAAGTTCAATGAAAATCATGCATAATTTAAGCCAATATTACCAAAGCCACATAATAAACAACTTAAAACATAATCACTTAGAACATCCACTCGAGAAATGTCTTATAGATTAATCCTAGTTACTACTTCTATAATTGTTGTCAATAACTATTGAAATAGATTCAGAATCATAATATCACTTAACACATTTGCAACTACGCATGCAATAGTAATCTTTTAGTTGTAATACGCAAAAATAACTTGCTAATTTTGTGATTGATATGTATGAATAGATGTACAACATTAAGCACATGTGTCCTTAATTATAACTATCTAACAATCCAAAATATATTACATTGTCTAGGGTTTGTTTAGATTGATAGACTACTCACTCATGTTGGAAATAAACAATGTATAAATATAATTAAAATACATCATGAATAAATAAATACCTTAATATGAATCAAAGCTTCAAAGTATCTTCAAAAATAGACAATAAAACTAATATCGTGTAAAAGGAAAGCAAAAAGAAAGGATTATGAGAGTTATTTTGAAGCTTTCTAGCCTTTTTTAATAGTCTCCCTACGTATACATATCTTAGATAAACTCAAATTCTTCATACTAATCTAACAAACCCAAAATTGACCTCATCGATTCCTAACTTATACATAAATCTCAGAGTAAATCACTAAGTTTAGCTCTCAGTGCTCCACTGATTCAGCCGAAGATTAATAGTCCATTATCCAATTCGTTATGGATTCATTGGCCTTCTACTATCGATTTAGATGGTGATTCCTATCTGGCTAATCGTTGGTGTATTTTTCAATTTGACAGTTTTGTTTTTCTTTGTATTTTCTTTCATTTCTTCAATTTCCTATTTAAAACCTGAAATCACAAAAACAAGAGAATACCTAGAGTATTATCATCATTTAAGCCTAAAATAAACCTAAATTAAAATATAAAATGTGTCTAATTATTGACTTGTCAAGTGTAATGCTATCTCATTTCTATAGTGTTGCATTTTATCCAATGGGTAGATTTACAATGATAAGAATATGGCTTTTCCATTGAATTTAGGAAAATCGGTGGCTAGCTAAAGGCTATTAACCTATTATTGAATTGTTTGAACTCATCTTTCATGATTGACGATTAATTGACTACAACTTAGTTAGTGATTACCATTGGTTTAGATTATATTATTCGCATTGATTTCCTTGTTAATTATTACTCATGTGTTTTTATTATTTGCATTGCATTCCTTAATTGTTATCCATATGTTTATTTAATTATTTATTGCTTTCTAAATAATATAATTAATTAGTAATTAATAAAACATGACAAAAACTTTTTAAACTAAAGAAAGTACACAATCCATGTGGAGACAATCTCACTTACCGCTACTACAAATTTAAAGTATAATAAATAGGTGGGTATTATTATTGCAGGCTGGACACGTGTCAATTTTGGGCGTTGTTGCTGAGGATCGAGTTAATTTTTTTTCTTTATTTTGTATTTAGATCCTTATCTCTAACATTTTTTACAGGATTACTTCATGGCCTCCTATTCTAACAATGATGATCAATATGAAGACTCACGCTACAAAAATGTGAAAGGGTAGGTATGTCTAATTATGAACAAAAATTTTCAAATTGGTGTTCTATTGTGATACAGATTAAATCTTTAAGTAATGAAAAAAAAGCCGAAAAATAAGTTGAAGTTATCTTAGAATGGCCATATGAACCATATGAGGAGATGAAGGAAGATTAACCTCTATTGTTGATGAATCCACCTCCTTTTCACTTATACTTGTGGAATTTGAAACGGGGATGGAACAAAAAGGGCACTTGAAAATCTTATATGGTGTTGACAACTATGTGTTAGACGGTCAAGACTATATGGATACTTATGTGTTAGAAGTCGAAGAAGAACTCAAAATTCTAAAGGATGGCATGCTTATTTCATTGCCCAAAGCTATGGTGAATTCGTTTGTTCATGACTACTCTCAAGTATTGGGCGTTACGTGATCTCTTAAGCTACGTTTAGGCGATGACTTAAAATAAAGACACTTGTTGGGAGGCAACCCATCCTTATTTTATTTATTTTCAAGCATTTATGTCTTTCTACTTTAGTTTAATTTAATTTCCTTTAATTTGGTTGTTCAACCATTTTAGCTAATCCCTAAACTCAATTTACTGATTTTTAATAGGTTAAGGAAAGTCTTGAGGAGAAGGAAGAAGAAAGTACAATATGTTGGTATTAGGTTTGACTTTCAATTAACTTTTAATTAGCATGATTTGAGTTATTCTTTTAGGAAGTTGACTACATTTTTAGGATTTTTGTGTTTTCAGACTTGGTGGGAATTTCAAATACTAACTTAAGTCGCTGCATTAGCGGCAGCACTAGAATCTATTTTCACTATTTTGTTGATTTTATCCCTAATTGTAAAATTTTGGGCTCGCAAAACTTGGATGAAATTTTTTTTAACTTAACTCCTTGATTTATTACTTTTTAATTTTATTGTGTTATGGTCTTAAAGATTTTAAAGTGAAAGTTCAAACTTTTTTCAAAATTTTTCTAAAAAAAAAAACATTAGTGATTCATCAGTAATACCAAATGACACTGGGAATCGCTGGGTAAATTGACAGCAATTTGCATAATTTATAATGTAAAAACGACTTAACAATTTGTTAGTGATGTAGGTTTTACCCATGAATCACTGGACAAATTGGTAGACCACTAAGACTAAATTTTTTGAACTTTTCAACCGAATCAATAATGATTTTAAAAATACACATGATTCGCTACTTAAATCGGTGGAGCACAGAAGCTCAGTTTCACCGATTTTATCAGTGATTTTCCAACGATTTCTAAAAACTTATGAATCGCTGAGCTAATAAAAAATTGGCATTATTTTTTTAATGGAATATACTTGAATTGTTTTGAAATGGCTGGAAATGGAAGCGCAAGAGGTAGTTCTAAGCTTTGAAACAATATATTCTTCAATATGTTTTTAAAATGGAAATGAGATTAATAGTGATACATTCATTGATATGTTTTAGAGTCTACACTAGAAAAAAGTGTGTAGATCATTTGATTGGAGCATGAATCTGGAAATTGAAATATTCGTATTATGCATCTTACTAAGGAGACTTACTTCTATTAAAATAATTACTCAACCAAACTTAATTTGTTTTCAAGACTTTGGTTTTCCTACTATAATTTTCATGAATATTTTAGATGTTTTTATAAATTTTGAAATTTTGTTGATTCTTGAATTATAAAATGTTTGGAAATATCAATTAAAAAGATTCGATGATTTGATTTCATTGAATAAAAGTTTACGAATGTTGGATTATGTTGATAGACTACTAGTGACTTTTCTAAAAAGTTGGAATATTTAGGTTGTTATAGAATACAAACTATTCTTTGATGATTGTAAGATTGTCAAGAATACGTTTAAGGGTTTCTAGTGATTGAATTCCAATAATTTGACGAATGAATGATATGGTATTATTTTCTTGACTATTTGAAAAGTTAAAGTTTGATTTCTTTACTCACATCACATACAATTTTATCGCAAAATATATTACACTATTGAAATATCTAAGAAAATTATTTATCTCAAATGAAAGATTTAGCTCGAGTGCTTATAGCTAAGTTAAGTGGAGTTTCTTTTCCAACATTTGAATTCATGAATATATCTTGTTTATTTGTATCCTATTCTCTCAGAATAATCTGTTGACTATATCAGGGGAGATGGTTGTATAAGTTCATTTTTTCGATTCTTTAGTATTCAATGCTCTATTGAGAGATTAAATCTTTACTTTGCTTAGATGTTCTTATATTGATTTGTGCAATTAAAAGATTGGAAGATACAACTAGTCATTATCGAGTTTAGGATCATTTAATTTTCATAGATTAGTAAAGCATATAAGATAGTTCATTCTATTGCATTATGAGTTTTTTAGAATTGCATTATTAGGAGTCTAGTTTGCATTAAATTAGATTACATATGTCCTATAATTATTTGCTCAAGTCGTGCAAAGTCTTAAGTTTTGGGCTATTCGACAAGTCATAAATTATACACATTATTTAGTGTATTTTAGTATGTTTTATAAGGTAAAGTCTTGTAAATATGGTCCTAATAGCCTATATTTATCTATTTCAGGTTTTTAAGGTGTATAATTGAAATGGGGCAAAAAACATTGTAAATATAATAGTCTTATGTTGGATTTACCTTTAAAAACGTATTGCGCGGATCTCGAAGCAATGAATCGGGGCTCACAAGGCTGATGTGATGTGGCATCAGTGAGTTTGACGTGTGATGATGTGGTGATGAGCTATTGGTGGAGTGATGTGTTCTATGTTGTGTTTGCACGACCCATGCAAAGGTAGTATAAGTTATGCTTCAATGTGGCATAATGCAAGCTAGTTAATGTACATCCTTAAAGAAGTGTATCTAACCTACCTTGAGATACGTACTAAACAATTAATGAAGATCAAGTGAATAAGGTTGATTGTGTCACTTATTGAAGTCATCTTTTTGTGTCAATCCGTGGTGGTTGAAGAGCTACATGATCATCCTTGAGATGCATGCTGATAAGGTTGATGAAGAGTAGAAAATCAGGAGTAAAAAATCATTATGCATGAGGAGGGAATCGATCCTTGGTCATCTCAAAATCGTTAAGGAGTTTAGGCTACTCGGCCGTTTGAGATGATAAGCAAAGCTTTTAAATATATCTTAAAACAAAGCAGTTGAGAAAATAAAGGAGAATAAAATGGGGAGTTGTGGGAACCGAACCCGAGCCTTATCGAAACTCACACATATACTCCTAACCAATCAAGCTGGACATCCGAGTATGAAGAGAAGTGGGAGGTTTTATTCATCAAACTCACACCTATTTGCCTAACCACCCGAGCTGGGCATCCGAGTTTGAAGAGAAATGGGAGGTTTTATTGATAAATCAATAAAACCAAATTAAATCAAATAAAAAGTGATCGACACAAAGTTTGTAACTATAAAGATTTGGAGTATATAGCCTATTATACCCTATCTAAACCACTCCGTAAGCTAGGATGTAAATTAGGAAAATAGTATAAATAGAACCATATGCCTCCTAACTCTCTCTCTCTCCCCCTTATTTCTTTTTATTTCCTTTTTAGTATTAATGGAGTTTTACATAGTTATTGTTAGCTAGTTCATTTTCTAGACCAAGGGATTGCTACACTATGGTTGTAAGTCTTTAATGAGATCTTTATTTTAATAGTTCTTTCATTATTATTCAATATATGTCAATCATGGGTTAAACAAGTTGTTTTTGCGTATTACAACTAGTGATTCTTTGTATCGAGTGCATAGTGGCCAATATGTTCCTTAATATCTAAGTCAATAATTAATGACAACAATTATATAAGTAGTAACTAAGATTAATCTATAGGGCTTTTCCCAAGTAGATGTTCTAGGTGATTGTGTTCTGAGTTATTTATTATGCGGCTTTGATTAATATTGGATTAGATTAGGCATAATTTTCATTAAGTGGAATGCTATTGTATTTCTATGATGTTGCGTTTTATCTAATGGGTAAATTTACAATGATAAGAATGTGGCTTTTCCATTGAATTTAGGAAAATCGGTGGCTGACTAAAAGCTATCATCCTATGACTGAATTGTTTGAAATCATATTTCATGATTGACGATTAATTGACTACAACTTAAATAGTAATTACCTTTGGTCTAGATTCTATTATTCGCATTGATTTCCTTATTAATTATTATTCTTGTGTTTTTATTATTTGCATTACAATTCTTAATTGTTATTCTTATGTTTATTTAATTATTTATTGCTTTCTAAATAATATAATTAATTAGTAATTATTAAAACTTAGCAAAAAATCCTTTTAAACTAAAGAAAGTACATAATCCATATTGAGACGATCCCACTTACCGCTACTATAAATTTAAAGTATAATAAATAGGTGGGTATTATTATTGCATGCTTGACACTTGTCAACATTAAACTAAGCACTACTGGGAGGCTGCCCATTGGTTTTTAAATTTCATGTTTTGAATTTCAGTTAGTCATTTAGTCTAGTAAGTACAAGTCCCACGTAATAGTTTTTAATTTTCGAAAATTTTTATTAAATGTGCAGGAAAGACCATTATCCGGTGATGATTCATCGGAATGGAAATGTCACGCCAAATTCATGAAAAAGCGTAAAAGAGCGAAGGTGTTCAAGCGGCAAATGTAAGGTATAGGGGCAGATCAAAGGTAAGCTTTATGAAATTTATTTATTTACATAGATTTCATGTAATCACGACATCTTGTGTAAGTGATACATAAAGCAGGGAGAGCGTCAAATAGGAATTAATGGAAAATACATGCAAAACACGTGGACAGACAGCACGACACCACACATGGCGTCGTGGGTATGAGTCACGGCGCCAGCAGGGCGCCAAGAAGAGCACACCAGAACTTCACAACGTCTTCAACGCCATCGTGGCATAGTCATGTCGCAGTGCCTATTAAGGCATGATGCCAACGTCGTGATGAGGTTTTCAAACCCCATTTTCATTACTTCATTGACACTTGCTTCCAAACTCAATTACAACCACAAAGGATACATCCCTTTAGATCCCAAGTTTGATCATTTATAAGTGAGGAAAGAGAGTTCCTAATGATTGTGAGTGAAAAAGCAAGTGCATTGTAGATTTGCACAAGGTGAAATGCTAGAGCTTGAGTTTGGAAATTTGATTTCAAGAAGCACTGGGGTTCTAATTTATTAGTGAATTGAGAGGGCTTGGATCGATAGAGTGTTGAAAGAATGTTATACTCTGGAATGTAGTGCAACATTGAGGTAAAATTTACAATTTCATTTGTTATGCTTTGAAATTTTTGGAAATTTTAGAAAAAATTGCATGAATAGTGGATTTGAGGTTGTTGGATAAGGATTTTCAAATTGTGTTAATATTGAGCATCAATGAAACTCATGGAGGCCTAGTTTATGTTTTTGCATATAAATGATCCATGTGATATAAATTTTGATTTTTAGGTGATTTCAAGACCCGAATTGCTAATTGCATTTGTTGTATTGTTGTTTGAATTTGGAAAATCCGAGAACAAATAGGCAAGTTAGTCAAGTGAGCACAAATGATTTAGAGGCATCAACCTCAAGAGACCTTGATGAATAGGAGCCTAGTCCATTTAAGTCCAAATATTTCATTAGTAGGAATTTTATAAGGGTATTTAGTATAGGGAGTTAATTTGTGAGAGAGGTATAAATTTGTCAGCCAAGTATGACAAACGAGTGAATAACTTCATTAGGCGACAAAATTGAGAGCATTTCATTTATGATTATGAAGTTGGAGGATTGAGTGATATTGCATTTGAATTTTATGTCAATACAAAATTCACTAGGAAGAATGAGCCAGTAAAGGAGAGATGGGTGCTCATCCCCTTTAATGTGCGTGAAATAAATATCATCTATGGATTGGATCATTTGAGTATGGTTGAAGTCGAACCAAATTTTTTAGATGATCTATATGAGAAATCATATAACTTATACCTTTTTAAAGCTATAGAGAGAGCATTGATTATCCAAGGAAAACCAGGTTGGGTAATGGGAGCTGAAAAATGTGTCAAAGCACATAAAGAAGAGGAGTGTTAAGAAAGTCTATTGACGCGCGCCGAACGAGTCAATAAAGTAAAGTTTCCTAAACCAACTATTTTGAAGAATAGTGGCAAATGGTCGATCCCACAGAGATTGGTAGTCTTTCTTAGGTTAAAAACAACAAAAAAGGAAAATCGGGGGTTTTAAAATAAATTAATTTAACTAACTAATCTAACTAAACTAAATAAATAAAATAACTAAACAAATTTTGAAAACAAATTAATAAATACCTAAGTAACACCTAAGTCTACAGTTCCACAAAATAGGATCAAGATTCAATGGCAATCATGGTCTGCAATCTTTCCCAAAAAGTCATTATTTTATATTCTCCTATATTAGCTATGGAAAATCGACATCCGCTAGAAATTCCTCATTCCCCTAGTTTTGATAGCCAGGACGTCCGCCACTAACTACTTCGCTAATTAATGTATTGTGACGGCCCCAAACTCCGATGCAAACGGGTACCGCCACGTCGCCAGACACGTCACCAAGCATGCCACGTCACCGCATACTTACTTTTAACTGTCCGCGACCTAAACGTTTGCACGTATCTTATTCGCCTTAACTTAGTATTTATGGATATTTTATGGATATTCACATTAAATTGACTAAGTTAAGTTGTTCACGATTTATTAAATTATTAACATCAAGCGGAAGTCTTTGAAGCATGCAAACACGGTAGAAATAAAAAGTTTGCATAGTTTAAATAACCCTATAGTGTGGAAACCCGGCATTAGATACCATGTATATCAAGAGCGACAAAAGTACAAAATGTGAGCATATACATGTATCAGGTATACAAGTTCTCCCAAAAATTTCATAAAAGCAGTAAATAGATACATACAAACACCTACGCAAAAAGCTGATGGGGCTCTCCTAACTCAGAGGTAGTCGCCTAAGACCCCCTTGCCCGGCTCGTCGTAGGATCTGCGATTTGTCACCAAAAACAATGACAAATCCAGGTGAGTAAATCCCAGAGAACTTTAGCTAATATTCACGAATTCCAATAAAACGACTACAATTCATGCAATTTTAATAAGGGACAAGAAATAAAGTAATTCGCATGAAAATAAGTCGTTGAGAAGTCGAATTTGGACACGAGTGTAGCGTGACAGAGAACCCTGGTCGACATCGGGAATCGTCGTAGCTAAACCGAGAGGAACCATTGACGACCACCTCGCCAAACATCTCACGGTCGAATGAGAGGAACCATTGAACGGAAGACCCCATCCAAACATCTCTCGAGATAAACCATTGACGTAGACTTAGGTCTTCGTCAAACATCTCTCAACCTACGGGTTTCGCGAGAATAGTCACCGCGTAGCCCTATCATGGCCAATTACTCGAACAGCGCGGGGTAGCGAGCCCCGGGGTGTGAGTCCGTGCCATGCCGACCCCGTCGACAAACACACATACACACGTGGGAGTGGATGAACAGTAATTGAACAACAATAAATAGCACAATGGAATAATTGAAATGTGAAATATAAAAAAGGTAGTTTTGAGGACAATTGGGGCGTCGGCACCCCGATATAACTCGAGAAGCGTGCCGAAATTAAACTTTTTGAAATGAAATCTCAAATTTTTGGTCTCACAGTATAAATTCATTAAATGAGACTCTAAAATAATAAAAGTTTTTATAATTGAACACCAGGGACTTAGACTACCATAGTCGGGTGTTGGGTACATATCTCGAGGCGAGTACGGGACGTTTCGAAGGCGTTTGAGGTAAGTAATCCCACGAGAAAATTAGTTAAAATTCTTTTATGACATTTACTTTATTTCGCATTTCAATTATTCCATTGTGCTATTTATTGTTGTTCAATTATGTTCATCCATTCCCACGTATGTATGTGTGTTTGTCGACGGGGTCGGCATGGCACGGACTCACACCCCGGGGCTCGCTACCCCGCGCCTGCTCGAGTAATTGGCCATGATAGGGCTACGCGGTGACTATTCTCGCGAAACCCGTAGGTTGAGAGATGTTTGACGAAGACCTAAGTCTACGTCAATGGTTCCTCTCGAGAGATGTTTGGATGGGGTCTTCCGTTCGATGGTTCCTCTCATTCGACCGTGAGATGTTTGGCGAGGTGGTCGTCAATGGTTCCTCTCGGTTTAGCTACGAAGATTCCCGGATGTCGACCAGGGTTCTCTGTCACGCTACACTCGTGTCCAAATTTGACTTCTCAACGACTTATTTTCATGCGAATTACTTTATTTCTTGTCCCTTATTTAAATTGCATGAATTGTAGCCGTTTTATTGGAATTCGTGAATATTAGCTAAAGTTCTCTGGGATTTACTCACCTGGGATTTGTCATTGTTTTTGGTGACAAATCGCAGATCCTACGACGAGCCAGGGCAAGGGGGTCTTAGGCGACTACCTCTGAGTTAGGAGAGCCCCATCAGCTTTTTGCGTAGGTGTTTGTATGTATCTATTTACTGCTTTTATGAAATTTTTGGGAGAAATTATATACCTGATACATGTATATGCTCACATTTTGTACTTTTGTAAATCTTCTTATATACATGGTATCTAATGCCGGGTTTCCACACTATAGGGTTATTTAAACTAGGCAAACTTTTTATTTCTACCATGTTCGCATGCTTCAAAGACTTTCGCTTGATGTTAATAATTTAATAAATCGTGAACAACTTAACTTAGTCAATTTAATGTGAATATCCATAAATACTAAGTTAAGGCGAATAAGATACTAGCAAAGGTTTAGGTCGCGAGACAGTTAAAAGAAAGTATGCGGTGACGTGGCATGCTTGGTGATGTGTCTGGCGACGTGGCGGTACCAAGTTTGCCTCGGAGTTTGGGGCTGTCACAGTTGGTATCAGAGCCTAGGTTCCAGCGAACCTGGGGGAAAAGTTTAATGAAACTGAATAAAACTTAACGAACTTAGATGTGGAAACCCGAAGATCCTGACTTAGAACTTTTTAGTTGGGAAGCGGACATGGGACGGGTAGTACCAATGCTTATACGTATTATATTTTTATTTGTAATAGTATATATGCATATACGAGGCTGATACGGATCTTCGCTATCGTATGATACGACATGGACGGACAGCCGACTCCACTTTCGGAGGATGGTGGACAGACGAGTGGTACTACGCCTATCGCGACCGATCAGAGTGTACTTGATCGGATCGCGACACACGATCGACAGTTCGAGCAGATGGTGGCCTTGCTCCGTGCTCAGACAGCGGCTATTGCGACACTTACCGCGACCATCACACCGAGCGCCACCGAGCCGGCAGCAGCGCCGATTGTTCAAAGTATGCCAGTCACCACAGTTATGACAGAGACTACCACACCGGCATCTACACACGCAATGACACTGACACAAACTCCACAGGAGATCACATTTGAGGCTTCCCTGTCAGCTGAGGCTAAGCTGACAAAGGAGTTTGTGAGATTTCAGCCGGGATATTTCACTGGAGGCGGCGACCTAGAGGCAGCTGCGAGATAGCTTGTTGCACATGGGAAATTACATAATCTTCTGAGGATTCACGACAATATTCGTACCAGGATATCGGGATATATGCTCCGAGGAGAGGCCGGAGTTTGGTGGACCGCTCATATCGAGGATCAAGGAGATCCGACTACTTGGGCCGCTTTCAGACAGGTCTTTTATGACCAGTATATACCGAGGGAGATACAGTTGCGTTTGAGACATAAGTTTTTGTGTCATAGGCAGGGTAATCGCACATTGGTCCAATATATGGAGAGGTTTCGCTACCTATTGCAGTTCGCAGGGGATCTGGCTTCTACAGATCGCGATTAGGTTCACTACTTTGGAGTTTGGCTTAGAGAAGAGATTGCGAGCGTGGTAGTATCAGGCGGAGTTCGTACACTGCAGGAGATCTACGAGAGGGCCTTAGCCCATGAGACATCTTCTCTTTCGTGCCGCGATGCCCATGCCACAGTTGGCATCGGAGTTGTCCCAACAAGGCACCAGGTCTGACAAGAGAGGGAAGGGATCATCGATCACAAAGATAGACAAGGAAAGAGGCCTAAACATGATGATCACTAGACAGTCATTTCCCATGCGATAGTAGCTACACAGTCAACACAGCTGTCGAGTGGTGGTTATGCACCGCGGTAGGGACATAGACCGACCCAGGATCAGGGATAGTAGAGTCAACCGAGACACCAGAGGTTAGACTTGAGGATGTCACAGTTGTCAGTGAGTTTCCCGATGTCTTTCCGGAGGATCTACCAGGATTGCCCCTACACAGAGAGATTGAGTTCGTTATTGAGTTAGTGCCAGACACACGACCGATAGCAAGCAGATCGTAGCGGATGGCACGGAAGGAGCAGGATGAGTTGAAGACTCAACTGGAAGACTTAGAGAAGAAAGAGTTTATACACCCGAGCACATCACCATGGGGAGCACCGGTCCTGTTCGTTAAGAAGAAGGATAGCAGCTTGAGGATGTGCATTGACTATAGGAAGTTGAACCAGATGACAGTACGGAATCGTTACCCTTTGCCCAGGATTGACGATTTGTTTGACCAGTTGGCTGGAGCCCGTGTCTTCTCTAAGATCGACTTAAGATCGGGTTATCATCAGCTCAGGATTCGGGATGAAGACATACCTAAGACTGCATTCAGCACCAGATATGGGTTATTTGAGTTTACAGTGATGCCATTCGGACTAACGAATGCACCGCCATGTTTATGGACTTGATGCACAGAGTACTGAAGCCGTACTTGGATAAATTCGTTATAGTCTTCATTGACGACATATTGATCTACAGCAAGACTCGCGAAGATCATGGACAACATCTCAGGCAAATATTGATGACACTAAGAGAGCACAAGCTTTATGCTAAGTTCAGTAAGTGCGAGTTTTGGCTGTCAGAAGTCAAATTCTTGGGACACGTGATCAGTGACAAAGGTATATCAGTGGACCCGAGTAAAATTCATGCTGTCATAGATTGGCCGACACCTGAGACAGTTACAGATATTAGGAGTTTCCTTGGGTTGGCAGGATACTATCGGCGATTTGTGAAGGACTTCTCGAAGATCGCCGCGCCGATGACTAAATTGACAAAGAAGGATGTACCTTTCAATTGGTCAAAGGAGTGCGAGGATGCATTTACACTGTTGAAGATGAGACTGACTACTGCACCAGTACTAGTGTTGTCAGAGCTGGGTAAGGGATTAACAGTTCATACTGATGCTTGCGGCACAGGGCTAGGTTGTGTGCTGATGCAGTGAGACAGCGTAATCGCCAACTTATCCCGACAGTTGAGGACCCATGAGAGGAATTATCCAGTGCACGACTTGGAGCTTGCGGCAGTCGTATTTGCACTGAAGGTATGGAGACATTACCTCTACGGTGAGAGGTTCACATTATATACAGATCATAAGTGTTTGACATACTTATTCACTCAGAAAGATCTGAACATGAGACAGCGACGTTGGCTAGAGTTGCTGAAGGAATACGACTTCTCCATCGAATATCAGCCTGGGAAGGCAAATGTCGTAGCAGATGCATTGAGCAGGAGAGGATCAGATTCTGAGACAGATGTTTGCCAGATGATGCACGAGTATGGTTTACTTGAGGCGGCGTCAACACTGAGTTTGACAAAGGTTCCTGCTACAGCAGACGCACAGATTCGTGGACAGATTGGTGTACCGTCTATTTCTATTCCGCGAGTGTTGGAGTGTCAGAGGACTGACGAGATGTACTCGAGATTCAGTGAGATGGAACGCAGTCCCGATCACCCGGATTGGAGCGAGTCTGTGGATCAGTGTTTGAGGCACCGAGGGAGGTTATGGATTCCAGCAGTGGCAGAGATACGCGATGGGATACTCAAGGAGGCTCACAGTGTCCCGGTATACAGTGCATCCTGGCAAGACCAAAATGTATCATGATATGCGACGATTATTTTGGTGGCCAGGGACGAAAGCGGACGTCGGCGCCTATGTTAGGGGTTGTGAGGTGTGCCACGAGTTAAAGGCCGAGCACGGGGAGGCTGGAGGGTTATTGCCACGCGCCCATCCTCGGTGGAAATGGGAACACATTACGATGGATTTCGTTTATGGATTACCGCAGACTCCGCGGAAACACGATGCGATATGGGTGATTGTGGACAGGTTGACGAAATCAGCTCATTTCCTACCAATTTCTATGAAGTATAATTTCACACAGTTGAGCATATTATTCGAAAAAGAGATTGTACGACTGCACGGAGTACCAATTTCGATTGTTTCAGACCGAGACAGTCGTCTTACATCATTATTATGGCAAGCTATGCAGGAGCAGTTTGGTACTAAATTACAGTTTAGCACTGCATTCCATCCACAGACAGACGGACAGTCAGAGAGATTAATACAGATACTCGAGGATATGCTCAGGGCATGTGTCTTTGCGGATTTGGTGGGTCTTGGGAGGAGTACTTGCCGCTCTGTGAATTTGCTTACAACAACGGCTATCGAGCCGGTATTGGGATGCCGCCATTTGAAGCCCCCGTACGGTAGGCCGTGTAGATCACCGCTTGTTGGGCGAGCAGAGGATACAACAAATTTGTGGGGCTGAGATTGTTGTGGACCATACGAGAGAAGGTGAGGCGATTCGTCAACGGTTGTTGGGCGCCCAACACAGATGACGAAGAAGTATGCGGATAGGTACCGCGATGGGTTGAGCTACGAGGTAGATGATTGGGTCTACTTAAAAGTTTCTCCGTTAAAGGGTCATCAAAGGTTTGGGATTAAAGGGAAACTAGCACCAATATTTATTGGGCCGTTTCAAATTGAGAAACGAGTTGGGAAAGTCGCTTATCAGTTGAAATTACCAAGTCGATTGACAGGAGTTCATAATGTTTTTCATATTTCGATGTTACGGTTGGCTAGATCAGGACCGAGGCCGATGGTCGATATGACTAGACTCTAGGTTCCACCAGATGCGACATACGAGGAACACCATATTGAAATAGTGGACCGCAAGGTACAAACCCTTAGAAGGAAAGAAATACCACTTGTACTCGTTCGATGGCAGTATCATAAGAACGAGGGCCTCACTTGGGAGAGATAGTCTACTTTGCGATAGCGATACCCCCACTTGTTTTAAGGTAAAGTCTTCATTAAATTTGAATTTCGGGACGAAATTCCTCTTAGTTGGGAAGATTGTAACGGCCCGCTCTAATTAATCCCAATTAACCGATAATTACAGATTAAGACCCTAAGCTCAAACCCACGTGGACGTCGCAGAAAAGTTCAGGGCACGCCTAACGAGGTAAAATTTGTTATTTTTGTGTGTGAGTGTATTATTTTACTAATATTAAATAATTAGCGTCGTATTATTTGACATTTTATTAGTCGCATTGTGCGCGTGTAGTGACGAGAGCGTGCGACGTCGCGGTGTGCGCGTAACGCGGGTGTACGGGGTAGTATGAGATTGAGTTGTCACATCACACCACACATCACATCAAATATCACATCAACCATCCCTCATCATTTCTTTTTGTCATTTCTCTCCAAATAAAAAAAATAAAAATCTTTTTCTCCTTAAAACGGATAGAGAGGGAGGAAAGAGAGAGAAAGAGAGAGAGAAAAAAGAAAGAGAGTGAGAGAGGGACAGCCAAGAGAGGTGGAGGGAGCACCGGACGGCGGAGCTCCGGACGGCGAAGCTTGGCAGGGCGGCAACGACGGACGCCGGGAACGAGCAGCCAGGGCGGCGGAAGGCCGCGGATCGTTTGGCGGCGACGCGTTCCAGCAGCGGCGCCGGTGGCGCGAGGAGACGCAGACGGCGAGGCTCACCAGCGACGGACGACGAGCGCGTCGGCGACCTCCATTGATCAAGGTTGGTGGTGTTGTTGTTGTTGAAATTGTTGTTGTAAAAAAAAAAAAAAAAAGAAGTGCAGAGACGATCGGGGAAGACGAGCCAGCAGGACTGGGCCTGCTGGCCCGTCATGTGGGCTGGGCTGGCCAGGCCCCTATGGGCCTGGCTGCCCAAGGCCTGGCGGCTGGGCAGCCCAGGTCCGGGTCGGGCCGGTTGGGCCGAACCGGGCCCAACCGAACCGGGCCCGGTTCGGGCCCAACCCACCCCTATATTAAATAAATTAATTAAAAATTTTAAATAAAATACATTTTAAATCCAATAAATATCAGAAAAATATGAAAAATAACTAGAAAATGGGAAAATATTAAAAAGGTAGTTTTGAGGACAATTGGGGCGTCGGCACCCTGGTATAACTCGAGAAGCGTGCCGAAATTAAACTTTTTGAAATAAAATCTCAAATTATTGGTCTCATAGTATAAATTCATTAAATGAGACTCTAAAATAATAAAAGTTTTTATAATTGAACACCAGGGACTTAGACTACCATAGTCGGGTGTTGGGTACGTATCTCGAGGCGAGTGCGGGATGTTTCGAAGGCGTTTGAGGTAAGTAATCCCACGAGAAAATTAGTTAAAATTCTTTTATGACATTTACTTTATTTCGCATTTCAATTATTCCATTGTGCTATTTATTGTTGTTCAATTACTGTTCATCCACTCCCACGTGTGTATGTGTGTTTGTCGACGGGGTCGGCATGGCACGGACTCACACCCCGGGGCTCGCTACCCCGCGCTGTTCGAGTAATTGGCCATGATAGGGCTACGCGGTGACTATTCTCGCGAAACCCGTAGGTTGAGAGATGTTTGACGAAGACCTAAGTCTACGTCAATGGTTCCTCTCGAGAGATGTTTGGATGGGGTCTTTCGTTCAATGGTTCCTCTCATTCGACCGTGAGATGTTTGGCGAGGTGGTCGTCAATGGTTCCTCTCGGTTTAGCTACGAAGATTCCCGGATGTCGACCAGGGTTCTCTGTCACGCTACACTCGTGTCCAAATTTGACTTTTCAACGACTTATTTTCATGCGAATTACTTTATTTCTTGTCCCTTATTTAAATTGCATGAATTGTAGCCGTTTTATTGGAATTCGTGAATATTAGCTAAAGTTCTCTGGGATTTACTCACCTGGGATTTGTCATTGTTTTTGGTGACAAATCGCAGAGATCTACGACAATGGGGCAAAGGGGTCTTAGGCGACTACCTCTGAGTTAGGAGAGCCCCATCAGCTTTTTGCGTAGGTGTTTGTATGTATCTATTTACTGCTTTTATGAAATTTTTGGGAGAACTTATATACCTGATACATGTATATGCTCACATTTTGTACTTTTGTCGCTCTTGATATACATGGTATCTAATGCCGGGTTTCCACACTATAGGGTTATTTAAACTAGGCAATTTTTTTATTTCTACCGTGTTTGCATGCTTCAAAGACTTCCGCTTGATGTTAATAATTTAATAAATCGTGAACAACTTAACTTAGTCAATTTAATGTGAATATTCATAAATACTAAGTTAAGGCGAATAAGATACGTGCAAAGGTTTAAGTCGCGGACAGTTAAAAGTAAGTATGCGGTGACGTGGCATGCTTGGTGACGTGTCTGGCAACGTGGCGGTACCCAGTTTGCCTCGGAGTTTGGGGCCGTCACTTGTATAACCCTAGACATCCGCTAATCAGGTTTAACACACTAACCGCAGTAATTTTGGTCTGTGGGAACACTAATCTTAAATAACCGGGTCGCATCCGCTTCCGATTTAACCTAGATTCAATTGTTGCACACTCAAGAACCGAAAGGGTTTGACGGCAAACGGGTGAGTGTTTGTCACTTTATTGGTCTAAAAGCACAATTACACGGATACTAATAGTCCAAATAACTATAGATTGTCCACCTAAAAGCATGCATTGACCACATACACACCCTAGATCTAAACCATAATCATTAAAAGCAACAACAATGAAATAGGAGAATTTAAACTAAATTAAATAATAAAATAAAAGATCTCACATAATATGCCATCAATCCATGATCCCGACTTGTTTCCCCTCCGACCTAGGCAAGGAGTTGATTAGCCGAACATCATCGTCGAAGAAAGTCGATAACAAAACAATAATAATCGGTTTTCAAAATAATAAAACCTCAGTTCCTAATATATAAAACTACTAAAAATTGGTCTCAAGAGGTGAGAGAAACTAATTTTAGGGGTTGGGGAGGTGACTCGTGCGTCGAGGAGCATCGTAGGGCTATTTTTGGCTAAAAAATAGGTGTCCCCCATGTGTCTGCAGCCTATTGGCTCGTTTCCTGCTGTCGTGCTGACGTGGCATCTTTTGATTGGAGGAGAGCGCAGCTGATGACACTGTGGGTCGGTGAGTGAGCGTCACGTGTCAGTTTCAGATTGGCTGAACCGGTTGGTTGTGGCGTGTTGGTTGGGTGAGAACGCGCCACGTGGTGTCCAAAAGGCGGAGGAAAAGTCGCGCGATTCAGTGCAAAAATCTGGAAGCTTGTGTGGACGCGCATCCCGAGGCAGATCAACAGCTACTGTGCGAGGAGAAGAAATGGTTTGTGACGTGTATTGTGTAGATGACGCGTGGCAGCATGTGATTGGTGGAGCTGGTGCCTTGCTTGCAAGCTGGCGGGATTAGCATGACGTGGCGACTGGCTATTAGTGGAGAGCCAATGAGTGACGTGCTTGGAGAGGGTAGGAATGCGCCACGTGTCAGCTGCTGTGATGAGAACCGCTGACGTGGCAACCTGTAATTGGTTGAAATATGTTGTCTCCTATTATACTCACAGAGCAACGCGTAACTCGAGGAAAATTGTCCGGCATCCGATCACTGCATGTAAATACTCCATTTTGAGTATTTTTCCGCCACGAATTCAACCGCGCACTCCGTTTCACCTAAAACGGACCAAAAATTATAATTAAATATATATTTTAGATACTTTACATAATTAAATATACTAAAATAAACTATTAAAGGCATATAAAAACCAACTTATCATTTATCGAATGTGGTAACATTTCCTTATTGCTTCTATATACCCCACCACTCAGGAGGGCTAGTTCAATAAGCCAAAGGTGGCTTATTTATATGAGATTACAAAGAACATGGAGATTGATGCCAGCAAGATCATCTACAACAATCATTGGGAGTCCATTATGTTAGAGCGTGACAAAAAATTATTGTGGCCCTATATTGATCACTCAGTTATGCTTGAAGGCTAGAGTTAGATTGATTAAAAATGAAAATTTTGATATTGATGCCTAAGCAACCATGGATGAGGCTTTTATGCTTACACCGAAATCACTGCCTAGTTTTTAATACTCCGAGGATGAGAGGGAAAGAGCCAAGGGAGGTAGACTTGAGTTCAAGTTTTGGCCAAGCAGTATGAGGATAACCCAACAACAACAGTAAAGTTAGCCCAGGAATCGGAAGATGAAGGATACGGAGAAGAGGAACCAAACTAGCGGGGATTTGCTGAGGGCTATGAGTTCATAGATCTACTGATTGGGGAGCAGTACTTGGATTATCCTGAGGTTTTTAGACTTTCTAACACCACCAACTTATGTATTTGATCTGGATATGGTCCAGATCACAAGGGTGGAGCGTCCATTGACACCATCCTACACTGGAGCTGATGAGGTAGATAATGATGATGATGTCGCGTAGTCCTGATGTCAGCGTCTTAGGATTTCTTTAGACCTTGGGAGTTAAGAGGCACATTAATACCATTTCATTTTAAATTTCAGATATTTTTTTACTATTTAATTGTTTAAATTCTATGTTTAGTTTAGTTAATGCTTATATATCTTGGGTTATTATATATATTTGTGTTTTTTAATGTTTTCATGATTTTAGGCTTATTTTCAACCTAAAGAACAAGGTTTAGTTTAAGTATAGGGGCATCAAAACTACACTATATTATGAGAAGTGGTAAGAAAGGCTGAAAAATAAGGATAAACACTGCAGGTATGATAGTTTAAATTTTATTTTTGAAGCAGTTAAAGAAGAAAGCATGGTAGTGTATTATTTGTTTTATTTACTTACTATTTGAATGTTTAGGTAATATAGATTATGTTATACATAGTAATATGTAATTAATAAGTAGTTCATTTTCATGTTCATGCCTTTAGTTGGGGATGAATGAAATACAAGTGTCTTGTTGATATGAAACTCAAGATAGTGTTTTTAAATTTCTGAAGAAAATAATGAAATGTAGAAAACGGTATGATTTCATGATTAAAAACCTAGAGTTAGGGAAGACCATGAACTTGAAACAAAAACAACTAGAATACTAGAACGTTTTTTATGGAAAAAGTTAGATCTCCAAAGAATTTTATAATAAGTGTGAAGTTTACTTGAAAATATATAAAGTAAACAAAAGCTTAGTGCAAAGAGGGAAAGAAATAGACATTTTAAATAAAAAACTAGAGTTAACTTGCTTGATCAAGTGAAAGTGAGAAGTGCTAACAAGAGTTTTAGAAATAAAACAATAGAGTGTCCCACAAGTTCTACAGAAAATGGAGCAAAGAACTTGATGGTTGGAAAAAGTGAGGAAAAATGGAGTCCATAGGAAAAGGAGAAGAACAAAAGAAATGAGAGAAAAATAAAGAAAACAAGGCAGAAGTTAAAATAAAACTCTCGAATAAAAGATTTAGCTCGAGTGCTATCTTTCCAACTATGTTAAGTCCTATAGACTCTTGAAGTGCTAAAGTCTACCAAAAATTAGTTTGATCTATGCTTATTTATGAAATCCTAAGCTTAATGAGAAATCATGAGATTGTGCACTTGCTACTTGAAAGTCAAGGTGAAACAAGCTTGTGAGTAGTAATGGTTTTGGTTGTTATCTACTTTGGTGTTTCGAAAGTGAGTTGTATGTGTTGTTAAAGCTACATATTTTAAAAAATATAAGTTATTGCAAAGATAAGCTATTGAGTTGATTATTAACTTGAAACTTAGTGAATTAAAGAATACTTCATGAACGATGAAAAATAAATGAGAACTAGAGTAATAGGAGTAGTTAGGAGACTTAAATATACTTTTTCTCAGAACATGCAAAATCCTAAGTTTGAGGTATTAGGTAAAATATTATTTAGACTTATATATAGGGTTAGTTTAGTAGTATATTTAAAATAAATATCCCTAAATGAGCTCTAATTGATGGTGTTTATGCATTTTTAGGTAAACAAGGCATAAAGGAAGGAAATGAGCAAATTCGAAAAGAAATGGTGCTAAAATGCATCAAAGTGTGGTTGGCGTCGTAGCATATAGGTGTGGCGCTATGGGGCACATAGGCACGGTGTAGAAGACATAAGCACATCATGGGGGAGCAATGAAGAGAAGAACGAAATAGGAAGGCTGGCGCAGTGGCAGCATTATGGAGTCTAAAGGGATAACGCTGGAGAAAAGAGTGACATCGCCTAGTCTATTGAAATAGGTATTTGCATATAGAAGTGGTGGCGTAGTGGAGGCGTCGTGGTAATACACACACAACGCTGAAAGAAAAGAAATTAGAAAGTTAGAGTTCTCTTTAGTGATCAAGGAATATAAATAGATAGAAAGACATGATAAACATATAGCATACATGAGATTAGCCACCATTAACATAGTTTATCATATATTTACTTATTCTTAAGTATTAAGACGATTTATGGAAAGAAAACATTGAAGACTCACGTGTGGTGATTCAGGTATTAAGTTTATTAATTCAATTGAAGTTATTTCATTATATATTTGATTGCAATGAATACCACTATGTGCATGTTTATTTCAACGATGTATGAGTAGTCTATTAATCTTATGGATCAATGGATCCTATTGTATGAATGATATGCTATAAACATGAGTACAGTCGAAATATAAAAAGTGCAATGGTTAGGATTTGTATTGATTCCGAGCGTAATGCTACAAACATCTTGATCACGTGTTTGTTGATATTAGGTTTTAGAAGTTATCATGACCATTAAAGCTTTTAAGCCAAATATAGACAAAACAACCGTAAAATACACAACATCGAGCGATAGTTGTTAATTAGAGAGACATGGATAATAAAATTAATTGGTTATGAATCTAAAGATTTGGAACATTAAAGCAATATGGAGCTTATGTTATTCACATTGATATGTAGAGTTTTAGTTTGCACATTAGAATCTTTTTTGTCATGACAACAGGTTAAAGTGGATTTAAAGGAAATCTGTCTATTCTAATTAGGCATTGCATACACATAATGAAGATGATAAATTGAGTGGAAAAGCATAATATTTTATTACCTGCATGAAGTTGTAAACTAAGATAGTTTTAATACAAGAATTTAAGTAAATTGCATTGATTTGTTAGCATAAATTAGTTTAATTTAATCATAAAACAAATTAAAATGGTTTCTTTAGCAATATAGTAATTTTAGTTAAGTACGTAGTGAGTGTATACACCTTTCCCTGAGGACGATATCCATAGTAAACATAAGTTGGTTACATTATTACTACAAATGAGTTGTTATACTTGCAACACGCACAATACCGCTCGTACAAAAAGGAAAGTAAGGATGAGGTTGATATTTTAAAACATGAATAGTTTGAGTTAGAATATCACAGTGAGCTAGTGAGTTGTCCTAATTTGATCATTTAGACTAGTGTAGTTTAAATTGGGGAGAATGATTTGTCAATAAATCTGAGAATTTTGAGAACCCAAATAATGTTTTACTATACTGGGAATAAATAGGTAAGCAATATATCAGGAGGTTGGTATTAACTGCTACACTTAATTAGAAAATTATGTAAATTTGAGAACTTATTTCGAGTGATGATTGGATTTAAGTTAATAAGAATTGGTTGAGATCTGGTGAATTACATGAAACTAGTTGTTCATTGGTTTAGATCTGGTTGTCAATTATTTAATATTAGGATTAGGAATATATGAAATTGATATCAGGTAATGGCTTGATCATACTAGAAATCATGGTAAGAACCATTAGAACTCACTATAGCTCATAATTATGTTTGTGCATGACGAAGTAGAGTTTTTGAACTCAATAAAAGAATAAAAAAATTTGAAGACTTAGATAAGGCATAAGCAATATCGCATAATCATGTGAATCCCGACGATAAATTGGTTTATATCAAAGTTGGCTTATGCAAGTACTAAGTTTTAAACATAATTCATTCTAATATGTGTAGAATCATAATTATGAGTCAATGAATTTAACTAGGATTGAGACAGTCAGGGAATTGTTGTATATTTAACACATAATCAGAAAAGTATTGTTATCTTGGAATGATTGAATAGTACAAACAACATATATAGAGATTTATGGTATCGTTGTGTTATATGTTCTTTTAATCTAAGAGTGAAATGAGGATAACTCATACAGTTAAGACATGGGTGCTAGAAGATATGAGTGTGAATCTTGACTTATTTATGAATATATTCAAATAGATAGATTTCAAAGATTCATTCATTCATTATAGGGTTTGAAATATAGATATACCCATATAAAGGGGTGGCGAAGAGTTTTAAGTCATTCTTAAGATAAGAGGATCTTAGAAAAATCATTAGAAGACAGAGGAGAAGTATGAAAACCAATGAGTTGGCGCAATTTGATTCGAGAATCTTTAAATGATGAGAGTTTCAAAAGTATAGTTGTCAGAGTAAAAGAAATTAGAGGTATACTAAATTCACCCACACAAAGTAATTGATGTTATCAATGATTTGAAAAGAGAAAAGAATTGAAAGTGTAATTATAGTAGGAATTCCAAAGTGTTATATCTTGAGATAGATGTGTAATAATGATGATGAAATGAAGTCCTGAAGGTGACCTCGAAACCGCAAGTATAACGGTTCAATTGTAATAATAATGTGATCAATTAAGGATGATTACAAATATCATCCTCTGGGAAAGGATTATCTTGAAACGGTTCACTTAGTTAAGTTCACTCTATTGTTATGAAGATCTTTTTTTAATTGGTTTGACTAATTTACTCTATTCTATAAAACAATGTAAATAACTTTTACTCTCATATTAAGAAGACTCTTAGTTCACGACTTCACCTAGGTAATGAATTACTATGCTTTAATCTCAAAATTCTTTCATCTTCATTATGTGTATGCAATGGTCAATTAGAACATACATATTTCTTTCGTATTCACTTCAACCACTGTCGTGGTGGAAAAAATCTTAATATGCAAACTAGAACTCTACCTATCAGTGTGAATAATGCAAGTCTCACATAGCATTATTTAATCAAATAACTTTAATTAAATGAAAGAAATAATATCGAATAATCATAAGTGAAGTCTTCAATGTCTTCTCCTCTAAAACACTTCTCAATGCTCAAGAATAATGTAAACTATTGTAAACTTTGATATTCTATGATGGTCTATGATAATCAATGATTTTACTTCATTCTAATACCTATTTATACCCTTAAGACTTTGAAGAATTCAATTAGAAACTCTAATTAACAATTCCAAACAAATTGGAACTCTTATACTTTCAATACTTATTTCTCGATTTGCTCTAAGTGATCCACACCGTATGTGTAAAACCACTGCACCGCCACAACTTCGACCTTTATATGTGTATTTCCTCCTCACAGTAGGCTGGTGCCCTGCATGTAATGTTCCAGGGTCGTGTGTACATCCTCACAGCACCGCCACTACACCACCTATACTACACCACTTCCTTGGTCTCCACACCTTCTGCACGCCTTGCCCACGCCTTATGCTTTCTTCCCACAGCGTCAAGCCTTAATGCCACGACATCAAGTATAATTTTGTGCTATTTCTCCTCATTTCATCATGAAATCACTCTTTTGTCTCCTTTATATCTTGGATGCTTGAAAACACATAAATTCCATCAATTAGAACTCATTATGAGATATTTAGGCTTATTATACTACTAAACTAACCCTATATATAAGTCTAATTGATCACTAATGTAGTACCCACAAACTTAAGATTTTGCACGTCCTGAGCAAACATGTATTTCACTAAGTACTCTTCTTTGCTTCTACTACTTGTATTTTTTACTCAACTTACATAGTTCATGGAGTATCTTTTAATTCTAAGAAGTTCAAGTTAATATTCCCCTTAAGAGTTTTTATTTATAAAAACTAATATTTTCAAAACGTGTAGATGTAACAACACATAATTTACTTTCAAAACTCAAAAGTAGTTCTTAACTAAACCCATCACTACTCACAATTTTATTTCACCTCGACACTCAAGTAGTAAGTGTACAATCTCATGATTTCTTATTATACTCAAGAATTAACAAATAAGCATAGATTATACTATTTTATAGACTTTAGTATTCAAGAGTCCATATGACTTCATATAGTTAGCAAGAAAAATTAACACAACTAAATTACTTGTACTCAAGCTAAATCTTCTCATTTATAGAGTTTTAATATAAGTTTCGCCTTTCATTCTTTTTATATATCTCTATTTTTTCCTTGTATATTTTTTGACTTGTACGAGTCCTTGCTCATTTTCGTATGGATTCACCTTTTTTTACTTTTTCCAACCATCAAGTTCTCTGCTCATTTTCTGTAGATCTTGTGGTACTTTTCTATTTTTAATTTTTAAAACTCTTGTTAGATTTCTCACTTTCACTCTATCAAGCAAGTTTTAACCCTAACTTTTCATTAAAATTCATGTCTATCTCTTCCCCTTTTGGTACTAAGTCTTTATTTAATTTGTACTCAAGCAAGATTCATACTTATTATCGAATTCCTTAAAGATCTAACTTTTTCCATAAGAAGTGTTCTAGTAATCTTTTTGCTTTTGTTTCCAGTTCATGGCCTTCCCTAACTCAAAGTTTCTAATCATGAAACTATATCGTCGTTTGCTACATTCTTATTTCCTTCAAAACATTAATAAAATTTTCTTGAGTTTCATGTCAACAGGATACTTGTATTCTTACTCATCCTCAATTAAAGGCATGAACTTTGTAAATGAATTAATTGTTCATTACATATTACTATATATAACCTAATCTATACTACTATATAAATCTAATTAATAAGTAAATGAAAAAGATACACTACCATTTTTTCCTCTTTAACCGCTTTAAAATAAAATTTTACGACCATACCTACAGTCTTTATCCTTATTTCATCATTTCTTACCACTTCCTATAGTGGTGATGCACCCAAACTCAAACATAATCTTATCCTCAAGGTTCAAAAATAAGCGTGAAACTTAATAACACTAAACACACAAGTATGTATGTATGTATGTATGTATGTATATAATATAATATAATATAATATAATATAATATAATATAATATAATATAATATAATATAATATAATATAATATAATATAATATAATATAATATAATATAATATAATATAATATAATATAATATAATATAATATAATATTATAATATAATATAATATAATATAATTTAATATAATTTAATATAATATAATATAATTTAATTTAATTTAATTTAATTTAATTTAAGATCCAAACATAAAAATTCATAAACATAAAAATTTAAACAACTATTAAAGTGACAAAATATTCCCGATGTAAAAATAATCAAGTATGAATGTATTGCTCATCTCCCCAAGGACTAGAGAAATCCTAAGACTCGGACTCTAAGAGTGTGCATCCTCATCAACATCATCATCATTTGCTCCAAGAAAAGATAGTATCAAATGACGTTCCACCACTTTTGTTCTACACCACGTTAGGATCAAAAATGTGTTCGTGCTCTTGGAAAGCCAACGAGACCTATCGTAGGTCTCAACCTTCTGCTCTTCTCATATCTAGCTATGTCTTTATGATGATCTAAAAATAACATGAAGTTATTTTATCCATTTAGTTGCTCTTGCTTATATCTCGATAAGGCTTTAAGATACCTGATCCTTATGCTATCTCGTAATGTCTCTTCATCTCGGCATTCCACAACCTCTACTATCGTGGAGTCAAGTCCTCAAGTGGTGGTATCGGTGCCTATGGTGGACGAGGTGGTGTAAAAACTTCAAGACCATCTAAATCTTGCTTTCCTACCGTAGGTCTACAAACTCATAGCTAATGCAGTCGCAAGTATAATGACTCGATTATAGTAATAGTGTGACTAAATTACGTTGAATACATATATCGTTATCAAGGAAAGGTGCATTGCACTTAGTGTTCTTATTCAGATCTACCCTATTGCTAAGGAAATCTTTTTTTAATTGATTTTAAGCTAAACTATTTCATTCTAACAAAACAATGTAAATTACTTTTAAACTCTTATATTAAGAAGATCGTTCACAACTTCATCTAGGTAATGAATAACTATGCTTTCCAACTCACTTTCTTCATCTTTATTATATATATGCAATGCCTTATTAGAATAGACAAATTTAGTTCAAATACACTACAACCCACTGTCGTAATGGAAAAGATTATAATGTGCAAACTAGAACTCCACCTAGCGGTGTGATTAATGTAAGCTCCACATTGCTTTAAGTTTCAAATCTTTAGATTCATAACCAATTAAGTTTACTATATGTGCCTCCCTAATCAATAATTATCTATCAATGTTATGTATTTTACGGTTGTACAGTCCATATTCGGCTTAAAAGCTTCAATGACCATGATAAGTTTCTAAAACCTAATATCAACAAACACGTGATCAAGATGTTTGTCACATAATGCCTATAATCAATACAAATTCTAATCATTGCACTTTTTAACATTATAATCCACTCATAACTACTTTAGTATATCATTCATACCATAGGATCGTTGATCCCTAAATTAATAAACTTCTCACACATCATTGAAATAAACGCGCACATCATGGTAATCATTGCAATCAAAGATATAGTGGAATAACTTCAATTAAATCAATAAAAATAATACTAAATCACCACACATGAGTCTTCAATGTCTTCTATTCCTCTAATTTTCATAATATTCAAGCATAAAGTAAAACTAGGTTAATTTGTAATGCATGCTAATTGGTTGTATTGGTTGAGTTTACCATGCTCTAATATCTATTTATACTCATACGACACTTTAGAAAACAATTAGAAACCTTAGTAGAAAATTCTACAAGAAATAGAACTCTAACTTTCTATTTTCTTTAGTGTCGGTGTTGTCCATAAGTGATCCGGCACCGTGTGTGTAAACCCATGCACCATGACAACTTGACCTCTTTGTGTGTAATTTTCCTCATTTAGTAGATTTCGCACCCTGCATTGACCTCCTAGGCGCCGCGCCCTTTGAGCTACGATGCCACCATTACGCCGGCATTCAATTTAACCATTACCACTACTACTACTAAAGTTCTTATTCATTTCACATCGTTCATGGAGTATCATTTAATCAAAATAAGCTCAAGTTAATAATCCAATCAAGAGCTTTTCTTTGCAAAAGCTTATATTTTTCAAAACATGTAACTTTAACAGTACATATAATTCACTTTGAAACTAAAAAGTGCTTCACAACGAAAATCATCACTACTTACAAGTTTATTTCAACTTGACACTCAAATAGCAAGTGTTAAATCTCATGATTTTTTATTAAGCTCATAATTTACAAATAAGCATTGATCATACTAGTTTTGTAGACTTTAGCACTTCAAGAGTCTATATGACTTAATATAGTTTGAAAGAAAACTCAATTAAATTACTTGTACTCGAGCTATATCTTTTATTTGAAGATTTTTAATCTAAGTTCTGCCTTTTTTTCATTTATTTTTATTTTTTCTTTTCTCCCCATTTTCTAAATTACACGGTCCCTGCTCCTTTTCCTATGGATTCCTTTTTTCCTCACTTTTTCCAACCATCAAGTTCTCTACTCCTTTTCCTATTGAACTTGTGGGACTCTTTATTTTTTTATGTAAAACTCTTGTTAGCACTTCTTACTTTCATTCTATCAAGCAAGTCTTAACTCTAACTTTTTCATTAAAAACCATGCCTATTTCTTTCCCTCTTAACACTAAGTCTTTATTTACTTTTTATTATCAAGTAAGATTCGCATTTATTATAGAATTCTTTAGAGATCTAACTTTTTCACAAGAAGTGTTCTAGTATACTCTTGTTTTTGTTTCAAGTTCTTGCTCTTCCCTAACTCTAAGTTTCTAATCATGAAATCATACCATTGTTTGCTACATTTCTTATTTTCTTCAAAAATTGAATAACACTCTCTTGAGTTTCATATCACCAATATACTTGTATTCTTAGTCACCCTTAATTAAAGGCATGAACTTTGCAAATGAATTACTTATTCACTATATATTACTATATATAACCTAATCTATACTACCTAAACACATTTAAATAGTAAGTAAATAGGAAAAACTAATGCACTACCATGTTTTCTTCTTTAACTGCTTCAAAAATAAGATTTTCCAAACATACCTGCAGTGTTTATCTTTGTTCCATCCTTTCTTACCACTTCCTATAGTGTAGTGTTGATGCCCTCAAACTTAAATCAAACCTTGTCCTAAAGGTTTAAAAATAAGTCTAAAACATAAAAACACTAAATACAAACATAATAATGATAGCAAGTTACTAATAATGCATAAACATAAGATTTATGTTGGACTAAGTGGTTAGTCACTTTTACTCCACCCGGAATTTTGATGGAAACAAACAAAGTGAAAGTATACTAATAAGTTTATCAAGTGTGTTAGTTAAAGTTTGTAGAATATCACATTTCAAGTGTTCAAGCCATACAAGTTCAAGATTCGGTCCACACGAGGAAACGAAGACGAAAGATCATATTACATGTTGCAACATTGATGTAAGGTACACATGTTCATTTACGCAAGCCTAATGCATTAGTTCATGCATATCATGTTTTTCAAATAGCTTTTCAAATTTCAAGTGATCATTTGGAGTTTTAAATGAAACTTACCACTAGAATCGGTCTTATAAGTTCAAACTATGTGAAACCATATTTTTATATTCACATCGTACTTTAAAAACCATTATGGAAGTTTTCAGAAATGAAAAACTTGTTTTGAAAGATTTTTGAAAAGGAAAACTGTGTATTTACAGAAAAGCCTTTATATAAGTCTTGAAACTGGGATTTTTCATTTATGTGATTTGTGAAAACATCCTGACAACCTAAATAGGTTCTATGACCCGTAAAAACATGTATAACATGTTATAAGAGGTTGGTAGGGTCCCGGATCCGATAAAGGGTCGCTAACTCTAATACCAAAAATATTTATTTTGAGGCCCCTGATAGTTAGCGTGCTAATAGTGATATTGGCATGCTAATTGCTGAGTTAGCGCACTGATGTTCAGCATTAGCGTGCTAGCTTAGAGGATTAACGCGCTAGGTCCTAATATTAGCGTGCAATGGCCTTTATGATAGTTTTTTTATAAAGCTGAAAATCACACTTTAGTTTGAATAGATGATCAAATCTGAGCCCTAGGATCTCTAGAACGATCAAAAACTGCTAAAAAATAATGTAGAATATTCTCAAATGACCTAGAACATTATATTGTCTTATCAAGCAAGAAAACCCTATTGTGCTCATTGTTTTCAAAGAAGAAGCTTGGATTTTTGTGTGCTATCACTTGTAATCTTTCGAGGAAACTGAATCACTCTTGAACTAGCGTTATAGAGGCATTCTAAATCTTACAAAATCCACTCCAGAATTCATTTTCAAATCACTCTCTCGAGGTTGTAAGAAAGTCCAATTTCCTACCTTTTCTTATGCTTAAATTTCATATTTTTTTGTGTTTGACTTGTGGAAATCATTTTTTGTGTTCTTGAACACATTTGTCTTGAGTTTTACACTTAAACTTGATTTACTAAACCTTAGGACTGGTTTGGACAAGAGTTTGCACTTAAACTTGATTTTTATCAAACTTTTTGTTATTTGGATTTGAAACTGGATTTTTTTAAAAATTTATTCATTTGAAACGATTTCATATTTGAGATTTGCACAAAATCAGTGATATACTTGCATTTCTCATTTGTTCACATACTTGCATGCATTAGATTGGTTAGGCTCTAGGAGGCTTGCTTGTATTTGAATTTGGTGCCACTTTACTTTGTAAAGTGAATTTGATTACTTTCGTCTATTCTTTGTAAGTGGATGATTGTAAGACTTAGTGGGATCTCTAATTCAAAGGGAAGACCTAGTTGAGGCTAGGCATAAATCCTAGTTGCGGCTTGGTAGGATGTCCTAATTTATGATTAGGCATTCTAGGTTTGTACACTTAGGTTGTAACACTTATAATCAATATAAGTGGGGGTTTGAAAATCCTAACCGAGGAGGTTAGGTAGTGGATATAGATCATTAGATCGAACCACTATAAAATCGCGTGTCTCTTTCCATCTCTTATATCCCTTTCATCTTGCATTGCATTCATACTTGCATTTGAGTGAGCATATAACATATTTATTGTTCAATTATTTTAAAAAGGTGATAACTTCTTGATACACCCAATTCACCCCCTTTTGGGTGTGGTTTCAATTTAAACAACTAATAAAAGTACAAAATATCCAAATGTAAAGTTAATCAGTAGAAATGTTTTTCTCACATCTCTCAGGTCTAAAGATATCTTAAGACTCTAACATCATCATCAACATCATCATCTCCATCAAAGGATGGTGTCAAAGGATGCTCCACCCTTTTGCTCTCCACCACTTCTAGGTTAAACATGTATTCAATGCTGCTAGAAAATAAAAAGACCTATCAGTAGGTCTCACCCGTCTGCTCCTCTCATATCTAGTTATGTCCCTTTGATGATTTGTAAATAACATGAAATTACGTTATTCGTTCAGTCGGTCTCGCTCATATCTCATCGAGGCTTCACGATACCGAGCGTTGTCCTCATTGTATTGTCTCCTCATCTTAGCAATACAAAACATTTGCTACCATTGAGTTAAGTCCATTGGTTTTGGTATTGGTGCCAGTGGTGGAGAAGGTGGTGAAAAAATCTCAGGACCATCCAAATCTTGCTCTCCTATAGCCTTCAGCAAATCCCTGCTGGTAATCCTCCTCCTCTCTATATCCTTTGTTCTTCAACTCTTGAGCTAGCTCCGCCGCTACTGTTGTTGCCATTGTGCGATCCTCTTGCACTTTGGCCAACAACTCGGCCTCAAGTCTGTTCCTCTCGGCTCTCTTTCTCTCTCTTTCTCTTCCTCAGAGTCTTAGCATCAAGTTGGTAATTTAAGTGTGAGCATAAACTCCTCATCTATGGTTGCTTGGGCCTCAATATCTAACTCTTATTCCTAAAACGATCCCACTCCGACCTTCAAGCACATCTGAGTAATTAAAATTTGAAATAAAATTTTATTGTCTCTCTGACATGATAGACTCCCTCTAGTTCTTGTACATGATCTCGCCTACATTGATTTCCCCATTTTTTGTAATCTCAAATAAATAAGCTGCCTTTGGCTTGTTCTCGCCCTGCTGAGTGTTTGGGTACAATGAAGCAACTGAAAAATGTTACTACATTCTATAAACTTTCCTTTCGCTGCCCTTCTTTGTGTTTCGGCACATTCTCAGCTCCCATTACTCATCCTTGTTGTCCTTAGATAACCAATGCTCTCTCTATGGCTTTAAAAAGGGTATAGGTTATAAGATTTCTTATATAAATTATCCTTGAAACTTTGGTCGGCTCCAACCATATTCAAGTGTTCTAACCCATATATGTTATTTATGTAATGCACATTAAAGGGAACAAACACCCCTCTCAGCTTTACTGGATCACCCTTCGTAGTAAACTTTGTATTGTCATAAAATTCATACACAATTTCACTCACTCTTTTAAACCTTATTCTCCTTATAGTCTTGAGTGGATTGCTCCCAACCTTGTTGCTTAATGAAATTGTTTACTCTTTTGTCATACTTAGTTGATAAATTAACTCCTCTTTGGCAAATGAATTTTCTATGCTCAATGACATCATATATATCCTTAACCTCTCTACTAATGTATTACTTATTTTTAAATGACCTAGGTTCCTTTTCATTAAGATCTCTTGAGGATGATGCCTCATAATCATTTGTTCTCATTTCACTAACTTGACTTGCTTGCCTTACTTGCCTTACTTGCCTTCTTGTTCTCAACATTTTCTCAAAATCTCACACAACACCGGGAACTAACAACGCGGGTCTTCAAATCACCTAAAATCAAAACTTTATATTACAAGGATCATTCACATGCCATATAATGCAAAAGACATATACTAGGTCTCCACAAGCCACATTCATGCTCTAAATCCACACAACTTAAAGTTCCTATCCAACCACCTCATATCGATAATTTATTGCAATTTCATCAATAATTTCCAAAAATTCAAAGCATAACTAATGAAATTATAAATTTACCTCAATGTCGAACTACTTTCCAGTGTAAATTGCTTGTTAAAGCTTTTATCAATCAAAGCCCTCTCGTTTTGCTCACAAACTAAAATCCTAATGCTTATTTGATGAAAAGTCAATAATTATACATGTTTTATAGTGTAATTTAGTTTGATTATATATATAAATGATGATATTACACTAGGCATTCTCTTGTTTTTGTGATTTTAGGATTTAAATAGGAAAATGGAGAAATGAAAGAAAATGAGGAAGAAGAGAAAAACATTCAACTAGAGAAGAAGTCTAGCGATTAGCCTGCGATTTATATTTACACTAGGAATCAACACCTTAATGGGCAACAGGGGAGTGCCAGCGAATCCATAGCAAATTGAAGCATATACTAGAAATCACCAGTTGAATCGGTGAAGCATACAGAACCAAATCCAGTGATAGGCTCAGTAATTTATGTATAATTTAGGAATCACTGACAAATCACTAAGGTCCGTTATGAGTTTTTTAGATTAATATGAAGAATTTGAGTTTATCTAGGATATGTATGCATAGAGAGACTATAAATAAGACCAGAAAGCTTCAAAATAACTCTCTATTTTACTCTCTTTTGCTTTTTCTTAAACCTATCCTACATATTTTGGTTGATGTTTGAAGCAACATTGGAGCTTTGATTTATTTTACGAGGTATTTATTTATTTACTTATTTATTCATTATGTCTTTTAATTATATATTTGTATTTTTTTATTTCCAGCATGAGGGAGTAGTCCGTTAATCTAAACAAACCCTATACATTTATATATTTTGGATTGCTAAATAGTTATAATTAAGGAATCGTGAACTTAATGCTTTAAATATATTCATACACATCATATACAAATTTAACAAGTTGTTTTTGCATATAACAACTAAAGAAGATTAATATTGCATGCATAGTTGCAAATGTTTATTGTGGTATTTTGATTATGATTCTATGTCTATAGTTATTAACAACAATTATAGAAGTAGTAACTAAGATTAATCTATAGGGCTTTTTCTCGAGTGGATGTTCTAGGTAATTGTGTTCTAAGTTGTTTATTATGTGGCTCCGGTTAATATTGTCTTAGATTAGGCATGGTTTTCATTGAGTGTTAATGCTATCATCTTTCTATAGTGTTGCGTTTTATCCAATGGATTGATTTACAATGATAAGAATGTGGTCTTTCCATTGAATTTAGGAAAATTAGTGGCTGGCTAAAGGCTATCATCCTATTATGAATTAGGATTTAATGATTCCGAGATTTCATGTGTTATGATTATAACTATAGTATGAAGTGATGTTATGTTCTAGTGTTTGAAATCAATGTAAGTATATTACATTATTTAGTGGGGGTTTATTTAGAAGTTTGTTTAAGATATTTAAATTATATTGAATTTGAGTATTGTTTAATTTAGTTTGAATTAAATTGTTTGAATTAAGTTAGTTAATTTGGTGAATTAAATTAGGAGTTATAGATTTTAGCTATTTGGTATTTTAATTCCGTTTAATTAAATTAACTAAATTAATAAAAACAACCAAAAAAACATTTTACTTTGAGATTTCAAAAATCTCTGTGGAGACGATATCCCATTTACCATTATTATAAATAATAAGAAAATACTGGAAACTATTATGCACGCTCAACACATGTCATTTTTTGGCACCGTTGCCATGGATTTTTTAATAATTTTTAAAGAATTTAGACATTATATGGTCTACATACTTCATCGTATTAATTCAACAGTATCTTTAGATCCGTTTGATCCTAAAATAAATAGAACATTTAACCGTAGTTTAAGACAAAAAATTAAAGAAAATTTAGCTAATAAGATGGTAGATAACAATAATGATATTACGACAATGTCATTAATAATAATAATGATAATAGAGTTATCAATAATAATAACAATAATAGAGAACTCATTTTTAGACAAACAAACCAAAATGTTAGAGCATATGAGCCTATGGGCATAGCATACCTCGATGGATTTCCTGAATTTGAACTTAGATCTGGATTTATTTGTGCCTTACCTAACTTTTATAGTAAAGACAATGAAGACCCATAAAAACTCTTAAGGGAGTATCAACATAAAGTTATTGGGATGAAATCGAAAGAAGATACTTTAGAACAAGTCAAACTTTAAGGCTTTCCCTTTTGCATTGAAAGATCAAGCATAAGATTGGTTGTTGTATCTCCCACAAGATTCAATAACTATATGGACTCAAATGTTAGAAGCTTTCCTAGATGAATATGTGCCTGCTAAAAAATTCGGTTCCTATAGAAAGCAAATCACAGTTGAAAAGATTAAATATAATGAAAACTTTAATATATTTTGGGATAGATTTCAAAGATTAATTTTTTCTTGTCCAAAACATGGATGTACTCAAAGAGCTTTATTAGAATATTTTTATAAAGGACTCAATCACTTTGAACAAAAGGTTATTAGACACAGTATGTGGTAGATCCTTATTTGAAACAACACCTACTTTAGCAAAAGAAGCAATTAATAAAATGACAAGACATTTCAAACAATATGGTGAAAGTTGAATCCTTAAGAAATAAACTCTATGAATTTGATAATAGAAGAAATAAATACGTCTGATGATAAGATTGATGAACTATCTAAGATGGTTAAGCTATTAGTTAATGATAGATCTAATTAAGTTAAGACTTGTGGACTTTGTAATGAGGTTACACATCCTACGGATCCGTGTCCTACTCTACATGAAGAAACTAATGAAGAGGTTAATGCAATAATGAATCAATTTTCTGGTCCCCTAAGAAATCAATATAATAATAATACTTAATATCATAGAAGACCAAATCCAAATCTCAATTATAGTCCTCAAAATCAAAATTACAATACTTATAAACCAATAGCTCAAATGAAATCTGCACCTAATCAGAAACCTTAACAAAATACTCGACGTATGAATCCAAATTTAGAGCAAATCCTGTATGATTTTATGAACCAAAGTCATCAAAATCTTACATTGATTTCTCAAAATCACATTAATACTAATAGTACTATTGATGAACTTAAAAATAGTTATGTCAAATGAATTTACAAATAAATAGGTTAAGTACTCAATAGAGTAACTAAGCTAAAGCACCTACTCAAGCCAATGTTGCTCCTACTAATCAAGCATAAGATAATGGTTTATTTTGTGATAAGAAATACACATATATAACAAGGAAGATATATAAACAAGGAAATAAAAAGAAAATTTGTAAGACTATTGAAGAAGAAGAATAAGAAATAATGGCTAATATCATTCATACTAGAGAATGGATGGCTAAACAATTGAAATATACACCTTTTTCCTAAAAGGCTATAACCATTGTATTTAGCCAGAGTTGAAGCATATGAAAAATCCTTATAAAAATTAGAATTAATTGATAAGGATAAAAATAATAAGATTTCAAATAATTTGAATGAAGATATGTATTCATATTGTATCGTTCGACAATGATTAGTTGATGCTAGGGAGGAAGAAAATAATGATGACATTCTTGAAGCGTTTAGGAAAATAGAAATCAATAAACAATTGATGAAATCAATTATGCAATTTTCTAATTATGATGAAGTTTAGAAAGAATTCTCTGATTCATAGGATGAATTTTTAGAAGAATCAAAAGAAAATTTAGGACAAAAAATGTTTGTTGTAATTAAAAAAAAATATCTGAGAAATGTTCTGATCCAGGCATGTTTGAAATTCCTATTAAAATGAAGACTTCTTTAATAGATTTTGCTATGTGTGACCTTATAACATCAATAAATGTTATGTCACTTAAACTATATGAGTCATTGAAAATAGGTTCATTGACTAACACACCTATTAATATTGCATTAACTAACAACACAACTATTAAACCTTATGGTTTACTAGAAGATGTCTTAGTAAAAGTAAATAACTTAGTATTTCCAGCTGAATTCTATGTCGTGTAAATGGGAGACTCAATATCATCTAAGTCCCCACTTATACTTTTAGGAAGTCCATGCCTTAAAATAGCTAAAGCAAAGTTAGATATTTTTGAAGGAACAATGTCTATGGAATTTGAAAACAAGATTGTCACTTTCCATTTTAATGATGAAGATATCTATGGAAATTCTGATGAATTTGAATGAACAAACTAATGATAATGAATCTTTAGAATTAAATCATTAAGAAGCTAAAGTATATGTTATTAATGCAGTAATAATGGAAAATGAAAATGATATGACCAAGAATAAGCAAGTTGAAGACAGTTTGAATTAAAAGATAATTACCCGAGAATGGAGGGTTGAGCAACTGAACGATGTTAAGAAGGATAATAAAATGGAGAAATTTAAATCAACAAAGAATAAGAAGAAGAAAAAGATAATCCAACAGTTGTCAATCTCGATGATCCAGGAGATATATAAATACACACATACACATAAATGTCAAATGTACTTGGTATTTTAAAGCTATTTGTGATACGGGTTATAGAGAAAACTACATGCCAATTCATTTTTTTCTTCATACTCAACTAGAATTAGATGTATTTGTTTCATAAAAGTTACTCTACCAAATAGTTATTAGTAAAACCAATAGGTATGGTTACTAATGTACCAGTTCAAATTTATAAGTACATTATTCCCCCAAACGTTTTGGTTATGCCACACGTCATTAACGAAGATCCTCCATTAATCTTAGGATGACCTTTCTTATCTACTTCACAAGTTTGTCATGGATCTTGTGAACAAAACAATCACTTTTAGGGTGCATGGTCGAGCAATCACTTTGAATGGCACTTTGGAGTGGATCATCCTACACTTAAGTTTATAGAACCATTTAGAATTGTGTGGTTCGATCGATCCATCAACAAAAAACAAAGGCGCTCTATAGGAGACATACAATATTTTATCTTTACTTTTAGTTTTAATATTAGGATTAGTTAGTTGTTCTTATATTCTCTCAACTTTTGACTCTTATAATGAGGATATTTTAGTAATTTAATTTCAGAATAATTTCATGTAAGGGGTTGATCGAGCCAATTTATTTTTGTATTATATTATGCATTAGTTGTATGTTAATTAGCTACATATAGTAATGAAAGATATCATTTAATACACATCATAGTTAAACTCTGATAATTTTAAATAATTCTATCTTTTTATTAGATATATAAGTGATAAATATATGGGTAATCAATTTAATTGAAAAACAATAAAAATGGGCTGACGATTTCCAATGATTCTAATTTGTACTTGGAATTCGTTGAGAAAATTGGCAGCAGTGTGCAGAGTTTTTAATATAATTTTAAGTAATCGATTTCTCGTCGATTCGAACTTATAACTAGAATTTACTGGACAAATCGTTGAGCCACTGAGGCTAATTTTCAATTATTTTGTCAACAATTTCTCAGCGAATTCAATTCATTGCAACATTTTGATCAAGAGACCAATTTTTTGTTAGATTCAACCGTCTAAAGATTGATTTTAGTGTATTTAAAAGATTGCAACCTCAATCTTTACACTTTCAACCTAAAAATTTTGTGAGCTTTTAGAGTATAGAGCCACCTAGGGCTTGAGCAAAGGAGTTTGAATTGGAGCTTAGAAGAGAGTTCTAGAGAAGAGATTTTGAATTTCAATCTTGAAAGAATCACTTTCAAGAAGGTAATCAACGAAAACCCTAACCTTCTATTGATTAAAACTTTTGGTTTTTCACCGATTTTGGATTATTATTAGGTTAGAAGCTCAATTTCGAAAACTTGACTCTAAAATGGTTTTGATATCGAATGATTTCTACTATAATACTAGTATGGGAGTGATGCGATGATTTGTTCATTGATATCAAATTTTTGAACTATTTTTCATATATGGCAAATGAATAGAATTTTATACGCAAGCTAATTTGAGACTAAGGTTCAAATGCGTTTGGGGATTTTTATGTATACCTATCGATTGATTTGAATTACATATGAAGATTGCATCTCTTAATTATGTTTATCGATAACTTTAATAAATTTCAAACTCTCAATTTATAAATAATTTTTTCGATGAATTTCTCTTTTTAGATAGATAAGTCGAATTTAAGCAAACACTTTTTCGATAAATTTGGGTTTAAATGATTTTACATGTTTATTCTCTTACTTATACTTATCCAAATTTTTGGAGGTGGAAAGGGTAGAGGTTAAAGAGAGGAGAAAGGAAAGGGAAAGTTAGTAGAGAAAATAAAGACTAAATCTAAAGTTTCCCAAATCCAACCCACATCAATCTCTTTTAACACACCTAGGATTATACCACAAAGAGAACCTACTCCACCTTCTTCATTTAGCTTTAATACTGACGATGATTATGTAGAAGAGGATGAGGAAATAAATGAAGTTGAACAAGAAATACCGACGGGGAGAAAAATTATGTACTAAGGAAGGAGAACTTTGTCAATGAAAGGCTATTGAAAAATTTAAGAATGATTTAGTGAAAGATAGAAAGTTGATCCCAGATAGGAGACTTAATGTGAAGAATGAATTAAAATACAGGACAAGGATCCTAGTTGTCATTAAGGCCATGAACTCGGGATTGTTGACTAAGGATTGTAACCACTTAGACCTAGAGGATGTTCCTAGTGAGAGGAGTTGTGATATATTGGTTAGAGAGTTTTATGCCAATGCATATGGAAGTGATAGTAAGATTGAGTCACGAGTTTGAGGGAGAACAATAGATTATTCCATTTGCAAGAATAAAATGATATTTTTGGTTTACCAGAATTTGATCAAAAACAAAATGATGAGTACCATAAGCTTTGAATATGCCATTAAGTACCACTACCCCACCAAGACAATTAAGGGAGGTTTATAGGCAATCCATTGAGATGTATTCATTTTTTATACGAATGGATACCCGAAACACATAACCACAAAAGTTTTTAGGAAAATCACTAGAGCTTGGTGTTATTTCATCAACGTTAGCTTACAATTGAGCTGCGGTATTATGAGATAGGGAACAACAAGGCCGCCTTACTTTACCACATTGTCATAGGATTAGGATACTTGGATGTTGGCAAGATTATCTATTTGTTGATTAGGAGTGCCATCACCATGAAGAAAATGATGGACTACCTTTCGCTTTGATGATTACGGATTTTTATATAGCGGATCGGGTGAACTTGGCGAGCTTTATATGGATGTTCTACCAAAAAAGACCATTATGGACGAGGTTATAAAGAGATATGGAAGATTTAATAGTTATAAAGACACATAAGATGAAAGAGAAATGGTGAGATAGCCAGATGAAAGACAAAATAGAGAAGGAAAATCGAGAGATGAAGCGAGGAAAATTTGGAGGAAATGTAGGAAGCTTTGAAATGACCGAATGTGGGGGCAAACTGCTAGGGATTATGACAGACTATACATAGAAGAGTTCGAGTTGGCCTTCATAGGTGCAATTTTGCGCAATTAGATGACAACTCTGCGTAATCATGAATTGGTATTCGAGAACCGAGAGGGCCTTAGTCAATAGCATCTATAGGATGGAGTGAACAATTTCAAGAGACATAGACGTCAAGGAGGCCCAAAGGTTCTTATACCATCTACACATATGAGGCTACCACTTAGCGAGTAATATAAATGTTCCAACACCGATAGGTCATGACTACAACTTTATGACCCTTTGTGAGTTACCAATCCGAGAGGATTAATCCGTAAGAGGATGATGACGACGCGACTTACGGACGACGACATTAATTCCTTTATTCTATTTATCTTATTTGTCTTTGAGTGATATTATGTGAGGTCTTCTATGTAACTCAAAGTATTGGTGATATACCTTATGATTTATGGTGCTACTTTGTGTTTATGGTGGTGGTATACTATATGATACATTTTATTAAGTGCTTTGGTGTGAGATTTGATACATTTGATATATATAGTGATGATTTTAATTCATAAATTTTTTATGCACTCTGTCTTATGATAATTCTAAATTGAGTTTATTTATATATGATTGTTAAATTAATGATTATATCAATTCCTTTGTACTTCATGTGGTATGTTTGTTTTGTTGGAAACCCGACTTCATTTTTAAACCTTGAGAGAAGGTTAGGAATGAGTTTGGGGGCATTTTAGGTGAAGTATGACAATGATAGCAAAAAGGCAAGGAAAAACAAAAAGGAAGAAGATAAGTTCGTAATTGATCCAAAATGTCCAAAGTTTAGATTCGATATTCAAGTAAGTTGACGAAATCGTTCAAATCTCTTCCTAATTCAAGTAAGTATGAATTTCATTTTACTTTATTTTTAGTGAATGATAATAAAAATGAACATAGAATAAATTTTTGAATGGAAGTAATATTGTTACTACCTAAGTGAATTCTATAATGAAGGAATCAATTTTTATACCCTTTTCCATTATGTTTACTAGTTGATGTATATTCTAAATTGAATACCTTATGTTAGTCATGATATTGGGTAAAAGATCAAAACAATAGTACAAAAAGAACAAGATAGATTTTTAATAATTTTGTGATACAAAAGCTACTGATTAAGTATTTTTATAGTATATATATCGAAAGTTATTATGCCACAATTGAAAGAAGAAATGGGTTAGAAACAGATGAAGTTCTATAAGTTAGAAAGAATACTTTAATGGATAGTGAGAAGTATTAACAAGAGGTTACGAATATATAGAGAGTCCTATAGATTTCAACGGAAATGGAGTAGGGAATCTATAATACGAAAAATGTGAGAATGCCCAAAGGAAATAGGGAAGGGACTCAAAAGCAAAAGCAAAAGCAAAAGAAATATTATAAGAATTAATAATTAGAGTGCTTAAACTCTAATTATTTAACTCGAGTACTTGAAGCTAGAGTTGAATGAAATATTTCTTAATCTAACATGTTTTAAATAAAATATTCATTGGTGTCTTGGCAAAATTCCTATTGATTTTGATTGTGGTACTATTATAAAGTATTTTCTAAAATTAAAATTAATCTAGTAGTTTTCGTGTTTTGAGATTCTATACTAGTTATCGTAAGCTTGATGTTGTTAGTGGAGATCGAGAAAATCTATATTGTGTGCTGACCTTGGTAATAAATTTAAATTCTGAAGAGATTGGGTGGTTGACTTATCATTAAGGGATGTTTTATTTTGTCTAAATTATTCTATTCTATCATAACTTACATTTATTTGGGGGTAGTATGTTCATTTGGAAATCACTTCTATTTTAAATTTTATATTATTTAAAGTTAAAATAAATTAGATTGAAATCAGTTTATAAAGAATGAAAGAGAATATGATTGAAAGTATTCATTTGCTCGGGATAGCAAAGTACCGAATTTGGGGGTATTTGACAAGTTAATAATTAGACATGTTTTATAGTATAATTTAGGTTAATTTTATATATAAATGATGATATTACACTAGCTATTCTTTTATTTTTGTAATTTTAGTATTTAAATAGGAAAATGAAGAAATGTAAGAAAAAGAGGAAAAAGAGCAAAACAGATCAATTGGAGAAAAAGTCCATCAATTAGCCAGCGTTTTGTGTTTACACTAGGTATCACCACCTAAATCGGCAGCAAGGAAGTGCCAATGAATCCACAACAAATTGAAGAATGTACTAGAAATCGTCAATTTGAATCGGTAGAGCATATAGAGCTAAATCAAGTGATTGACTCAGCGATTTTTGTACAACTTATGAATCACTGACAAATCGTTGAGGTCGGTTATGGGTTTTTTAGATCAATTTGAAGAATTGGAGTTTATCTAGGATATTTATACATATGGAGATTATAAATAAGACCAGAGAGCTTCGAAATAACTTTCTACTTTACTCTTTATTGCTTTTTGTTAAACCTATTCTACATATTTTAGTTAATGTTTGAAGCTACATTGGAGCTTTGATTTATTTTAAGAGGTATTTATTTATTTATTTATTCATTATGTCTTATAATTATATATTTGCATTGTTTATTTCCATCATGAGTGAGTAGTCTATCAATCTATGAGCTATTCTTGCTCATAGCTCAGCACCCTGCTTGCGCTGTCTCTTAAACCCCACGACGCCGTGTGTTTACATATACAACGTCAACCAAGTATGTCTACAAAAATTTGTATATTTTTCGTTGACTCCTTATTAGCGCTCTCCCGGCTTTGTGTATTACAACACAAGTCGTTGTGACAACGTGAAATACCATGTATATATAAAAATTTGATAAATGCCCGTGATTTTCTCTTGTACCTGACCTATACCACTTGAACTCATTCGCTCTTTTACTATCTTTTCTTAGATAGTCGAGATCTTTCCTCTCTGATGAATCGTCACCCGACAAATGGTCTCTCCTGCACATTTAGCACAAATTTTCGAAAGTTAAAAAACTAAAACATTTGGATTGTACTTAACTAAATAACTAACTAACTAACTAACTAACTAACTAACTAACTAACTAACTAACTAACTAACTAACTAACTAACTAACTAACTAGCTAACTAACTAAATTTTAAAAATTTAAAATTAAAAACCTCTGGGTTGCCTCCCAGTAGCGCTTAATTTAACATCATTAGCTCAACGCCTATTTGTCCTTTAGTCTAAGTCATAATTGAGATACTCCAATTGTAGGCCTGAGATCACTATATCTTTGCCATTTGGATGTAATTCTTGCCCTTCAATAAAGACAATCTTCTCGGTATCATCACCATTTCGATACTCATTGCGATCATTTTCTTCCTTGTCTGCAAGACCGCATTGGAAGTGTTCAAGAATGGCCGCCCAAGTATCATAGATTCATCATTATCTATTTCATGACCCAAAACCTCAAAATCAGTGATGAATGTGAATCTACCCACTTTTACATGCACATTTAAGACTCTCCCAATTGTTGGTAACAAGTTACCGTCAACTACTTGCAACTCTATTTTCTAAGGACATTTGATCTTCAAACAAGTTTGTAACATGTTCTTTATTTACATGACATTAACTGAGGCTCCCGTGTCATATAAGATGTTTCTAAACCTATATCCATCTATGCTTAATGGTACGCATATATCTCCAAAATCTCTCCTCTTTATTGGTTGAAGTCTCGGTGTGAACTTGAATTTTGGTTTCAGCTTCTTTGGAACAACCTTATTACTATTTCCTTTGAGTGCTTCTTTAGAAGGTCCTTCATCTTGTTGTTTAGCCTTCCATTGATTCTTCATCTTCTTGTGATTCTTCAAAGCATTGATTTGTTGCTGCTTGAACCATTCAAGCTCATCTTCCTCACTTATGTTTCGTTATCATGCATCACTTCATACTTCCTCATAGCCAATGTGTTGAATTTTTTTGCTTGTATATCACCTACTCTTGCATTGGCTAATTCATTGCCGTAGTGCTCATCATGTGAATATCACTAACATCCTCCTTGAGATTTGTTATAGGATTACTCAAAAAATGTACTTCCTTCCTTGAATTCAAAGTAATGGCTAACTAACCAGTCTATCTCTCTAAGTTCTTGATGGATTGTGATCTTTCACCGTGCATCCTCTTCATAGCTTGCTTCATATTTTTCCATCTCTTTCTCAAGCTTCTCATGGCTTTCCCTATTGCTCATGTAGATGGCATGCAAGAATTGCTTAATTGAATGAAGTCATTTCTTCGCTCTACCCTAGCTTCACTTATTGGACTTGTTGATCAAAGTCTGGAGGTAACTTCAATGCGTTATAAGGATCTCCGTATGAGAAGTTGGGGTTGTTGTTATATCCTTGATAAAAAATTTGAGGAGCCATTCCTCTCGGCCTGAAGTTGTTTTCACAGCTCTAGTTGTTCATGAAATTGATCTACTCAAGCTCCTTTCCTTGCAGCATGTCCAGTTGATTAACCATCATGGCTTAGTGATTGATGGGTTACTGTATTGCTTACACTCGTGGACTTTGTTGTCCCATTTGAAGCTTCGTCATTTTACTACTCATGTTGGATAGTTGTGCAATAATCGTAGCTTGCGAATCAATATCATTTACGCCTGCTTGTTTCCTTACTGTGGATCAAGTACCGTCTGTAGAGTTCTTGGACATAAGATATAGGAGATCCAATGCTTTATTCTCATCCTACGTTAGTAAAGAACCACCTACTACGACATCTACTAATTTTTTAGTGTCGTGATTTATCCCATAGTAGAAAATCTTAAGTGGTGCCCCTTTCACGTATCCATGTCCTGGACATCACCCTAGCATCTCCTTGAGAATTTCCCAAGCCTCTCCAAAAGACTCAGCATCGTCCTACTTGAATTAATTGATTTCCAGTTTCCTTTTGCCGACCTTAACTAGAGAAAAAACCTATCTAGAAATCTTTCATTGATTTATGCCCATGAGGTCATACTCCTTGCGTTCAGTCCTTGGAACCAAGATTTGGCTTTTCCACCCAATTAAAATGGAAAAAGTCTCATCTTGATCACCTCCTTTGTTACACCAGCAATGTGCATGGAGTCGCACTTCTCCAAGAAATTCTATACATGCGCAACTGGATCTTCATCGCTAGCCCGTTGAATAGGCTATTCAGAACCATGTTGATTAGAGACGATCTCGGTTCGAAGTCTGTGGTGTTGGCTAAAAGCTTTATCACTCCATTGTAAGTCTGTTGAACTTCTAGCTTGAAGTACTCACAAAGACGCCTTTGTTCTTGTACTCTATCATGTACCACTAGATCACCTTCGGGTTGGTTATTCCCTCGGCCCTATTTTTGGTTTCGTGCTTGATCCTCCAACATCTTGATTCCTTTTTTTTCTTTCCTTTGTTGGTTTTTTCAATCTCAGGGTCGTAAGACACTAATTCCTTCTCTCCTTTACTACGCATGCACTAATTCTTCTTGAAAAGAAAACAAGAAATCAAGTGTAGATGTCAAACTTCAAACTTAAACCTCTTATTTTTTCTTTTCGTATTTATAAACTTGAAAGTAAATTACTTAAACTAAAACTTATCAATTTTGTAAACTAACTAAGTCTAAATGGCTAATTATCCCCGACAACAGCGCCAAAAACTTGATGTGAAATGCGAGTATAATAGCTCGATTGTAGTAATAGTGTGACTAACTTACATTGATTACAAATATCGTCCTTAGGGAAAGGTGTATTGCACTTAGTGTTCTTAGTCAAATCTACCCTATTGCTAAGGAAATCCTTTTTTAATTGATTTTAAACTAAACCATTCTATTCGAAAAAAAAACAATGTACATTAATTTAAAAATCTTATATAAAAAAAACCTTAGCGCACATAAATTCACCTAGGTAATGAATAAATATGCATTTCAATTCACTTTCTTGATCTTTATTATGTTTATGCAATGCCTAATTAGAATAGACAGATTTCGTTCAAATCCACTTCAACCACTATCATGATGGAAAAAATTCTAATGTGCAAACTAGAACTCCACCTATCGCCACCTATCAGTGTGAATAACGTAAGCTTCACATTTCTTTAAGTTTCAAATATTTAGATTCATAACCAATTAAGTTTACTATCTGTGCCTCCCTAATCAATAACTATCTATCGATGTTATGTATTTTATGTTGTACCGTCCATATCCGGCTTAAAAGCTTCAATGACCATCATAACTTCTAAAACCTAATATCAACAAACACGTGATCAAGATGTTCCTAACATGATGCTTATAGTCCATACCACCTATTTACCTAGTTATTCGCACCGAAAATTATCAGTTTATAGTTCATTTTTTATTTTAGAGTTAATTAATAAGTTTTTATTATTTTGTACTTATAAGCGGAAGACTTAACAAAAACACCTACTTTGGAAACTAGGAAACAATGATCAAATAAATATAACCAATATAACGGTGATAAACAGTGTAATTACATATGTTTGGATGGAAAACTATCACTTAACCCAATATATACAACCCAAAAAGTATATAGAAAACATATATAAGTCATATAACAAAATTTCAACCTACAATGTCAGAAGTACCAGTACTTTAAAGGCTCAGAGGTAGTCGCTGATCTTCTTCTTGCCCGGTCTGCTACTCGATGGATCTGCACCCATAGTCATAAAAAGGACGGTGAGTACAGTAACATAGAAAGTAACACTGAGAGACATTTATCCACATTTCAAAACTCAACAGGAAAATATTTCATAATACATACATTCATTTCATAACAACATTCATTGATACATAAACACATTACCAAACAATGTAGCATCAATTAACTTATTCAAATGAACTACACAGGTATTAAATTATGTACCTAACACATTAGCCCAGTTATTACCCTATTGATCACATAGACCTTGGGTAGTCACTAATTTAGTTGTACACATAGGCATTCTCCTTATTGAGTGTGAAACACATCATATCAACCTCATGTAATAATTCTGCAAACATAGTACTTCAGTATTAGTTTTATTGGTTGTCGTTTATTCATAGTCAATATCCTTATTAAGTGTGAAGCACGACATATCGATCTCATGTAATAGGTCTGCACACATAATACTTCGGTATTACCCTTATTGGTCGCCACTTAATCATTTCACACATTGGCTTAGATATTACCCTTTTATCACATAGATATAAGGTAATAGCTTATTTAGCAGTGCACGTAGGAACTATCCTTATTATTTGTGAAACATTGCTTATTGACATTATGTAATAAGTCAACACATATAGTACTTCGTATTACCCTATTTGGTCGCCACTTGTTCATTTCACACATTGGCCTAGATATTACCATTCAGATAATAGCTTATGTATCAGTGCACGTACATACTATCATTACTAGTTGTGAAACACGGCTTATCAACCTCATGTAATAGGTCAGTAAACATAGTACTTTGGTATTACCCTGATTTGTCCATTCTTAATCATTTCATCAACCTCATATAATAGGTACGTGACACTTACTAATTAGTATATCGACATCTTCGAGTCTCACACCTCATGTGTCGCGTATACCCTAAACCACATCCAGTCTTAAACACATATATTCTAATTTAACAACAATCACATAATAAGATAAAGCACACCAATCATAGCACAAAAAATCCAAAAAAGCACAATAATATAAACAACTGTAAACAAGCAGCAACATCAAAACATGAAATGAAGAAAACTATCTCAATTAGTTTATTTACAAACAACGCCAAGCTCCTATACTAATTCATCATCCTGACACCTCGAAACACGTATCTGAACCTCTGAGACTCTTCCTCAGGCTCCTAGTACCATTAGACATATTTTATAATGTGTTTAGACCTTTAATTAGGGTGTTAGGCTTTTAAATTTAACTTTAGTAATTGCAGTCAGTGTACTGTCTAGAGCACCAAGCACTCTGGAAGGCGCACTAGTGACCTATTTAGCAACTACATCAGCATATACTTCATATATAATCATTAAACCATTAATATATATATGCATTTTTTAATAAAACTCAAGAACACACCTAAAACTTTGATTGATCATAACTTGGTCAATTTAACTCCGAATTTCAAACTACTTTATAGCAAATTTAATGGTTTTTCGTAAAGAATCCAAATATGTCATTCAATTTCGAAAATCATTTCATTTAACCTTTGAAATCACACGAAAACCAAAACTGAAACTACACCTCTAATTTTTTGAAAACTTTGTGTAAAGTAGCTTACTTAGTTGACGATCCTCATACCTAGCTTGATCACCGCCTCCAAAACACCAAATCTTCATCATCTCCCTTACGGATTTCTTGATCTTCTTCTCTAACTTACTTCTTCTCTAAGTAACTGAAATGAATTGCATAGGTTGATCTATCCAATCTTATATATTAAGATAGAGTTGTTTAATAGCCATTGATCCTAAAGTACACACGTATCTCGAGACTAATCAAATGGTCTACATCTTGATACAATTCCACTAAGTCTGCACTAACTCCATCTATGTAACACCAATTGAAACTCAATTGGTCTCTTGATGTCTCAACACGTATCTCGAGAATCGTCAAATGGCTATTGTTTTAGCTTGATAACTTAAGTTTCATTTAACATAAAATCAACTATAGCTGCATTCATACTACTATTTAAGCTACACTAAGCTTAAATAAACTAACTACATCACTCTCTACCTCGGTCTCATGCCGGCATGCATCTCGAGGTGCGTCCCCACTCACGTCTCGACCTTTATACACATGTGGGAGTGGCTTACTACGTTTACATATATATATAATGCACTAAGCATTCATCATAATACAAGAAATATATTTCTCGGTTTTCATGTCAAGTGTTGGGATTGTATACCCACTCTGGAGCGACGTCTTGGATCGGTGACCCTTAATTACAGACCAAATCAACTATTAGGAATTCAGGCCATTACAGATCAGCAGCCGTTGATCTACCTAGGCACACGATCAGTCTCTATTTCACTTTTCAGTGCTCTCTCTCATTATCAACGATGTGACTCCAAAGCCCCTGATTTGTCTCGATCAATGCATTAGCCTACTCTTCATCCATCAACAGTCGTAGATGTTCTCAAGCGGACTACTTCACTCCCTATGCATGTTTGCGATCTCCACCGTGCGACTCTTATGATGCTTGGATGTACTTCGAGTGACGCATCAACCCCATTCCTAATGATAAACCACCGCAGGATCTTCCTCAGCGCACACACTACTCTATACCCCAAGGTTAAACAAGTCATTTTGCCACCAAATAGGTTTCCACCCCCACTTGATCGACACATCAGCTTCTCTCTCCACACCAATTTGTCAATAAGGGGATTCTCTCTCTTCCAAGACACACCAGAAACAAAAAACAAAAAACACTTCTCCCCCATTTTTTCATCTCTCTCATCTCTTTCTCTCCATAAACTTATAATTTCTCCATTATTAAGCTTTGTTATTGAATTTTTATGGCCATAAGGCACTAAGCCTCATGGCCTAGGATTGGGATTTTTCAATGGATGCTCCACATCACCATGGAATTTATGAGGTTCTACCTACTTTAATTTCAAATTTGGTTTATATTTTGGTATCACTCTTGTTATTGTTTCATTATCATTGTTTGAATGATTGATTGTGTAGTTGCAAATGCATTCTCCTTTATTTAAATCTATTGCTAGTTTGATTATTTCAAATCTGTAACTGTGTGAAGTGTTGAACACCAAGTCGGAAGCGGATAACCTAATGAGTACCCTCCTTTTGGTCCATCTTGCATAATAAGATGTTCTAGGCTAAATTGAGCATGCTTCGTGACTTGGTTGTCTAGGACTAATGGTTTCACTAATCTTAACGTGGCAAATGTGCCAAATCCAATGGTTCCTCACATTTGTTAAAGAGTCTCTTACCAAAAATAGAAAACTGAGGAGTGTTAGGTGCTCTCCAAAGCTCTATAGCTAGTCCATTGAAACTAAACCAAACTATCCTTAGTAGAATCGACGATCAATTCCTTGATGTTGAGTTAAACTTGATTTTCCAAATCTAAGAGTTTACATAACTCACGTTATTTAATTTCTTTCATGCAATTAGATTAGTTATTTCATTCTCTTGTCGTTGTAGTTAGTTTATCTTTTGTTCTCTCGTTAGTTTAATTAGTTAATTAAATAGTTAGTTAATTTTTTTTCTTAAACCCCGCCTTTGACCAATTTTTAGATTACCAATCCCAGTGAATCGACATTCGTGCTTATTACTACTACAAACCAATTATAGTTAGCATTTGGTATCAATTAAGAATTTAAGTTTATTATTGATGCGTTCGACACGCACCAATTTTGGCATCGTTGTTAGGGATTGGTTCTAATCTTTTCTTTGGTTTTCTTTTACTTTTACTATCTAGTCCCTTATCTCTAACGTATTTGATGGAAACTACTCCATAATGGCCACCAGTTCATAACTCATTTGTAGTGGTCCCTTTGATGTGCAATCAAAACCATCTCTAAGGCTTAGGTTGAGGCTAATTATGGCTAGTGAGCATGAATTGTACCTCAACAATGAACAATTGGATCAAATGATTGAACAAGAGAGTCAAAAGTTACAATGAAGAGATGAAGTCATGCTTTCAAAATATGTTAACTCAAATTAATAAAGTGAACACTAAACTTGAGAATTCAGATTTTGATGGAGAGTTTCCCACGCAAAAATTTCAGTAGATACCTTGAGTGTTATTTCTTCGAAGAATATTGAGGAGAATGAGCTTTAACTAAAGAAGATTTTGAAGTTTCGGCTCAAGAGTTAGATACTAGCATTGCACAAACTCAAGAAGAAGTTGAAAAGAAGGTTGAGATCACTTTTGAAAGGCTCAAGGAACTACAAAAAGAGAGCAAAAAAGACCAACATTTTGTGTTGTTTAATCCACCAACCCTCTCACATATACTTGTAAATTTTGACATGGAGTAAGAAGACAAGGAGCAATCGAGTAGTTTTTACACTGCCGACACCTTTATGTTGGAAGATCATGCCATGATGTATTCTTATATTTTAGAAGTCCCGATTATGCTCCCAATTCTGAAGGAGGGCATGCCTATCTAATTGCTCAAAGCTAAAGGAGAGAGTATCATTATTGAATACTTTTTATTAGAAGGCATTATGTGATGAATACGCCAAGTCTAGCCAAAGATATGAAAGAAATGCGCTTATTGGGAGGCAAACCAACCTTATCTTCTTTTTTTTTCATGCAATTTAGTTTAGTTTTGTTCTTACTTGTTCAATAAACTTTTGATATCAACTTTCTTCAATTTTTGCAGGGACTTTTGGTGTTTTATGAGTATTAGAGATGAGAGAGAGTACCAAAACAATTGTTGAAAGTTCTATTGATTGGAGTGAGCTTGATTGAGAGTGAGATTATCTAAGTGCACATCCATCAGATATACTTTAAATTAGCATGTATGATTCACTCTCGTGGATCCCTTTCCCTTGTTTCAACAAGATGTATAATGCCATGCAAGGCACTACCCCACCACACATTTGTCTTGTTGAAACTCTTGCTCATTTCACATATTCTACTTGAAAATTGATTGTTAATGAATTCATTGGTGTGAAAGATGCTTTTATGAGTTTTAAAAGTTTTGTGGATTCATTGCCTATACAAGAGGGATTTTATGATATTTCTTTTGGAATTGCATGCATAAAATATGTTTTGAGCTTCAAATGACTATACTCGAAGTGGTTGTAACACTTGTAGTCTCTTGTGGCTATTTTCTTTGGTAATGTGCTATGCGTATGCTTTTCAACTTGATTCAAGCATTCTTTTTGGGCAATTGATATTCTTTTAGGATTCTTGGTGTTTTGAGATTTGGTTGGAACTTTTAAGTCAATTCCTTTGTTTATTAGTTCTTTCTTTTATCATGTAATGGTTTTATTTTGTCCCAAAAGTGCCCTAGATAATTGAAAAAAAGATAAAACAAAACAAAACATAGAATAATCACATAAATAAGACTTATTTTTGTCATTTAACTAGTTTTGGAGACTTTGTTGCATTTTAGTTAGTTTTTTCGTCTTTCTATTCGTTCCCACGTATATCATTTGTTCTCGTTCACCTTCTTTTGTTGTCTATGTCTTTGTTTTACCTTGACTTTATTTTAAACCTTGAGAACAAGGTTTGGACTAAGTTTGGGGGATATTAAGGTTTGTGGAAGGATGGTTTGGAATGCAAGCTTTGACAGGCATACTCATTTCCATTTTTTTATGAACCAATGCTTGCTATGGATGGTAATGATAATGTGTTCCTCTATTCTTGATCGTTTCATCTCTTTGTCTATCACTTGTTCTTGCCTATTCATTTTATTTTTCTCGTCATCTCATTCATTCATTTTCATTTTTGATTCCAATAAATAAAAAACAAGTTTATGAGAATAAATATACTTTGTTCCATGCATTTAGAGTCTTAGGAACAATTTTGATGCATATAGAGTTGCCCAAACTTAAATTTTGTGCCTATTGATTGTGGATTTTCTTAATGCATGCCTTCAAGATGTGTACTTACGATGATGTAAGAGACTCCACTTTGTCGTGTCCGTAACCCGGTTTGATTAGTGTTATGTCGTAGATTCTACTACGAGGGATGGGATGTGTGCTTGACACCAAAGTGAAAATAAAGTCAGAACTGAGCAAGTGGAATAAGTTAGATCCCTAACGTCCTAGAACAAAGTTACACTCTACTCAAGGAAAATTTTTAAAGACCTAAGCATGTGTAAGAGAATGATTTTAGGCCATCCTTGTGTTAAAAAAATAGCATTATAGCCCACCTATCATCTATTTCCACTAGTTACCCATTTTTGAGCCTATTCCATCATGTTTTTGTTATGTACCAATCATGAACAACAAAACCACTTAGCCTTTATATCTATGTTACCTTTTTGTTGGGAAGCCTAGTTTAGACCAAAACTTTGAGAAAGAGAGTTCGTATGATTCATTCTAAGAAAACCTCAAGTTTAGGGGTTCTTTGTGTATTTGTCAGTTTGATTAACCAGTCCAAAAGTTGTGAAAAAATAATGCTCACAAAAAACTTGTAACTAATGGAGTTAATGAAGAAAAAAGTGAAGATATTCATGATTTCAAAATTCAAAAGTTATGTTGTTATTCACTTTGTTTTAGCTTTATGTTCTGCATGTAAGGTCTGTGCTAGTGTTTTCTATTTGAATCCATGTACCTCCCTTTTTGTTGTAAGCCTAGCCAAGCCCCATTACAACCAAAATAAAAGTCATTTTTGACTCTTGCATGTGTAAATTCTTAATTAGTAGAGAGTATGAGTCATAGTCTCGCCTACAGGATTCCCTCGCATTTTTAATGCCCAATAGGGAGATCATAAGCTTGCGACTTGAGTGTATAGGCTAATAAAACTCATGATTAATTGATAGCTTTAGCTTTTGACTGAGTTTTAGTTTTGATAGTGTGATATTTGATGAGGTCGGACTTAAGTTCTTGACAACTTCTAGTCTCCCAAGTCTCTTGAGTTTTGTATCAATTTGGTATCTAGTGAAACCAAAGGATTCACACTTTTGTTAAATTTGGGCTTAGGGTCATTTAGATCATATTTTGTTGTCTTTTAATAAACCTTGATGTGTTATATTTTTGTTTTGAGTCATTATGAGTAAATAGGAGTCTAGTTGCATTAGTTATATAGAGTCCGCTTAGACAAATTATTTTGCCTTAGAAGTCTAGTCGCATTAGTTTGAGTCTTATATAATAATTATTTACTCAGGACGAGTAAATCAATACGTTTGGGGGTATTTGTTGAGTTAATTTTTACCCTATTTGTGTGTGTTTATTTTATTGAAGTGCGCCAATGTCTCCACTTTTAGTTAATAATTACTTTTTTTTTTCATTTGATGTTTATAGGCTATGTCGACCAAAAATAATAAAAACGGGGCATATTGGAGTGGTTTTGATGTTACGTCTCAAAAAGCACACAAACACGCATCCCGAGATAGCCGTGTGGGGCTAACATCAAGCTAGGATGGTGGTTGGTTGATGTACCAAATGATTGGAGTGTCTAAAGTGCAAGAAATTGTTAGAAAATAGGCTAAGTATAGTTTAAAGCTGCAGTGGTTTAGCAACACCTGGATTGTCCTCGAGACACGTAATTATATCAAATAAAAAGAGATGGAAAAGTTGAATGGCACAAGGAGTGACACAATAGAAGTTTGGAGATGCAGGAAATGTCCATATATCCCTTGGGATTCATGACAAGCCAAGATCGGATGAAGGAATTAGTTTCTTTCTCCTGTGCGCTCTTTCCTCCATTATGACTTTTGCCGAGCTACCGCTAAATCAACCTCGAGTTGTGCATCACTTCTCTCCTAGCGATTAGAAGTCGTTGATCTACCTAGGCGCACGAGCAGTCTATATTTTACTTTCCACCGCAATCTCTCATCTTCAACGATACGACTCCAACAGCATCTAGATCTGTCTTAATTGACGCATAAGCCTACTCTTCATCCATCAACAACCGTAGATGCTCCTTGGTGGACTAATTCACTCCCCACGCATGTTCGTGATCTCAACAGTGTAACTATTTGGATGCCTAGATGTTCCTCGACTCCCCTGTTACCACTAATAAACCACCACAAGATCCTCTTCGGTGCACACACTGCTCTATACCCCAAGGTTAAACAAGTCATTTTGTTACCAAATAGGGTTTCTACACCACTTGATCGACACATCAACTTCTCTTTCCTCACCAATTCGTCAATAGGGGATTATATCTCTTCTAGGACACATTAGAGACAAAAAAAATGTTTCTCCCCCATTTTTTCATATCTCTCCTCTTTTTCTTTCCATAAACTCTCAATTTCTCCATTATTAAACATTGTTATTGAATTTTTAGGGTCATAGGTTAGTAAGTTTGGGATTTATCAAGGGATGCTCAACATCTCCATTAAATTTTTGAGGTTCTACCTACTTTAATTTCAAATTTCGTTTATGTTTTGGTATCACTCTTATTATTGTTTGATTATCATGGTTTGAATAATTGATTGTGTAGTTGCAAATGCATTCTCATTTATTTGAATATATTGCTAGTTTAATTATTTCACATCAGTAATTACGCAGAGCGTTGAACACCAAGTAGCAAGCGGATAACCCAATTAGTATGCTCTATTTTGGTCTATCTCGCATAACAAGATGGTATAAGCTAAATTGAGCATGCTTCGTGACTTGGTTGTTTAGGACTAGTGGTTTCACGAATCTTCATGCGAGAATTGTGCAAAATAGAATGATTGCTCTACCTAGGATTGTATATTTGTTAGAGAGTCTCTTACCAAAAATAGGAATCTGAGGAGTGCTAGGTGCTTTCTGAAGCTCTATAACTAGTCTATTGGAACTAAACCAAACGATCCTTTATAGAATCGACGATCAATTGCTTAATGTTGAGTTGAACTTGACTTTCCTAACCTAGGAGTTTATATAACTTAACTTACATTATTTACTTTCTTTCATGCAATGAAATTAGTTATTTCATTATCCTCTTGTCATTGTAGTTAGTTTATTATTTGTTCTCTCATTAGTTTAATTAGTTAGTGAGTTAATTCTCATTTCTTAAACTCGTCTTCGACCAAAATTTAGATTACTAATCCCTGTTGATCGACACTCATGCTTACCACTACTAAAAACTAATGGTAGTTAGCATTTGGTAGCAATAAAGAGTTTAAATATATTATTGATGCGTTTGACGCACATCAATCACATTCTAAAAACTTTCCTCACACTCCCCTTCTTAATGTGCTTTGGCACATTCTCAGCTCCCATTATCAATCATTGTTGTCCTCGACAACTAATATTTTCTCAATGACTCTAAAAGGATATAGGTTATAGGGACTTTCTTACAAATCTTCTAGAAAGGTCTGTGGTTCTCTATTCATGCTCAAGTATTCTAACTCATAGTTGTCATTTATTAAATGCTCATTAAACGGGATCATCAATCATTTCACCTTAACTGAATTACCTTTCCTTATAAACTTCGCATTGGCATAGAAATCGTAAACTATTTCACGCTATGATGGCCCCAACTTCTAGACTGCCTTGCTACCCGCCACGTTGCATCCCACATCAACTAGCTTTGCCACGGCATGGCCCACTTCTCCTTGACGCCTCGTGACTTAACGAGTTGCTTACACTTTTCCAACTAATCCTAGTAACGCTAACTAACCTTTACATAAGTATTAATAATTCAGGTAGCCATTTACATAATTTATCAAGTTATATTACAATTTTATAGCGAAAGTCTTTTAATGAGTAACTTATGCAATATTTAACAATCTTAAGTAGTGGAAAACCCGGCAAAAGATACCATGTATATATCAAGGCGAGATAAGTATAACAAAAGTTCCATATACATGTAATCAGTGTTCTATGGTCCCAAAAACCTAACAAAAGCAAAATAACTACATATTGATATCACACACGAGCTGGCTCCACAATCTTAGAGGTAGTCACCCAGTACCTCCTTGCCTTTGCCCTTACTCATCTAAGGATCTGCACTCAGTCATCCAACAAATACAGTGTCGAGTCCAGTGAGTGAAATCCCAAGAGAAGTTCATATAATATTCATGAATTAAAATTGATAAACTACAAGACATGTGAATATAACACCTGACAACAGTACGTCATATTCCCATGAATGTAGGCAACATACGACAAGCAAAAGCAGTAGCGTGAAATAAATAAACAACATGTACCAACTAAACCAGCTAAAAAATAAAGCATTAATCAGTAAGCATACGTAAAATCACGAGAAAACCCTGACCTATACCAGCCCGTAATCAATAAATCAAGTAGGAACCATATATATAATTAAAGGCTTATAGTGACTAAACCCGAACTACAGTTACCGGATGAACCCCTCTTAACACTATTTCAAGACAAGGGAACACCCTAAATCCTTCAAAATGGTCGTAAGTATATCCTATTGTCGTCGACAAGAGCACTAAACACAAGTAACCCGTGCAAGTGATTTAGCCACAACCAATATATATGCAAATCGAAATAGCCAAGATAGAAACCGCATGTATGACCACCAGCAGTCACACATGAAATGCGATATCGATAAATCAAAATTCATGAATTATGTGAAGCATTCTCAATGGGTTTACTCACTTCAATCCGCGCTCCAACTTCCCCAGACTCCCATGCCGACCTGACTAGCTCCCCGATAACCGAGCTACGGTCCCCTAAGTCCATGAAGTCTAATTTTACATGTTTAGTATGTTTGTAGGTGTTTGGAATAAGTATTAAGTCAAAAATCCCAAAACAACCCTTTAAGTTCAGTTTTTGTTTGTTGTTAGCGTGCTATATAAATAGCGTAGCGTTATGTGCTGGTAGCGCGCTATGGGCAAGATGTAGCGCGTTAATGTTCTTCATCCTGAAGAACAGTTGGAAACTCATAACAATTAGCGTGCTAACCGTTCCAGGTAGCGCGCTACTTGTCCTCTAGGACAGAATTCTCGAGTCGAGAATTCTGTATTTCCCCTCCAATTTGGCTACTTAAACATGTTCATACCCTCTCCATACATAATTAACTCCAACACAGTAACAAAAATCACCTCAGAACAACAATTTTATCACAATTGCACTAAAATGGGTTTAAATGAAAGTGTAGATGATGGAGAAGAAGATTACCTAGGTCTTAATCCTCCAATTGAGCTCCAAGTGGTAGAATTACAGTTTGACAATCTCCTTCTCTTCTCCAGCAACCTTGAAATCAAAATGGTTTTCATTTGCATGGTTTAATCAATCTTTCATATATATTAAGGTAGGATGTATTTCTAACCCTTGATCCTCATACATTTACGTATCTCGAGGATTATCTAATGGCCCACCTCTAGCCACTTATCCCACTCACTCAATCCATGTGACACAAATTTTCTACTCATCCAGTTCCTAGATGTGTCCATGCACATCTCTAAACAAATCATATAGTTCCCAATTAATTTAACTAAACTATAGGCCTTGATTTATTTTAATTTAATTGCACTAACTTATGTCCATCTTGCTACATATGTTTAGTGTTTTATTTATCAAAATTAATCAACTTATGGTTTCACTAACCTTCGACTACTCGGTACTTGGTGCCCCGCGTCTCGACATGCATTTCGAGGCGAACACCCGTCATGCTAACTCGCTCGATAGCAACATACACACATGTGGTGCAATATAATAATAATAATTTTAAACACCACATATACACAACCATCATCCACGAATAACATAGTTCCTCAGTTCTCCTGTCCGAGCCAACCGAGTGGTCCACGTCACACCCGAATTATGACCGTTAATCCCTGAGATTAATGCTAATCCTAGTTTAATTAATTTGGGTCGTTACAGACACACTCCATAAACCTTATTTTCCCCATAGTCTTGCGTGAAATGCTCCCAACCCCATTGCCTAATGAAGTTATTAAATCTCTTACAATACTTAGCCAGTAGGTTTATTCTTCTCTCATAAAACAACTCTTTTTTTTAATGACTTTATACCTCCCCTTACCCTCTTTACTAATGTAGAACTTAGACTTAAAAGGCCTCGGGGCATCCTCAGTACGATCTCTCTCGAGGATGATGCCTCATTATCATTTTCCCTTGGTTCACTAACTCTACTTACTTTCCTCCTTGTTCTTTTCATTAGCTCAATAAAACTCACACAACACAACAATTCAACACGAGTCTTCAAATCACCTAAAATTAAAATTATCATTTACATGCCAAATTAATTCAAAAGTCATATACTATGGGAGCCCAATCCCAATGAGAAAAAGAAGAGGTTTCGATTTGCATAGCTGAATAGAGGAAGAAGAAAGGGGTTGGGTCCCTGAACTGGGCCGGTTCGGCCCGGCTCAGGCCCAAACCCTTTCAAAAAAAAAAAAAAAGGGAAAAGGTTGGAAAATTGGAAAAATTCCAAAAAAATAGAAAAAAATTATATTTGAGCCAAATATATTAAAATTGTGAATTTTTTATGAAAATGATGATTTCTAAATTTTTTCGAGGATTTCTACTGGGGGTTTTCCTCGTAATACGTGTTACAACACCGAAAATGTCCAAAATTGAGAAATTTGTTTGATAGCATAGTCAAAGTTAATTTTCAATTTTGAACCACAATTTGGATTCAAAATTTGGATCCAAAAATATGAGGATAAGATTTAAAGAGATTTCAGGTTTTCGGGCAGTAGAAGGACCAATAAATATAAAATAAATTAGAGAATTTATATTTAAGCCTAGACAACGTAATTTTCGATGCTAAACAATAATATTGAGTAAATTAAAACTACAACTAATTGGAAAAAAACTGTGAAGTTGTTGTGAAGTCTTACCGGGCTTATAAATTAAATGTAAGACCATAATTGGAACCTTGTGTGGACTAGCTTATCGACTCAGAGCGCAAGGGAATTTTGGTATCATGTTTGTAAGGTTAAGTAAATCCCACGGTAACTTTTACATTATATGAGTATTTCTCGAATATAATTGCTTGCACGGTTTATCCGTGCATATTTATTGATCATGCGTTCACAGACACAAGAGGAAGGAGGCCTTTGTGGGTCTCATTATGTTCATTGGTTATATGTGTGGTAGGATGAACATTGTGGTGCTTTGCAGTGGAGTCCCTGATCGTTGTAGACACTTGTTTAGGATGGGTTATGATGCTGGACAGGATCATACTCCACATATAGTCGAGGGTGTGGCTTCTCAAGGGACTTCCTCTCGAACTCATGAATCTTTATTACTATTTACCCACCACTTCTGGAAAATGCCATCTAATTGTGGTCGGTCAACAGAAATGGGATAGATTGCATACTTGTATATTTATGATTCTTTGCGATATTATTGTTCTTTTAAATTCTTGCAATACAATGCATTTTATTATTACAGGTGTACTAAATATTGTAGGATTTATTTATCTAACATTATCGAATTTTTATAATTGGATAATGACAGGTTCTAGTGGCGACAAGGGAAAGGGAAAGCTTTCCTACTGTTCGTGACTTATTTAGTTATTTTCTCTTTAAGTATGTATTTGTTTTTTGAATATATTATATTGTATAAGTAGGTTTTTGGGTTCGACTGTTATTAGGATATCCTTTGGAATGGCTAGAACGATTTTGAGACGAATTGAGATAATTTTTTAGTTAAGGTAATGTTAGTTTAAGGTTTTTAATAATTCAGATTAGGTTAGAATGAATATATATAGGTTTGTTAATGAAATATATATTGTTATTGGTGGATTATGAGTCCTTCGGCACTTCCACCTAACTGAGCAAGTTTTGTCGAAGAACTTTGAAGGCCTGATATTTTGATGTAGGCTTAGAAACAGAGGAGGTGTTATCGAAAAAATTTTACATAATTTTGAGGAATATTTAATTGATCTAAACAAGCTTCAAGGTTTAAGATTTACTTTAGAATCCTATATGGTTAATAAAGCTTTACAATTGATGATTACAAGATCTTAATCTTAATTGTTTATTAATGGAGAAGTTAAAGCTGCTAGATTATCAAGGGATTAAGGTAATATAGGCCGGTCAGATGCCCTAATTAAGTGGGGTCTGACACATTCCTTATTGCGTGTCCAAGGGATTAACCACCATTGCATGGTGATTAGCAGGTTGTTGTATTGATTGCACTTGTAGACTTGGTTGTCCCATTTGTAGCTTCGCCATCTGACTACTCAGGTTTGGTAGTTGTGCTATGATCATTACGTATGAATCAATCTCATATACTCCTGCTGGCTTTTCTCACTGTGGAACGAGTTCTTACTATAGAATTCTGGGAAATAAGATCTAGAAGATCTAATGCTCCATTTTCATCCTTTATTAGTAGAGAACTATCTGTTGCGATATCCACTAATGTCCTCGTGCTGTGATTCATTCCATAGTAGAAGATTTGTATTTGTGCCCACTTCATATATCCATGTCCTTGACATCTCCTCAGCATTTCTTTGAATCTTTCCCAAGCCTTACCAAGAGACTCATTATTCTCTTGCTTGAATTGGTTGATTTCCAATTTTTTTTCACTGACTTTCACTAGAGGAAAGAGCTTTTCTAGAAATATTTCATCGATATTCGCCCATGAACTCATACTCCCTGCATTCAGTCCTTAGAACCAGGATTTGGCTTTTTCACTCAATGAGAATGGAAAAATTCTTATCCTAAATACCTCCTTTGTAACTCTATTGTAATGTGAACAGTGTCAAATTTCTCTAGAAAATTCTCCACATATGCAATTGCATCTTCATTTGCTAGCTCATTGAATTGGCTATTCTACACCATGTTGATGAGAGACGGTCTCAACTCAAACTCGGTGGTGTTGGCTAGAAGCCTCATCACTCCGTTATACGTCTCTTGAACATTCGGTTTGAAGTAGTCTCGAAGACATCTTCGTCCTCGTACTCTGTCATGCACTAGTAGATTACCTTCGGGTTGATTATTCCCTTGTCCCTAATTATTAGCTCCAGTTCCCGCTTGATCATCCGCCATCTTGGCTCATTTCTTATTTTTGCACTCGTTGGTTCTGTCAATCTCCGGATCGTAAGGCACTAAGTCCTTATCACCTTGACTATGCATACACTAACCTTTCCTTGAGAAAGAAAATATGAAAGATTAAGTGTAGATTGTCAAACTTTAAACTAAAATTATTTCTTTTACTTTTTGTTTTTTTATAAACTTGAAAGTGAATTACTAAAAATAAAATCTTAACAACTTTGTAAACTAACTAAACTAATTAAGTTTAATTTTTTGTTAAGAAGATCTCTTTTTAATTGGTTTAACTAAATTATTCTATTCTATAAAACAATATAAAATAACTTCTATTTTTATATTCAGAAGACTTTTAGTTTGCAAATTCACCTATGTAATGAATTACTATGCTTTCATCTCAAACTTCCTTCATCTTCATTATATGTATGCAATGCTCAATTAGAATAGATAGATTTCCTTCGTATTCACTTCAACCCACTATCGTGGTGGAAAAGATCCTAATATGCAAACAAGAACTCCACCTACCAGTGTGAATAACGCGAGTCTCACATAGCATTAAGTTCCTAATCTTTAGACTCATAACTACTTAAATTTACTATACGTGCCTCCCTAATTAATAACTATCTATTGTTGTTATAAATTTTATGGTTGTATTGCTCATATTCGTCTTATAAGCTCCAATGGCCATGGTAACTCCTAAAACATCTAATCAACAAACACGTGATCAATATGTTCATAGAATTACATATAGAATCAATACAAATTCTAACCATTACACTTTTAATTTTATAATCCATTCATACTTCCTTTAGCATAGCATTCATATCATAGGTTCCGTTGATCTTTAAGATAAACAAACTACTCACTCATCATTGAAATCAATATACACATCATGGTATTCATTGTAATCAAAGATTAAATCAAATAACTTCAATTAAATGAAAGAAATAATACCGAATAACCACAAGTGGAGACTTCAATGTCTTCTCCTCCAAAACTCTTCTCAATACTCTAGAACAATGTAAACTATTGTAAACTATGATATTCTATGGTGGTCGATGATAGTTTATGAAATTACCACGTTCTAATATATATTTTTACCCCTAAGACTCACGTGAATACAATTAGAAACCCTTATTAATAATTCCAAATGAACTAGAACCCTTAAACTTTCTATTTTTATTTCTCGGTGCTATGTATAAGTGATCTATGCCATGTGTGTAAACCCACAGCATCGCCACAACTTCGACCTTTGTGTGTGTATTTTCTCTTCACAATAGGCTCGGCGCCCTTTATGTAATTTCCCAGCGATGTGTGTACTTCCCCATAGTGCTGCCTCTGCGTTACTATACCGCACCACTTCCTTGGTTTCCACGCCTTGCCTACGCCTTGTGCTCTCTTCCCACAGTGTTAAGCCTCTATGCCACAACTTCAAGTATACTTTTGAGCTCTTTCTCCTCATTTCATCATGAAATCACTCCATTGTCTTCTTTATACCTTGTATGTTTGAAAACACATAAATTCCATTAATTAGAACTCATTTCAGGATATTTAGGCCTATTATACTACTAAACTAACCCTATTTATAAGTCTAATTAATCACTTATCAGCAGGCACGTCACCAACTGAGCTGTTGGATTTGATAATTACACACCTATTTTTTTGAAGTTCAGATTGGAGCTGAACTTATTGTATAATTAAATGGGTGATGGTGAAGAAGTCTAATTGGAATTATTTGATATACCATAATTTGGCTATTAATCATTAGTATCCATATTAGACTATCTAATGAAATTGTGTTGTATGCATTAGATTCTTAAATGAAAATCCTAGCTCATAAAGGATATTAGACAAGAATTATTTAGACAATCTCATGAATCTCTTTATATTGATTATACAAGCAATGTCATATCGTATTGTAGTCTACGATGAAAAATATGAATTGTTTGAGATGATGGTCTATGCTATGAAACTCATAAAGTGATATAAGATCTATTCAGTAAGTAAGGACTAAATATTGAGAAGTTGAAAGGTTAGGTAAATTCTTGTCTATATTTGATTGTAAAAAGAAAACATAACTGTAATTTATATGAAACAAGATTAGCAAGATCTGGGCGTCATCAACATAATGTATAAGGTGTAGTTAATAGATTGAAAAAAGTCAGCATTTTCTTGTTAGTGTCAACAATTTATCTGAAATGCTTGGAAGTGGATGTGGTAAGGCAGCTTGGGCCTGCATGAAGAAAAAGGTTAGCCAGGAGAGAAACTCCGCCCTTTATCATCAGTAACCTTGAATAACCCTAAGCATTCCATATCCATTGAGAACTTTAGTTTATGAGCTTGTGTCTTGGAAATGTATGATAGCTGAAAGAAAATAGATTCCTTTGTGTGAGCTCTCTAATAATAGCGTAATCAAGTGGATAACATCGTCGGACAATAAAGCTGAATATGCTCAATCTTATTGTACGTTAATGTACAAAACTAAGATTGGAGATATAAATTTTGTAAAATGAGTAGTTAAGAGCTACACTAAGAGGGTATGGTAGATAAGATGATTTATAACTACAACGGGATTAAGATTGAAAATATTAAGTTGATAAGCATCATAGATTGATGGAGAATTTAAATGACAATTTTGGTTGTTCTTTTGAGAGTCTCATCTATGAAAGGGCTTTGTAGGTTCGGATTAAGGGAAAATAGAAGTTTCACGAAAAATGAAAAGATAACATGGAAAAAGGTGTTATACATGGAAGAGCGATTTTAATTTCTCTTTGGAGCTACTGGTAACTTGTACATTTCATTAAATTTTGAGGATGAAATTATCTTAAATTAGGGAGACCGTAATGACCCGTTACCTTAAGTAGGTGATTAGCATTAATCTGTATTCTAATTAACCAATTACTAATTTTTTTCTATATAAACAATTTTTTCTTGCTGGGAGATGTTGATCAAGAAAGACTTGTAGTATCTCTAACCAGTTGGTTATGGAATTTTGATGGAGGTAAAATAACCAATCTAAAACTTGGCCTTTTAATACAGAAGGAAAAGCTTTTAATTTAACATAATCTATTTCTATATGCTTAGGTTTTAACATGCTTGCTTCGTGTGCAAACTCTCTAATAAAATATTTAGCTTCTTCATTATCTTCACCATAGAAACACGGTAAAGAATTTATGAACCCAATTTCAATCCGAATTCTGAAAATTTTGTCTAAAAGTTATACATATAAGTTCATAAGTAGTGACATTCCTATGAGATTGCCTAATAATTAGTTCTTCCTCGTCTTCTGCCATATTATATGACATTAAACCAGAAGGTTTCCAAGATATTACTTTTAAATCCCCAGCAACGGCGCCAAAAATTATCACGTGCCAAACATGCACAATAATTTCCATATTTTCTTATTATTTGCAGTAGTGGTAAATGGGATATCATATCCATAGAGATTTTGCAAATCTCTTTAGAACTAAGGCTATCCTAAAGTTTTATTGGATTTAATTTGTTTTAATTTAACTAATCTAATTATAATAGGAATTAAATACTATCAATCTAAATACATAACAATCAATTAATTAAACTAATTAAACTATAAACAATTTAATTTCAAAAAACTAATCTAATGCAATTCAAACATACAATCAATAATCAATATAAATTAAATATCTAAACAATACATCTTAGACAATAATATGTAAACTGTCATATCTGGACATTTTCATTAAAGCATAGTCATAATCAATCATCATATTTATATAATGATCCCAAATCATTAAACTTTTATCACAATAGGTTGATAGCCTTTAGCAAACTATCGATTTTTCTATATTTTATGGAGATAAGCCATATCCTTACCTTAGTAATTCTACTTATTAGATAAAACGCAAAAAAATAGAAATACGCTAGCATTAACACTCAATAAAATTTATACCTTATCCAACTAAATAAAAACTAGAATTATGCTACTCATTAAATAACCTAGAACACAATCACCTAGAATATCCACTCGGGTAATTTTGCCATATAGATTAATCTTAGTTACTACTTTTATAATTGTTGTCAATAATCATAAAGATAGATTTAAATACCTTATATTAAGATGCATATTGGCTACTATGCACTCAGTACAAAGAATCATTAAATTGTAATACGCAAAAACAACTTATTAAATCCGTGATTGACGTTTGTGATTGATTTACAGCATTAAGCACATAAATTTTATATTAAGACTAAATTGATGAATATTTTACAATCATGACTAGAGTATTGTTTAGAATAATAAACTAATCACACATAATAAAATTAAACATAACAATAAATAAATAATTGAAAGAAATTAATGTAAAATACCTTTCTTGAATAAATCTTTAATATCCAAAAGTAATGAACACAAACTTAATTGAAAAGAGTTTTAAACTAATAAAAACTAATAAAGGGCTAAAAGAGAGAAAGAGAGAGAGAGTAATTTCAAAGCCATAAGGTCCTATTTAAAGTTTCCCTACGTATATATATCATAGATAAACTCAAATTCCTTGTTCAAATCTAAGAAAACAACTTGTCACAAACCTTTGCGATTTATCAGCAATTCCACTTGGTTCCCAAATCACTGAGAAAATCACAATATTTAGCTCTCTGTACTCCACCGATTCATCTGGCAATTCTTAGTGTATTTCCTAATTCACTGATGATTTTTTGGCTCTTCTTTGTAGCTTATTTTGGTGGCAATTTCTTGTGTAATCTTATATCATTGTCTAATCATTAGACCTTTTCTCCAATTGACTATTTTGCTCTTCTTTCTTTTTTCTTCCTTTTCTTCATTTTTCCTAATTAAATCCCGAAATCACAAAATTAGAGAAAACCAAGTGTAATATCATCATTTATATCTAAAATCAACCTAAATTACACTATAAAACATGTCTATTGACTTATCAAATACCCTAAAACTCAGCACTTTGTTGTCCTAAGTAATAGAATACTCTCAATTATATTTTCTTTTCATTCGTTATAAACCAATTTCAATCTAATTCGTCTTAACTTTAAATATATAATATAAGTTTTAAATAGAATACAATACCAAGACCAGTATGCAATATAGGTTTTCTTAACCTCCACTGATAAGCATCAAGTTTACGATGACTATTATAAAACCTCACAACACAAAAACCACTAGATTAATCTTAATTGTACATAATACTTTATAATAGCATCACAATCAAAATCAATAGGAATTTTGTCAAGATACCATTAAATATATCGTTTAAAATATTTTAGATAAAGAAATACTTCACTCAACCAAGCTTCAAGCACTCGAGTTAAATCTTTTCCTTAAAGAGTTTAAGAATGTCCACTCTTTTAATATCTCATCATTTTTTTCTTCATCCTAATTATTTTTTCTTAATTATATATATTTCATTTGACTTTTTAGTCTCTGCTCCATTTCTTATAGACATTCTCACATTTTTCCCACATAGATTCTCTACTTTATTTCCTTTGGAATCTATAGGACTCTCTATATATTTGAAAACTTTTGTTAGCACTTCTCACTGTCCACTAAAGTTGAAGAAAGTGTTCTTTCTAACTTATAGAAATCATCGGTTTCTAACCCATTTCTTCTTTCAATTATGGCATAATAATTTTCTTTATATATACTATAAAATACTTAATCAATAGCCTTTGTATCACAAGATTTCTAGAAATCTATCTTGTTCATCTTGCACTATTGTTTCGATCTTCTACCCATTCTCATGGCTAACACAAGGTAATCAATCAAGTGTATTGACAAGTCAATAATTAAACATGTTTTATAGTGTAATTTAAGTTGATTTTATATATAAATGATTATATTACATTAGGTATTCTCTTGTTTTTGTGATTTTAGGATTTAATTAGGAAAATGAAGAAATGGAAGAAAAATATGAAGAAGTGCGAAACAGTCAATTGGATCAGAAGTCCACCGATTAGCAAGCGATTTGCATTTACACTAGGAATCGCCACCTAAATCAGAAGCAAAGAAGTGTCAATGAATCCTTAGCGAATTGAGAATTATACTAGAAATCGCTAGCTGAATCTGTGGAGCACAGATAGCCAAATATAGTGATTAACTCAACAATTTGTATATAAAGTGAAATCGCTGATGTTGGTTACGGTTTTTTAGATTAATATGAAGAATTTTATTTTATCTAGGATATGTATAACTTAGGAGACTATAAATAGGAGAAGAGGGCTTCGAAATAAAGAACTTTCCAACCTATTTCACATTTTCAATAAGTTTTTTATTAGTTTTAGTTTATGTTTGAAGCTACATTGGAGCTTTGATTTATTTAAGAGGAATTTAATTATTTAATATGTCTTTCAATTATATTATTGTGTTATTTATTCTCATCATGAGTGAGTAGTTTATCAATCTAAACAAACTTTAGACATGTATATATTTTTGATTGTTATATAGTTATAATTAAGGAATCTTAAACTTAATGCTTTAAATCTATTCATACACGTCAATCACAAATTTAACAAGTTGTTTTTGCGTATTACAACTAAAGAAAATTAATATTGCATGCAAATGTGTATTGTGGTATTTTGATTTTGAATATATGTCTATGGTTATTGACAACAATTATAGAAGTAGTAACTAGGATTAATCTGTAGGGCTTTTTCCCGAGTGGATGTTCTAGGTGATTGTGTTCTAAGTTATTTATTAGCATATTCTAATTTATATTTGATTTAGATTAGGCATGATTTTCATTGAGTGTTAATGCTAACATATTTCTATGGTATTATATTTTATCCAATAGGCAAATCTATAATAATAAAAATATGGCTTTTACAATGAATTTAGGAAAATTCGTGGCTGGCTAAAAGCTATCAACCTATTATGAATTAAGATTTAACGATTCCAAGATTCTATATGTTATGATTGTAACTATATTATGAAGTGATGTTATGTTCTAGTGTTTGAAAGCAATCCAAGTATATTACATTGTTTAGTGAGAGTTTGTTTAGATGTTTGTTTAGATATTTATATTATATTGAATTTGAATATTATTTAATTTAGTTTGCATTGAATTGTTTGAATTAGTTTAGTTAGTTTGGTTAATTAAATTAGTAGTTATAGTTTTTAGTTATTTGGTATTTTAATTCTCATTTAATTAGATTAACTAAATTATTAAAAACAAGAAAAAAATAATTTCCTTAGAAGTTTGCGAACCTGTGGAGTCGATATCTCATTTACCACTACTAGGAAAATATGGGAAACTATTGTGCACGCTCGACACGTGTCAATTTTTGGCACCATTGCAAGGCATTTTTAAATAATTTCATTTAATTTTAGACATTGTATGGTCTACACACTTCATCATGTTAGTTATATATGATCTTTACATCTGTTTGATCATGAAATAGATAGAACTTTTAATCAGAGTTTAAGACAACAACAATTTAAGGAAAATTTAGCTAATTGGATGGAGGATATCAACAATGATATTAATGATAGTGTCGTTAATAATAATAATGATAATAGAGTTATCGACAATAATAGAGAACACACTTTTAGACAAGCAAATCAAAATGTTATAGCATATGAGCCATGTGCATAGCATACCCTGATGGATTTCCTGAATTTGAACATAGATCTAGATTTATTAGTTTCTTACCTAACTTTTATGTTAAAGACAATAAAGACCCACAAAAACTCATAAGGGAGTACCAACATAAAGTTAATGGGATGAAATCGAAGAAGGTACTTTAAAACAAGTCAAACTCAAAGCTTTTCCTTTTGCATTGAAAGATCAAGCACAAGATTGGTTGTTCTATCTCCCATAAGATTCAATGACTACATGGACTCAAATGTTAAATGTTTTTCCTAGATGAATATATGTATGCTAGAAAAATTAGTTCCTATAGAAAGTAAATCACAATTGTAAAGATGAAAGACGTTGAAGACATTAATGAATTTCGGGATAAATTTCAAAGATTAATTTCTTCTTGTCCACAACATGGATATATTCAAAGAGCCTTATTAGAGTATCTTTATGAAGGACTCAATCACTTTGAACAAAGGTTATTGGACACCATATGTGGTGAATCTTTATTTGAAACAACACATATTTTAGCAAAAGAAGCAATTAATAAAATGGAAAAACAATCTAAGCAATATGGTGAAAAGGTTGAATCCTCAAGAAAGGAACTTTATGAAGTTGATAATAAAATAAATAATACGTCTGATGATAAAATTGATGAACTATCATAGATGGTTAAGCTGTTAATTAATGATAGATCTAATCAAGTTAAAGCTTGTGGATTATGTAATGAGGTTACACATCCTATGGATGTGTGTCCTACTTTACCTGAAGAAAATACTGAAGAGGTTAAGGCATGATTAATCAATTTTCTAGTCCCCTAAGAAATCAATATAATAATAATAATACTTACTATACTGGAAGATCAAATCTAAATGTTAGTTATAATCCTCAAAATCAAAATTATAATACTTATAGACTAAGAGCTCAGATGCAATTTGCACCTAATCAGCAACCTCAACAAATTCACAACCTATGAATCCAAATTTAGAGCAAATATTGCATAATCTTATGAATCGTAGTCATCAAAACTTTCTACAGATTTCTTAAAATTAAATTAAGACTGATACTACTATTAATGAATTGAAAAATCAGTTAAGTCATTAATTTACAAACAAATTGGCTAAGTACTCAACAGAGTAACCAAGCTAAAGCACCTACTAAAGCTACTGTGCTCCTACTCGCAAGTTAATGCTTTATTTAGTGATGAGAAAGACATACATATAATTGGAAAGACACTTAAACAGAGTGATAAAAAAACACATAAAACTATTGAAGAAGAAGAAAAAGAAATGATGGCTAATGTCGTTCCTACTAGAGAATGGATGGCTGAACAATTGAAATATACACCTTTTTCCTAGAAGGCTATACCTATGGTATTTAGCGGAGTTGAAGCATATGAAGATTTTTACAAAAGCCTCAATTGATTGATAAGAATAAAAATGATAAGATCTCAGATAATTTGAATGAAGATATGTATTCATATTCTACCATTCCATATTGATTAGTTTATGCTAAGGAGGAAGAAAACAATGAACACATTATTGAAATGTTTAGAAAAATAGAAATCAATAAATCATTAATGGAATAAATTATGCAATTTTCTAATTATGATGAATTTTGAAAGAATTCTAAGAATCAAATGATAAATTTTTAAAAGAATCTAAAGAAAACTTAGGGCAAAAGGTTTCTACTTCAATTGAAAAGAAAATATCTGAGAAATGTTTGGATCTAGGAATGTTTGGAATAACTATCACATTAGGAACTTCTTTTTATAGATTTTGCTATGTGTAATTATGGAGCATCAATTAATGTTATGTCACTTAAATTACGAGTCATTGAAAATAGGTTAATTGACTAATACACCTATTAATCTTACCTTAGCTGACAACATAATTATTAAACCTTATGGTTTACTAGAAGATGTCTTAGTAAAAGTAAATGGCTTCGTATTTCCAGCTGAATTCTATGTCATGGAAATGGGAGACTCATTATCACCTAATTCTCTGCTTATACTTTTAGGAAAACTATTTCTTAAAACAGCTAAAACAAAGTTAGATATTTTTGAAAGAACAATGTATGTGGAATTTGAAAACAAAACTATCACTTTCCATTTTAATAATGAAGATGCTTATAATAATTCTAATGAATTTAATAATGAACAAACTAATGATAATGAATAATTAGAATTAAATCATCATGAAGCTGAAGTATTTGTTAATAATGCAGTAACAATGGAAGATGAAAATGCTATGACAAAGAACAAGCAAGTTGAAGACATTCAAATCAAAAAATAATAACTCAAGAAAGGAGGGTTAAGCAAGCAAATAATGTTGAGAATGATATTAAGATGGAGAAATTTAAATCTACAAAGAATAAGAAAAAGAAAAAGAAGAATCTAGCAATTGTCAAGTTCGATGATCCAAAAGATATATACATAAACATAAAAGTCAAACGGGCTTAGTATTTTAAAGCTATTTGTGATACAGCTTCTATAGCAAACTACATGCCAATTCACATTATCTTCATACTCAATTGGAATTGGATGTACTCGCTTCTAAAAAGTTACTCTACCAAACAGTTATTCAGTGTAATCAATAGGTGTGGTTACTAATGTACCAGTCCAAATTGACAAGTACATTATTCGTAGAATTTTTTGTTATGCCACACTTCATCAATGACGATCCTCCATTAATCTTAGGACGACCTTTCTTAGCCACTTCGCAAGTTATCAAATTGACAAATACACTTAAGTTTATACAACCAGTCTAGAATTGTGTAGTTCAATCAAGCAAACGATAGTAAACGAAAGTGCTCTAAAGAAGGCAGCCTATACTCTAACTTTACTTTCAATTTTAGTATTAGAATTAGTTAATTGTTTTTTATATTCTCTCAACTTTTGAATCTTATAATGGAGATATTTTAGGAATTTAATCCCGGAATAATTTCATGTAAGGGGTTGATTGAGCCAATTTCTTTATGTATTATATTATTTTATGCATTACTTTTATGTTAGTTGGCTATTTATAATAATGTAAATATTATTTAGTACATATCATAGTTGAATTATGTTAATTTTGGATAATTTTGCCTTTTTATTAAATACATATGTGATAAATATATATAAAATCAATTAACTTCGAAAAATAGTAAAAATAAGCTGCCTATTTTCTCAGAAAATTTAACTAGTAAAGTTAAATCAAATGGGTATAAAAATAGATTCCTTCTATCATAGAATTCATTTGGGTAATAAAAATATCACTTCCATTCAAAAGCCTATTATATATTCATTTCATTAGATTATATTCCTAACTAAAAATAAAGCCAAACAAAATTCATACATACTTGAATTCGGAAGAAATTTGAAAAAATTTCATCAACTCATTTGAATATCAGATCAAAATTTGTGAACTTTGCATTAATTCTGAACTTATATTCTACCTTTCATTTCTTTCATTGCTTTCTTTTTTATGCTTGTTATGCTTCACCTAAAATACCCCAAACTCATTCCAAGCCTTGTCCTCAAGGTTTAAAAATTAAGTCGGGTTTCTAACAAAATAAATATACCTTGTGAAGCATAAATAGATTGATATGTGTAATAAAAAATGCAAAGTAATAGACAAATGTGTAATTCTACAAACTTCAAATGAATGGAATGCAAAATGAACATATTTCATTTATAAGTAAAAACTTAAGCAAGAGCAACAAATTTAATCATTCATTCATTCATTCATTTCATACAAAAGAAAATAAACTACACATGGCGGTGTCTAAAAGTAAATTCATTATTATCTTCATCATCTTCATCCATTCTTGCAGAAGATTGTGAAACATAACTATCAGCTAGGTTGTAAGTCCCAGTTAGAAATTGCAATTGCAAAGATGGAATGTTGACGTTCATCCTCAAAACTTGCAAATGACTATCATGTCTTCTTTCAGACATAGAATGATAACATTGTAAAGTCCTCTCGTTTGCTGCTATCATTTCTTAATTTCAGTTAATTTTTGTTTAGCTAAATATAAGTGAAGAAAATATGGTCAGGAAAAATTCTCCCGTCTTAGGCTTTGATGAAGATGGTGCCAAACTCGTATCAACACTCGGCACTTTTACTCGAGCCATTAATCTCGTTGCTTTTTGTGTGTCTTCTTCTGCCTTCCTTCTATTTTCTTTGCTACTCCGCCTTGTTGCTTCTCTCGCATTTATTGTATAAAATGATTCTCGTTCATCCTCTGAGTCATTGTATCCTATCACTTTATTCATTATTTCTACTCTCGAATCATTTATTGTCTTCTCAAACAATACATCGAACTCAATATCGAAACCCACCCCTATATGCCTACACAATTGAGTGATTAACATTGGGAACAGTAATCCTTTGTCTTCATAGTCTTCATTGCAAACTTCATAGAATCGTGTATGATCTTCTCAACATCAATATACCCCATTTTCATCACTATATGGTAAAGCAAAGCAGCTCTTGGGTTCTTCACTTTAAAGTGTTGCTAGATTAGATAAAAACATGCATCTATAATATCACTCAAACTCTTCGTAATTTTCCTAAAATAGGTGGTTTTGATAAACTTAGGGTATCATTCACTATCAAGTGCAAATTCATTTCTCGGATGTATCTCCAATGCATCTTAGATCATCTGATAAGGATAGGATTCCTTATCGACGTAGATGACATTCGGGTAATCCTCCTCAGTCCTTTGTTTGTGTCGTGGTAGACCAAAAAATATTTTCAATCTCGCAAGCAAAATATCAATTTTCTTCCCTTGCACTACTACTTTATCCCATTCCCTACTAACATGGCCATTCGCATAAAATTATCATACAATTTCTAGATATCCTTTTTCTCATCTACCCGCATAGTCTCTCAGAAGTTGCTCCCATCCTTGTTCTCTAATGATGCTCATAATCTTATCCTCATACTTGCTCACATTTTGAATATTGAACCCTCTATCAAGAATTATCACCCTTTTCTTATCATTATAGTACCTTTTTTGAGCTCTAGGTCTCAAAAACAGCGAAAGTTCATAAGGCAATAAATGATTAGGTTCTGGATTCTCAAAATATTCTTCCTTATCAGACAACAATGGAGATTGTTCTCTAAGCTCTCCCCTCTCTGGTGTAGGTTCTCTAATATTAACCCTGGTAGGTATAATATTAATTGGGTGGCCTGCATACTTCTGCTTAGGTTTTTCTTGCACTACCCTTTTCCCTTTATCTTGCTTACTACTCCTACCTCGTCCTCTACATCCTCCCACCATATAAATACTCAACTATGATTAAGTAGGTAAATTAAAAACTTGTATTTGAAAATTTCAAGCTATCAAGGTATGGAAAATAATTTTGTGAAAAGGTTTTATAATTGAATCTCGAAATAGTCAAATTGAAAATTTGTATCTAAATATACATTTCTAAACCAATTTTGCAGTCGAAATTCTGTCTACCACGTTCGTCAAAAATATCATCGAAACTGATTTTGTTCAAAATAGTGAAATCAAAAAAATGCTAGAGTATCGATTTATTACCTTCTTGAGAGTGAATCCCCCAAGTAATATGCTCTATTAGCTCCTTAGACTCCCTCTCCAAGCTTCAATTCGAAGAATACCCACCTAAGCCCTAACTTACTTGTATAAACTTGATTTCAAAATTTCTAGGGTCGAATCACTCCTAAACTAGGTGGGATACATTTAAATAAGCTATAATTCAAGATTTCAAGGGTTAAGTCTACAAGAAAATAAATTAAAAATCGAATGGGTGCAAGGGTTTTAGGTGTGAAAGGGTTTATGGATTAGCGATTTGAGGTTCTGTTTTTAAAAACACGGATTCATGCTCAGCAAATCGAATTTTAAGTGGATTCGCTGACTAATTGTCACTTAAATTGCTGAAAATTAGTCTTGGTAGTCCATCGACTAGCTCAGCAATTCTTAGTGTACACCTAAGTCACTGACAAATCACTGACTTGTTTTTACACTGAAAATTTTGCAAACTGCTAGTGATTTTCACAGCGATTCTTAGTGTTATTCAATATCATTAGGAAATTTCTGACTAATTTTTACTATTTTCAATATATAATAAATATTTTACTAATACTTCACATATATTCATCATATTTAAGGTAGAATTGAGCAGTAATCAACAAGAAATATTCGAAAATAAAATTTTTATTTGTAACTTGGAAACATTATACTACTAACTAACTACTTTTATTAAAAACATCTAGTTTAACCGAAAGACAACTTGATCATCCCCCTCTCTATTTGAAATATCTAAAAAGAGAGTTAAAAGAAGAGAAATTGGGTCAATCAACCCCCTTATATGAAATTATTCCAGAATTATATTCCTATTATATCCCCATTATAAGAGTCAAAAAAATGAGAGAATATAAAAACAACTAAATAATCTTAATACTAAAACTAAAAGTAAAGATAGAGTCTGGGCTGCTACCCATATAGCGCTTTTATTTATAGTCATTGGCTTGACTTAATAGATGAGAAAACTCATCGTTCAACTTGAGCGAGTCAAATTGACCATCAACCTTATCATTATTGACATCTTCAGCTTCTTTATCATTCCTAGCATCTGCATAGCGTCCTTCAAGGTAATCATCACGGTAATAACTCTCCCCTTCATAGCCATTGTCATAATTGTCATCATTGACGTAATCGTCCATCTCGTAACCATCCTGAAGACACATATAATTATTTCCCATCCTTAGCGTAACTAAATATTATTCTTTATCAAGAACAACTCCAGCTTTCTTGAGGAAAGTTTGTCCCATCAATGCGACGTCATCATTTTCAATTTGTGGCACTACCAAGAAGTTGGTGAGATATTTGAAAAGCCTACTTGCACTGCCACATTTATCGACATTCCTTGTGGAATGATCTTATCACCATTTGCTTTATTGAAAATAAAAGGTTGTATAAAATCAATCTTCAACTTGGCCTTTCTGCATCATTATTTCGGTGAGATATTCATATTGACTCTTGTGTCAAATAGAACACCAAGAAAAATGACTTCATTGACCAGCACGTAGAGGAAGAGTTTCCCTACATCATCTTTGTAAATTTCTATCAGATGTCCAAGATCTTGAAGCTTTAGTTGCTCATCGATAAATTCTTCTTCTACCAGTTGCTTCCCTACTTGCTGTTGCACTTCAGGTTGTGGCTCTTCAGGTTGCTGCTTCTTTGATTTCTTCTTCTTATTGCATAGCTTTTTATACATCCAGAGTGTAATTGTTTCTTCATTAACGGTTTCACTCTCATTTATGTAAACATTGAACTTCTTTTCATTACTTTGTGGACTTTTTTTCTTAAGCACGAGATTCATGATCTTCATATCTTGTTCAATAAAATTTTTATAATAAGGTTTTAACATATGATCGTTTACTTTAAATATTTTTCCTATTTCGAAGCTTTCTATTTCTACTGTGCCTTAAGGTAATAAATTCATAACCATAAACGGTCTTATCCAACTTGAACGGAGTTTTTCAGGAAATAATTAAATCTTGAACAAAAAGTAGAACTTTATCTCCTACTTTAAAATTTTAAGGAACTAATTTCTTATCATGAAATGCTTTGGTTTTATCTTTATAAATTAATGCATTTTCATAAGCGTCATTCCTAAGTTCTTCTAATTCTTGAAGACTTAACTTTCGTTAGTTTCCTGCTTAATTATAATTCATGTTACATGGTTTTATTGCCCAACTGGCTTTATATTCTAATTCTATAGGTAAATGAAATGCTTTTCTATATACTAGCCTATAAGGTGTCATACCTATGAGTTCTTAAATGTTGTTCTATATGCCCATAATGTGTCTTCTAATCTAAGAAACCAATCCTTACATGTTGGACTAACTATTTTTTCCAGTATTGACTTAATTTCTCTATTTGAAGTTTTAATTTGTTAACTAGTTTGTGGGTGATATGCAATAAATGTGTGTGACATTGTACTTAGCAAGTAGCTTAGCAACTAATCGATTACAAAAATGTGAACCTCTATCACTAATAAGTGGTCTAGGCACTCCAAAAACTGTAAAAATCTTTGATATAAGGAAATTAACTATTATTTTTGAATCATTAATTTTAGTAGCTTTTGCTTCTACCCACTTAGACACAATCTACAACAAGTAAAATATAAATATAGCCATTTGATGGTGGAAAATGTCACATGAAATCTATACCCTATACATCAAACACTTCACAAAAAAGAATAGGAAGTAAAGGCATCTGATTTCTATGTCCTAAGTTTCCTATTCGGTGGCATTTTGGATAAGATTTTGTATAAAGAAAACAATCATGAAATAGAGTGGGCTAAAAGAATCTGAAATCTAAAATTTTATGAGTAGTTCTTTGTGGACCAAAATGTTCTCTATGGGCATAAGTATTGCAATGAGATATAATTGATTGTACTTCCGACTGTGGTATACATCTCTTAATTATTTGGTCGGTACAAAATCTCCATAAATAGGGATCATCCCATAAATAATGTTTAAAATCCTTTTTAATTTTATTCTTTTGAGCTCTCGTCAAATAAGATGATAACCTATTTGTGCTATGATAATTAACTATATCAGCATACCAAGGGCCATCAATCTTTATACTATACAATATTCATCCAGAAATTCATCCCTTAATGGTATAGGTGGTTCTCCATTTTCTAACCTACTTAAATGATCTGCTACTAGATTCTCGACTCCTTTCTTACCTTTTATAGTAAGGTCAAATTCCTGTAGAAGTAATATCCATCTTATTAGTCTTGGTTTAGCATCTTGTTTTGTCATTAATTTTCGCAATGCTGCATGATATGAATAAACTATCACTTTTGTCCCTAATAAATAAGGTATGAGTTTTTCTAAGGCAAAAACTATCGCTAAAACTTCCTTTTCAATAGTGGTATAGTTCTACTGGGCTGGATCTAGTATCCTAGAAGCATAATATATAAAGTGAGAATTTTTTCCTACTTTTTGACCTTAAACAGCTCCAACTACAAAGTTACTTGTATCACACATTATTTCAAAAGGTAAAGACCATTCTGGTGATTTAATCACATCTGTGGTTGTTAAAGAATCCTTTAATTTATTAAATGCTATCTTGCAATCATCGGTAAATTCAAAAACAACATCTTTTTGTAAAAGTTTGCATAAAGGTTGTGTTATTTTAGAAAAATCTTTCACAAATATTCTATAAAATCCTGCATGGCCAGGAAATGTACATATTTATCTCACCGTATTGGGGTAAAGTAACCTTTTGATTACTTGAATTTTAGCTAGATCTACCTCTATTCCTTTATGTGACACTATATGTCCTTATATAAGTCCTTGATCTTCCATGAAATGGCATTTTTTATAATTTAATACTAAATTCTTTTCTATGCATCTCTTAAGTACTTTAGTTAACTAAACATTGATCGAAAGAATTACCATAAATAGTAAAATCATCCATGAAGACTTTAATAAGTTCTCCAAATAATCAGAGAAAATACTAAACATACACCATTGAAAAGTTGCAGATGCATTAAATAAACCAAAAGGCATTTCTATAAGCGAATGTACTAAAGGGGCAAGTAAAAGTTGTTTTTCAGGATATTCTAAAGCTATAAGTATTTGATGAAATCCTAAATAACCATTTAGACTACAATATTGGGTTTTTCCAACAAGTCTTTCTAACATCTGATCTACAAACGGGAGTGGATAATGGTCCTTCCTAGTCAAAGCATTCAACTCCTATAATCTTTACATACCCTCCAACCCTTTTTGATTCTAGTTGGTACTAACTCTCCATGCTCATTTGTTATTATTATAATTCATGTCTTTTTAGGAACTACTTGGAATGTGCTTACCCAATAGCTATTACATGTTGGAAATATCATTCCTACATCTAATAATTTCAATATTTTAGCTTTTACTGTGTCCATCATAGGCGGGTTTAATTTATGTTGAGCTTGTCTATAAGCTTTTGTGTCAGCTTTTGGATTTATCCTATGCATACACATAGCTGGACTTATTCCTTTTATATCAACTATGGTCCATCCTATTTCTCCTTTCAAATCTTTCAGTACATTTATTAATATATCTTCTTTTAAACTTGTCAGTTTATTAGAAATTATTATTGGTAATTTATTACAGTCCCCTAGATAAACATATTTCAAATTATTTGGTAAAGTTTTATATCTAATTATGGGGCTTTAACTATAAAAAGTACAAGTTTTTAATGAGATCTAGATAAATCTAGGTAATAAGTAAGTTATGGTAGTTCATTCTATGATTCTAGCGTACTTATTATCTCTTTTGTTTCCTCATCTCTATCATCATCTTCCTCTAAATCTTCTATTAATAATTCGAATTTATTTGTTTTATCTTTTCTAAGAGATTTGTCTATTAATAGGTGTCAAGTCCTGTCTCACAAAGTCCTGACTTAGCCTAATTTCCCTCAATTAGACACCTAAACCATTCAATTAACTTAACCACAAAATAATTTTTGATTCAATCCTCAATAATGCTTCAAAACTAAATATATATCCCCAATGAAAATCAATTCATGATTTGTCTAATTTGAGCAAATTAGGAAATCATACGGATTGTTCTCCGTATTTTCTAAAGAGTTCATCAGCACCTCCCTTAATAGTAGGCTGCCAGAAAATCCATTTAATAGACATCAGAATGGGGAGAATCCTAGAAGGACTCACAACTCTACAATTCACAATATATATATATATATATCAATTTAAAACCTTTAAACTTAATTAGAGTTTCTGATCCTTTAGTTAGAACTTTACAATTTAAAATAATCACGAATAGGAATATAAATCACATAATTTACTTTAAACTAATTTAGGAGATTCTCATACCCAATTCGAGATTATTTCACGATCTACGCTCACCCGTGAAACCCAAAACAATATATTAGAATAACATACAACAAGAATTAAACTTTATTATAATTGAAATAATTATCGTAATCTTCGCGTCTTACCCATTTTTCATTGCCTATACGTAGAACGTGACATCATCAAAAAAAACTTGAAGATGTCAAGTAAGTAAACTCATACACTGCTCTGTACTCCTGCAAATGTTAGTCTGAATACATGGAGACATGTAATTGTATTTCCAAATAACAACAAATTTAAATAACAATGTGAAACCCTTTTATTACTATTCAAGGTCCATAAACAGGTTGGCCGACCCAAGAATGAACTAAAAACATTAGTAAAAGTCGAATGCATGCTCCCCCAGAAAAATTGCGTGACATGGGTCTTCCGTGTTCCAGTCCAACTGGTCAGGAAACCTAGCTTTGAATCCCACTCGTGAGTCATAGCATTAACAAGCCATCGTCTAGAATGACATGAATGCATGACCAAGAATGATGCAAAATGCAATGTAGAATAATCACAAAATGTAGGTACAAAGATAAAGTTCCATAAATAGTAAAGACCTAGGGTTTACTTACAACTAACCAACTTTAAGCTTATTTTTCGGGCTTCCTGGAGTGTCGGATCACCTTGACAATAGTTCCAATAGCTTTCCAGCATACCCAATTATATCATGGGTTGAGCTTCAAGTGAAGTCAAATCTCGAAACCCAATGAAAAATGTGGCCAAAGTACGCTTGAGAACAGTTTCCAAAAATATTAATTTTATATGACTGTTTCAACTTGCTTTCAACTAGCCAACTTGGGGTAACTTTTTAACCTTGAAAACCTCAATATTTGTCATGATGACCTAAAAAGAACTTGTAATACTCATATCCTACTTTCCATAATCTCCAATAACACTCAAATCGGATCAACGACGGAGAAGTTACGAATTTTCCAATATGGCTTGTCACTAGGCGATCTTTATTTATTTTGAATTGAAAAACTTCTCCAAATCAATATTTTCGCAATTAAATCCTCAAAAATCAACAACAAATACCACGAAACCACTCTATACCAACATCGAAATATTTCCACACACCGTGTAGTCAAATTTGATCAAAAATAATAATCGATTCATCTAGAAACCTAATGAAAATCAATATCAACTATAAAACATCTCCAAAATAGTTATCGGCTGAATCGCATTAGTTCAATTCATGAAAACCTTAACCCACGTCAGTGAGATTTATTCCAAATTGGTGCACATCAACCCAATACATTAATTTATAACTATTCATACTAATTTCTATCAAAACCCCGTAAAAAATCAAAAAATTGCGGGAATTCAAATTGAATTAAGAAGAAATGCTATGAATTGACAATTTACCGAATTTCGAGTCAAATACCTCATCTCTGTCGCGTAAAATTAGCTCAAACAGATCGTCTCGCGAGGCTCTACTATTTTGCAGAAAGAACCTAGACAAAAATCAAACATCGGGAGATCGCGGAGTGAGAGACTGAAAGAGAGGTAAGGAACGAATGAGTTCATCGTTCTGTTGAAAATCAAAATGTTTGTTTTGATTTTGATATTTTATATATATATATATATATATATATATATATATATAATTAGCTGTTTGTCAGCAGCTTAATTTTTTATTTATTAATTCTCGAAATCCCTATTTTTGACGTGCTTTAACTTCAGGCGCTCGTTTTCGATCTAGTTTTTCACCAAATTGAACTAAACTCTCGACAAAATAATCCATCTTCATGAAGCATCCATAATACTAGTTTTGGTCACACTAAAACCCCAAAAATCTTAACTTTTTCCACGACATACTAAACCCTTAAGGACCAATTCATTTGCCATACAAAACCAAACTTACACCAATTTGGACCTAATCTTAACCTCGACCACCGCCATTCAACATAAAGATGGAGGTAAGGTCTGGCACCTACTTTGTTTTCATTTTATAAGACCACTGATCTTGACTTGCATGTAAACCGGGGAAATCATCATATGAGGATTATCACTTGGTTAATTAGTTTTTGAGCAACTAATAATTAATTTTCACGCGTGCTCTTCAGAGACTCACTTGCAAGCCCGAGTAGGACAAACAATGGATAAATCTCAACACATCTCGACTTCACGATAAAATACCATATAATACACACACTAAGCACACAACACACAAAAATAAAATAAACCTTATGATCTTTTGGGCGTAATACGTTGCTCCACCTCGGTTACTTTAACTTCAAATAAAATCCAAAAATACTTAATTAGTCGCCTAATCAAGTTTACAAAATTGTCAAATTTCACAATTCTTCCCAACTAATTAAAAATTTCATCCTCGAGATTTAAACTTATAGGTTACTTAACCAAAAGAGATATAAGAATATAATCCTTCATATATAACTCTTTTAATCCAAACTTGTAAAAACCATTTCCAAGGTAAAACCGTTAAGTGGACTCAATCACTTTCATCGTATTTAACAACTCAGTGGTAGAGATCATAAACCTTTCAACTTTTCATTTCCAAATTCTTGGTTTAACGAAAATTCTTCTTCGTTACTTTGCCAATTCTAGCGTTTTGTGGATTTCTGACGAGTTAAACAATGAACTTTGTAGAATATCCAATAACCTCACTTTACTTCACATTTCATGCCTTGAATCCCATTCAAGCATTAATACATAGAAATATTTAACCTATCTTGCTTTTCATAACACCATTTTCATTCTTAATTGATAACAATTCCACAAACCATTGATAATTCTTTCTCTATCCACCAAACTCTAGTACACATCTCAATTTATTTTCTCATCACTAATCTTTTTATCAAAACTGTCGATCGACCAATTCTTAAACTATCATTAGTCTAAAATTACATAGTGATACTAATAATATTTAAGCATAATATTAGATACTAAGTAGAGTTTCATGTCTATTTGATCCATCACCATTCTAGAGTTCCCTAACCGAAACCTAGAATTACACAAGTCTTCTCATGACTATAGATCTCATAATACATTTGTCATCTCATTACAAGAGATCTTAAATTTTAATCCGATCAGAAATAGAAACCTAACACCTCGTGCAACTCTCACTCGTTCTCTAAATGTCTATTCATAATATTATTTAAGTCGTGGACTAGAAAGTAATTACCAATTTTGACTCGTTAGCCAATTCACTTAACTTTTTCTTTGACTGGTTAGAAAGTTAACAACTTTTCTAACTTTGTCAATTCATTTTCTATCCATGAACTCACAATAAACCTCATTACGTTCACTTAACTATCAATCTCTTTCAGATTATCTTCTTCACTATTCAGGGTTTTCACATTTCTCCAATTTTTGAGACTTTATATCATCTCACGTTTCAATCACTTACTATTCATCAGACTTGTTTCGTTACATGAATAAAGATAGTTAATTTTTACTTGAGTAGATATATGCATTTAAGTAGAGATATCGACATATTTCATGAGTATACTCTCATAGTATAACTTTTAACTTGTATCTCATACAAGTTATGAATATGCTATCTCTTTTCACCACTACTCAATACATGCTATTAGCTCTACTCAATTTTATAATTGTGACTTTTTTCAAATTACAGTGGAAGAATATTTAATTCTACAAAAATATTAAGCCCGATATAATGTACTCTATTCAATATTTTCAACCAAAGCTAACTAATTGAGATGTAAGTTGTGTGTCTCTTTTCATTTCACTTGTATCTACACCATCATTCATGTATCTTATATCAACTCCAATTTAAAACAACCATTGCTTCAAATTTCACCGCTGACTAATCATGTGGTGTAGCACAATATTTGAACCAATATATAATGTATTCACTGCTAACAGTGGTATATTACTTTGGTTCAATATTTTCCACTTTTAAAATGTAATTCCCTGTAAGATCTTTGTGAAGATATGTTAAATATAGTTTGATACCTTAACTATTATCGAGATTCGTTCACCTGAGATTTCCAATTTCATGCGTATGTGAGAATTTATTGAACATTTATATGCCTATACTTAAGCTTCCAATTGACTCCAACGAAACTTTATAGACTTTTTTATTTCGACTATCGTCAATTCATTTGATTATTCAAAGACTAGTGTCACGATTCACTAGTCTTGGACACTATGAATGAATCATGATTATGATACGGAGTTATTAAACTTTCGGTCATGCATAACTACTCAAGTGCCTTACCTTGAGTAAATGAGAATGTCCGTGTCACTTCCAGCAGTCACAAGTCATCTCAACATCTCAATTTTTATACACAGTCTATTTCATTCAGTTTTTGTCAATCTCAGCTATTCTCACATTGATCTTATTATTTGTCCTTTTACAAACTTACCACAACTTTGTTCAACACCTATGCTACTTACAGCTCCTTAATCTTGACTTAAAAAGGAAATTCTTTTCATCTCTTGTCTTTTCGAGAATATAGCTAAGGACAATGCGACTTCTTATGATTATTCGATCAATTAAAGTCTTCCTTAGCTATTCTTAATTCGAAAAAGAGAAACTTTTGTGAATCAAACAGTTTATTATTTGCTATTGCATTAGTTGTTTACATTAGTCTCACATTTCCTAACTTTTTTTTCTCAAAAAGAATTTCGTTCAATAGACTGTAAGATATCAAAGTATCTTATTATTCATCAATTCCATTTTTCGATGATTTCACTTGTTCTTATTATTCAACTGAAAAGATAGGTGAATTAGAATTTTCTATATTTTGATTAACTTAATGAACAATCAAAATTTTAAAGGATACTATTTCAATCCCTTAAATCATAGTATTGGAAATTTTTACAATATAGGAACTCAAACCAACTTCCTATAAGTATAATTCAATGATACCCAACCAGTACGTCTATCTTTTCATTTTTTGAAGTCATCGTGATAAACATCGAAATTTATTATTTAGTTAGAAGTGACTATTGGGTACATTTAATTTCAAAACAAAATCACTTGTGTTGATGTTTAACAGCTAATCCAAGCTATTATTAGACCGCTTTCCCAACATCTTAACTTCTAACACCTTGATTTTATCACTACACTTCTCATTTTCAAGTTAAAAATTCTTTTGACCTTTGTTCTATAACAACACATAATCTGGTGTTAACAAAAATTACTTCTAACTCGTATATTTCTGTTTGTTTTCTCATTTCTATACTCGACTCATAAAATTACTATACTTAACATTGCTTATGAATAAGTAACTTGAGTAATAAATAATCAAAAGTTTCAGTACTTCTTTTTAAAAATCATTTGATCATTTTTAATTGTGGTTCTATTCTACATTTCACTTAGTGTTTTGTTTCGGAAAGGATACAATACTTTGCTTCGAAGTATTTAATTTCATAGAAATCAACTTAGACAACTTAACTGGACTTATCACAATCTCGTTGTGATCTTCAATCAAATTCAATTTATCTAATCAATTTCTATTTTTGAAAACTATGTGTCTACATTTTCTTTTCATTGAGACTGTCTCGAAAGCAACTCTCAATTTGTTATGAATCAAACCAATACCTCATATAATTGGTATTTCCTAGTCAACCATGCAACCGGTACTAACCTTATTCTGAAATCCAAGATAATTCATATCTTGTGTTTTTCACAAGTCTAAATTCCATTTTTGTTTTCCAAATGATTCATAATCGTTTGAGACTTAATTTAAGTCTATTTTAATGTTGTCCTAAGCGTTTATAAATTTTAATAGTTCAGTATTTTCAATTTCCAAGAAATCCATGTTCAATACTAATGATCTGAATCATCTAGACTTCTTGTTCAACCAATTTCCTATTGGTTTCATAACTGATAACTTTCATCAGTTATATTTATACCAAACTACTTACAACTCCTTTATGAATTCGGGCTTCACAAGTCTATTTCACATCCATTTATACTTAGCTTCATTTCATAAGTCTATTCTCTCTTTTAATTGTATGTTCTTAATCTTACTCGTCATATCTCACGAGATAAGTATCGAACAGACAAGGAGAATAAACTTTCTATCCCATATCTGGTAATAATATATATAATTACATTAAAAGCATAACACAATAACAAGATATTCCCAGCTCACAGTCACTTCCCAAGTAATCGCAACCTCATACTAAACCTTGTTCCTCAAGACCATCACTTAAGTTCATGCAACTTAATATTATCCAAGAGCCTTAACCCAACTTCCCGATTGACTCAATCCTGAACTCAACTTTAGTATCATTTCTTACATTTCCTTGATTGAGATTAACCATAGCTCTGATGCCAAGTTTGTTAAGGCGTGTCTTACAAAGTCTTGACTTAGCCTAATTTCCCTCAATTAGGCACCTAATCCATTCGATTAACTTAACCTCAAAATAATTTTTAATTCAATAATCAATAATGCTCCAAAACTAAATTTATATCCTCAATGAGACTCAATTCATTATTTTTTTAATTAGAGCAAATTAGGAAATCATACGGATTATTCTCTGTATTTTCTAAAAATTTCGACGGCACCTCCCCTAATAGTGGGTTGCGGCTGCCGGAACATCCACCTAGTAGACATTAGAATGGGGAGAAGCCTAAAAGGACTCACAACTCCATGCAATTCACAATATATATATATATATCAATTTAAAACATTTAAACTTACTTATAGTCTCTGATCCCTTAGTTATAACTTTACGATTTCAAATAAATTCAAATTGGAATATAAATCTCATAATTTGCTTTAAACTAATTTAGGAGATTCTTATAACCAATTCGAGAGTAATTCAAGACCTACGCTCACCTCGAGACCCAAAACAATATATTAGAATAACATACAACAAGAATTAAACTTTATTAAAATTGAAACAACCACAATAATCTTCGCGTCTTACCCATTTTTCCTTGTCTTTACATAGAACTTGACATCATCTAAAACAACTTGAAAATGTCATATAATTAAAATCATATACTGCTCTGTACTCCTGCAAATGTTAGTTTGAATACGTAGAGACATGTAATTGCATTTTCAAATAACAACAAATTTAAATAACAATGTGTAGTTCATAAACAAGTTGGCCAACCTAAGATGAACCAAAAACATTAATAAAAGTCCAAAGCATGCTCCCCAGAAAAACTTGTATGCCTTGGGTCTTCCGTGTTCTAGTCCAATTGGTCAAGAAACGTAGCTCTGAGTCCCACCTGTGAGTCGTAGAACTAACAAGCCATCGTCTTGAATGACATGAATGCATGACCAAAAATGATGCGAAATGCAATGCATACTAATCATAAATGCAGGTACAAAGATAAAGTTCCATAAATAGTAAAGACCACTGTATGGTTTACTTTCAACCAACCAACTTTGAGCTTAATTTTCTCCTGGAGCATCGGGTCACCTTGAGAATGGTTCCAATAGCCTCCCTGCATATTTAATTATATCATGGGTCATGTTTTAAGTGAAACCAAATCATGAAACCCGATGAAAATTGTGGCCAAAGTATGCTTTAGAATAGTTTCCAAAAATATTAATTTATATAATTATTTCAACTGGCTTTCAACTAGCCGAATTGAATATTTTTCATGATGACCTAAAAGGAACTTGTATTACTCATGTTCTACTTTCCGTAGACTCTAAGAACACTCAAATTGGATCACCGACGGAGAAGTTATGAATCTTCCAATATGGCCTTTCAACTAGGCAATCTTTATTTATTTTGAACTTAAAAAACTTCTCCTAATCAATATTTTTGCAATTAAATCCTCAAAAATAAACAACAAACACTATGAAACCACTTTATACCAATATCAAAATATTTCCACACCCCGTGCAGTCAAATTGGGTCAAAACCAATAATCGATTCATCTAAAAACTCAATGAAAATCAATATCAACTATAAAACCCTAACCCACATCAGTGGGATTTATTCCAAATCGGCACACATTAACCCAATACATCAATTCACAACTATCCCTACAAATTTATATGGAAATCCCGCAAAGGAAATCGAATAATTGCGGGAATTCAAATTGAATTGAGTAAAAATGCCTTGAATTTACTATTTATCAAATTTCGAGTCGAATAGCTCATCTCCGTTGCGAAAACTTGGCTCAAACTAGCCATTTCGCGACGCTCCACTATTTTGCGGAAAGAAATTGAGCAAAAATCTAACATCGGGAGATCACAAATTGAGAGACTGAGTTGAGAGGGGTAGGGAACGAACAATTTCATCGTTCTATTGAAAATCAAAACATTTTTTATTTTGATATTTATATATATTATATATAAACCCTCAGCTGCTTGTCAGCAGCTTAATTTTTTTATTTATTAATTTTTGAAATCATTATTTTGACGTGCTTTAACTTCAGGCGCTCGTTTTCGATCTGGTTTTTCACCAAATTGAACCAAACTCTCGATAAAACAATCCGTCTTCATAAAACTTCCATAACATTGGTTTTCGTTACACCAAAACCCCAAAAATCTTAAATTTGTCTACAACATACTGAACCCTTATGGACCAATTTCCCTGCCATACAAAACCAAGCTTACACTAATTTGGACCCAATCTCAACCACCGCGAATCGACATAAAGCTTAAGGTAAGGTTTTGCACCAATTTCGTTCTCATTTTATAATACCACTGATCCTGAATTAGATGTAAACCGAGACAAAATCATTACGTGAGGATTAACACTTGGTTAATTAGTCTTCAAGCAACTAATAATTAATTTACACTCGTGCCCTTCAGACACTCACTTGCAACCCCGAGTAGGAAAACTGATGATACATCTCAACACACCTCGACTTCACAACAAAATATCATATAATACACACATTAAGCACACAAAACACAAAATTAAAATAAATCTTACGATCTCTTGTCCATAATGCATTGGTCCCACCTCGGATACTTTAAATCCAAATAAAATTTTAAAATACTTGATTAGTCGCTTTATCAAGTTTATGAAATTCTCGAGTTTCACAATTGGTCTATCATTTCTATTGTGCATAAGAAAAAGACATCCATTGGGTATTTCATTGCGTCATATATATCAAAATTCAATGTATCGCCATTTACATTCATTGTTAATGTTCCATTTGAAACAACAATCTTTGCTTTTGCTGTTTTCATAAATGGTCTTCTTAAAATTAAAGAAGTTCTATTTAAAAAATATCTTCTTTAATATCTAAAACATAGAAATCTACTGGAAAGATTAAATCATTAATTCTGACCAGTACATCTTCTATTAACCCTACCGGTTTAACAGTGGATCTATTTGCTAATTATACCACTATACCAGTTTCTTCTAAATGTACACTTATCATTTGCAAATAAATATATAAAGGCATAACATTTATGGAGGCTCCTAAATCACACAATGCTTTAGAAATTCTTATATTTTCAATTGTACAAGGAACGAAAAACATTCCAGAGTCAGAACATTTAGGAGGTAATTTCTTTTCAATTAGTGTTGATACGTGTTATCCTATACTCACCTTTTTATTAGCTTTAATCTTATTAGTTCTTAAATCTTTCATAAATTTATGATACTTAGGCGCATTTTGAATGACTTTGAACAAAGGTATATTAACTAAAACTTTCTTTAATGTGTTAGAGATTTATTTTTCTTCCTGCAATTTCTTAGCATTTCTATTATCTTCAAAAAGATGAGGGAATGTGGTTTTATAGTAATTGCTATGTCTTTATTAAGCTCATCACCTTTTTCGTTAGGAATCCTATTACTTGTTACTTCAATTTCTTTCTCTAATTCAGCTTCATTTCATTTCTAAAATCTAATTGGTCTTGCATTTTTAGGTTCATCCATCTACTTACCAATTCTTAATGTTATGGCTGGTAGTTTTTAGTATAAAGTAAGATAAGGTTAAGATGGTAATTTCCCTTAATTTAAAACTTCACTTATTTGTGTTTCCATCTAACATAATTGATTTTTCAACTCAGTCATATCATTTTGTAATGTTTGAATTATTTGATATTTTTCTCTTTCTGAATTACTCGATGTTCTATACCTATGATAACTAATTTTTAATATGATTACCTACATTTAACTATGAGTAATTTGTATAACTATTAAAGTTATAAGTGGAATCAATAAATCCATCATATTGGTTCATTATAGCATAAGTTTCTTCTATTTTAGTTTGTTGTTTCAAGGGGCATTCATCATTAGAATGACTTAATTCATTACAGAAAATAAAAATTTTACCTCGCTTGATCTATCTTTTAGTAATAATTCAACCATGGCTTTTAGTTCATCTATCTTATCATTTGGTGTCTTATATGTCCTTCAATTCATTTAACTTAGATTTTCCTTGATTAATTCACTCTTCTCACCTTATTGCTTAGATTGTTTAACCATTTTATTTATAGCTTATCTTGCTAAAGTTGGTGTTGTGTTGACTAAAGACCCTCCACTTACCTTGTCTAAAAATCTTCGTTCTAAGTGATTTAATCCTTCATGAAAATAATACATTAATGTTTTTTTCTATAAATCCATGTATTGGACATAATGAAATCAATCTTTGATACCTATCTCAAAATTCATCAAAAGTTTCTCCAATTTCCATCCTAGCATTACTATTTTTTTCTATATAAACTAATTTGTCTTGCTGGGACATATTGATCAAGAAAGACTTTTAGCATCTCTGACCAATTGTTTATAGAGTTTTAAGGGAGGTAAAATAACCAATTTAAAGCTTGGCCTTTTAATACAAAAGGAAAATCTTTTAATTTAACATTATCTATTTCTATATCCTTAGGTTTTAACGTGCTTACTTTGTGTGCAAACTCCCTAATAAACTTTTGAGCATCTTCATTATCCTTACTATAGAAACAAGTAAAGAATTTATGAATCCGAACTTCAATTCGAATTTTGGAAATTTTGTCATAAAAGTTATACACATAGGTTCATAAGTCGTGACATTCCTATCAGATTGCCTAAAAGTTAGTTCTTCCTCGTCTTCAGTCATATTATATGATATTCAACAAGAATATTTCCAAGAGATTACTTTAAAATCCCTAACAACGGCGCCAAAAATTCTCATGTGTCGAGCGTGGACAATAACTTCTCGTATTTTCCTATTATCTGCAGTAATGATAAATGGGATATTGTTTCCATAGGAATTTTGCAAATCTCTCAAGAATTATGGCTATCATAATGTTTTATTGGATTTAATTTGCTTTAATTTAACTAAGCTAATTAAAATGAGAATTAAATACTATCATTTTAAAAACAAAACAATCAATTAATTAAAGTAATCAAACTATAAACAATTTAAATTCAATAAACTAATCTAATGCAATTCAAACAAACAAGCAATAATAAATATAAATTAAATATCTAAATCATACATCTTGGACAATGATATGCAAAGTATCATATCTAGACATTTCATTAAATCATAGTCATAATCAATCATCATATTTATATAATGATCCCAAATCATTAAACTCTAATCACAATAGATTGATAGCCTTTAGCAAACTATTGACTTTTCGATATTCAATGGAAATAAGCCATACCTTTACCCTTATAATTTTACTTATTGGATAAAACACAATAAAATAAAACTATAATAGCATTAACACTCAATAAAAGTCATATTTAATCTAAACTAAATAAAAATCAGAATTATGCTAGTCATTAAATAACATAGAACACAATGACCTAGAACATTCATTCTGGTAATTTTGCTTTATAGATTAATCGTAGTTACTACTTCTATAATTATTTTCAATACTCATAGATATAGATTTAGATACCTTATATTAAGAAACATATTTACCATTATGCACTCAATACAAAGAATTATTAGTTGTAATACGCAAAAACAACTTTTTAAATTCGTGATTGACGTGTATGATTGATTTAAAGCATTAAGCACATAAATTTTATATTATTACTAAATTAATGAATTGTTTGCAATTATGTCCAGAGTATTGTTTAGAATAACAAACTACTAATACATAATAATAAACATAACAATAAACAAATAATTGAAAAATATTAATCTAAAATACCTTTCTTGAATAAATCTTGAATCTCTAAAAGTAATGAACTCAAACTTAATTGAAATGACTTTCAAACTAATATAAACTAATATAGGGCTAAGAAAGATAGAACAATTTAGAAACCCTAAGGTCCTATTTATAGTTTCATTATGTATACATATCATAGATAAACTCAATTCCATGTTCTTATCTAAGAAAACTCGTCACCAACCTTAGCAATTTATCAGTGATTCAACTTTCTTCACAAATCGTTTAGAAAATCACTTGATTTGGCTCTCTGTACTCCACCAATTCATCTTGTGATTCCTAGTTTATTTTTTGATTCGCTGTTGATTTAATGGCTCTTCTCTGCTGCCAATTTTGTTGGTAATTTCTTGTGTAATCTTGTATTGCTGGCAAATCGTTAGAACTCTTCTCCAATTGATTGTTTTGCTATTCTTTCTCTTTTTCTTCCATTTATTCATTTCTCCTAATTAAATCCTGAAATCACAAAGATAAGAGAATACCAAGTGTAATATCATCATTTATATATAAAATTAACGTAAATTACACTATAAAATATGTCTAATTATTGACTTGTCATAGGATAGCGTGCACGCTCGAGTGTGCTCGTATGTGTGCACAATGAAATAATAAACGCCTGAATATAGGTGTATATATATTTATATATATTGTATTTATAAATATATGTATTCAAAATAATTTATAAATTGGTGGGCGTTTAGTGACACGCAGGGTCGAGGGTGACACAAGGAGGCTGTACAATAGTGTGCACGCCCGACGGTGGTCGTTGGCGCGCACGGCGAATTTAAAGGTGCAAAATATAAAGTTAGCTATATATATATATATATATATATATATATGAATCCTACAGTTTAAATCAAATTAAATTATACATTGGATTCACCTCGAGATACATGTTACGATTTAGTCAAGGCAATAAATAGTGTGTGTACAGTAGGTGGTTGGCATTGTTATGCCTCGAGATACGTGTAACCACATCTCAAAGGGAATCAATGTACTTATGTATGCATGTGTCAAAATTGGTGTTACTTTAAGGAATATTCTTTTAGCCCATATCCTTTGGATCGACCTCGAGACACGTGCGTACAAATCTTAAAGAAATCTAATATATATCTCAAAACACAAACACACCGCCTCATCCAATTTCATTTCAAACCAGATATCAAAATCAAAATCAAAAGTGAGAAAGAAGGAAGACCGAAGGGAAAGAGGGAGAGGCACGATTGAGACGATGAAGGTAAGATTGTGTTTATTACGTAAGGAGGAGAGGCTGCTAGCTCCAGTTAAGTCTGGCTGACGTAGGGGCTTATTTAGGGTTTCATGTCAAGTATCGCCCTAATCAGGATAGGGGATGCTATAAAGCGCATTCGTACGCTAATGTGGAAAAGTCGAGCTTAATCAGGAGCCTAACTCACGTAAATTAATATTTGGGTTAACGCTAATTAATAAGTTAAGGACACAAGTTTTTACATTGAAGACTTATAATAGTATTGGTTTTGGACTTGTGCAACGAAAACACCCTCATAAGTCTCGGCCATGTGCGACTAAATAACGTGCACGACACAAGAAAGTAGGAAAATGCTCAAATTTGGACCTTTGAGCTCGAAACAGACTTAAATGGGGTCGGTCAGTTTGTTAAATGTGGTTTAAGTGAGAAGAAACAAGCAAGTTGGATTTTAGAGGTTGGGGTATTGTGGAAATCGATGAGGATGATGAGTTGTGTGTTTTATACTTGAAGATATTACGAGGATTTTTGAAAAAAAAAGGTGGGGTAAGTTAAGCAAAGGTACATTCAGCAAAAAGTGGGTTCAATTTAGTCGTTCCCTTATTTTTACAATAGGAGAAGTATCATATTGCTTTTAGGCATGTTGAAAGAAAATGGTGAAATTTCTTGGGTTTGTGAAATGATTTTATAACTTGAATAAAGAAGACATTGTATATTACATTTATCTTGAAAGCGGCTAGACGGACCTTGAGACGAGCTCAATAATTCAAATTTTCATTTTTGCTCATGCTCGATATGACATTATTGCCCCTTCATATAAAAGTTTTTTACTCACCGATACCAACTTACCCGCGCCCACTCATACCCTAGTCCCTCAATTGAATCTCACTCTTGAATGACACTCTCATCTTCGATCGAATCTTGATGAAATCTAGGTTAAACCACATCCATTCGATGTCATGAGTGCATTTCTCAACTCTTTTTGTGTTAATTTTTTTATTTTTTTATTTTTTTGTTGTTGTTTTTGAGTCGATATTTGTGTTGTTGTCCAGTTTATGGCTACATTTTAAGGCTTAAATATTGCATTTTGGGTGATTAACGAAATCAAGAATATCAAGAAATTCTGAGTAAAACCTCTTATTTTTGCTAATCTCATGTATTTTTTTGAAGTTTTGACTTTTTTTTGTTCATTCTTGTTGCTCACGGGTTTCGGACACATAAGGTTGGGACCCTTAAAAATGTCTCAGTTGACTCCTATCAAGACTTTTGAAGAGGTCTCAGCTAACTCCCACCAAGATCTTTTAAAGGTCTCGACCAGCTCTCTCTGTCTCCTATCGAGACTGAGACCTCTTCAAAATCTCGATGAGAGAAAAAAGTCTTGGTGGGAGTCAGGTAAAGCCTATATAGAGTTCTCGAAATTGTGCATTCAAAACCCACATGCAACACTTCCCTACTTCTAGGACCCGGCGATACCAGACTCGACTTTGTTCGAATAAATGAATAAATTACTAACTAACATATGAATAAATTGAATAAGTGATTGAAAACATGATAAATTCAAACATTCCAAGAATTTTATGATTAAAAGGGACATATCGAACCAATTTATAAAAATACTAACACACCAAAGTAAATGTATCATAGTAACACACCACATTATTCTAATCATAGGATTATAAACAAAGACCTCTTCAATCTGAAAGAGATTGTCAGTTAAGTGAATGAATGAGGTTCTTGGTGAACTCATAAATAGATAATGGTTTGACGAAGTTAGAAAAGACATTAATTATCTAACTAGTCAATGGAAAAGTTAAGTGAATTGGCTAACAAGTTGGAATCGATAATTGCTTTCTAGTCCACGACTTAAATAATATTAAGAGTAGACATTTAGAGAATGAGTGAGAGTTGCACGATGTGTCAGGTTTCTATTTCTGATCGGATTAAAATTTGAGATCTCCTGTTATGGGATGACAGATGTAATTAGAGATCTATAGTCATGGGATGACTTAAATAATTCTAGATTTCTGTTGAGAAATACTGGAATGATGATGGATCATATAGACACGCGACTCTACTTAGTATCTAATGTTTTGCACAAATATTATTTGTATCACTATATAATCTTAGACTAATAATAGTCTAAGAATTGATTGGTAGATTATTTTAAAGAAAAGATGATCAGTGATGAGAATGTTAATTGGGATGTATACGCAGAGTATGGTGGATAGGGAAAGAATTATCTGCGGGTTGTGGAATAGTATTCAGATAAGAATTATAATAGTTTTATGAAAAGCAAGATAGGCTAGATCTTGCTATATATTAATACTTAAATGGGATTCAAGACGTGAAATGAGAAGCACGACAATATTTATCGAATATTCTATAAGTTAATTATTTAACTCGTCAAAAATTCACAAATTGCTAGGATTGGCAAGAGAGAAATTGTTGTAAATTTTCATTAAACTATGAAGTACGAAATGAAAAGTGGAAATGATTATGATCTTTACCACTAAGTTGTTGAATAAAAGGAAAGTGATTGGGTCCACTTAACGGTTTCACATTGGAAATGTCTTTTATATGTTTAAATTAAAAGAGTCGTATATGAAGGATTATTTTCTTATATCTCTTTTAGTTTTGTTAACAAGTAAGTTTAAGTTTCGAGGAGAAAATTTTTAATTAGTTGGGAAGAATTTTAAAATACCAGAATTTCACAAACTTGATTAGTGACTAATTAAATATTATTTTCGGATTCTAATTGAAATTTATATATTTAAGGTGGGACCCATGCATTATGGACCAGAGATCATAAGGTATATATTATTTTTGTGTGATGTGTGCTTAGTGTGTGTAATATACACTATTTCATCACAAAAATGACTTAAATTAGGGCCAAGATGCGGTGTACGAGTGTTACGGAGCGCGTTGGGTTGTTTTTTCCAATTTTAATCGAAATTGAGGTATTTTTCTGGGAGTGATTTGGAGTATAAAATTAAGGATAAATATGAAATAGATAAATGAAAACGGCAAATGACATGGAAGGGTATTGGTTTTATAAAGGAGTGGATAATTAATGAGGGGTGAATTCAGTATTTGTCAAAACCCAAAACACAAAATCCAATTTACCTTCATTTTGATTGAAATCTCTCCTCCCTGATTGTCTTCTTCATTTTGATTGAAATCTCTCTCGAATCCTTGCTCTTGTATATATCATCTCCCACTCGATTTCTCCTCTCTCGATGGTGAATTTTTTTCCCCTCACTGCCTCTCTCGTCGTTTTTATCTCACGTTTTTTCTCGATTCCCTGCTCGTGCCTCTCTTTTAGTCTTGAACTGTGAACATGGCGTAGAGCAGAGATGGTTTGATCTTCAATTGAGGTGAGTTGTTGAATTTTTTGTATTTAGTTAGTTGTATTTAGTAGATTTCAACTTGGGTATTTAATTTGTTATTGATAAAAGATGGTTCAGTTGTTAGGTGGATGACGAGAGAGAAGGGGTGGGGAAAACTGTAATTGTTGTTGTTGTTGAACTTCTTGTTATGGTTTTGTATTATTGAAATGAAGAAATGAGAGGAGATGGATCGGTAGGGGTGGTGAGGCTTTACTAAAAATGAAGGTTTTGGTCTAAATAAGAATTAAATGTATTAGCGGAAGCATACCTTTGTCCTATTTCTTCTTGTGTGGTCTCCGGTCTTTTCCACAGCCCAAGAGTTTTGGAGAAACATTACTAGAGAACTCTTTACCACACAATTTCCAAAAAGCTTTGAAATCATAAATCACACTACATGATTTATGATCCTATCAATCTTGGGACTTTTTTCTAAGTGATCAGGATTGTTGAGATTTATAGATATCTATTAGTTATCAAAAACATTATCTTTTCATCTATGTTAAACATGGCCCATGTCGCCAAAGTGTCCAACATCTCCTACTCGCACATCATGTGTAGACTTTTTGTCGGGTCGGGTCGATCACACATTTGGACGCCTCGTGTTTTGATAACATAGATATCTCCACTCACACATCGTGTGTGAAAAAAACATTCAGTTCTCTATTGACAATGTTTCATTAAAACTGATGGGACGTGCGACCGTGAGATAACCTGCAAGCGGGAGCTCTACACTAGCAACTCAACTAGAGTCAGCATAGAGACATCTACCTTTTTAAAAAATACATATATATCTCATTTTGCCCCAGATACATATAGTCATGTCTGTTCAATAACTTCTCTAACCCCTTTTAAGAGCAATATTTGAACCTTAAATTCATAACATTATATTCTAACTAATATTTCCATCTAATTGATGTAACACCAGTGTCGCGACATAGAATATAAAATGAAATGACATGATTCCATATGATCTTTCTTTGCCCTCCCGCTACTTAGTTTAGAATCAGCTGTTTTCCTAATGTAGTGCCTTTAGATCTAATCATACTTGACCATAGGTAACTCATTAAACTAGCAAGCACTAATTCCTTACTTCATAGTGTAGTCAAAAGTCAAAAGTGAGTAGCAAGCAATAATTCCTTACTTCATAATGTAGTCTCAACTATATAAGAACTTTTTTTAATTAGACTCACACAGTGACGATCCAGGGATTTACAATCTACTCACTTTTAAGTGGTCAAAAAATACATGTAATTCTTTACATGTCACAGTGGAGCAACGCTTAATAAAAGTGTATGCATTTCTCTAAATACATTGTGCAGATCTTAGTTCAGTCACTCCCAAAGCGCCTAATCCAAGATTTGTGTAGCTCGCCATAATGTGGCGCCAATTACTAGATCTTGCATCTGGTTTTTATTCACAGGCTTAATAGATAGTGGGAAATCTATTATGGTCTTGCAAAAAATAACCTCATCTTGACTCCTATCAAGGTGACATTTATCAAATAAGTTTTAATGTCTCTTCTTTGCTCGATACTATTAGCGCCAAAGGTGATTGCTTGTATGAGAAAGCCAATCAGTGCCTGTTGCATACTTCCAGTCAATAATGAATTATATCAAAGTAAGAAATAACAAATTCCAATAAAGCTCATTTATTGAATGGAAATAATAAGTTATAACATATAAATTACATTCTTTGCAATCTCAAGGAACTACTTTTAACCTTTGCGTAAGTATTTGTTATCTCATAACTTATGTTCTTGCTTTGAAATGATGCACAAAGTCTTACTTTGCGTTAATATGTTTTGTCTTTCCATGATACTTCAGATCGTTCATATAGGCAATAGTTGATTGTCTGTCACTAAATATAGTCACTAGTTTCGATGCACTTTTGATGACGTGCAAGTGCATAACAAAACGTCTAAGCCTTTTTGCCTCTCGAATTGAAGCAGCGCAAGCGACAAATTCAACCTCCATGGTTGAAAAAGCAATGCATTTTTGCTTTATACTACTCCATGAGATTGCACTATTATTCAATAGGAAAACATATCCTGAAGTTGATTTGCGTTCATCTGGATCGCTACTCCAATCGAAATCAGAGTACCAAAGTAACTGCAATTCATTACTTTGGTAACATAAACACAAATCCATAGTGCCTTTCAAATACCTCAATATCTTTTTCACCGCTTTCCAATGAGCTTGACCAGGATTTGATTGATATCTACTAACTAAACTAATGGCATAGCATATCTCAGGACGTATACACATCATTGCGTACATTAAACTTCCAATTGCACTTGCATATGGTACATTGCACATTTCGTCTTTCTCAATTGGAGTCTTTGGGCACATTTCCATGCTTAGGATTTTACCTTTAGCAATTAGAGTGTCAACGGAGTTTCAATTTGTCATTTTGAATTGTTCAAGAATATTCTTAATATATTATTCTAGCGGTAAAGCAAGAATTATCTTAGAACAATTCCTATAAATCTTCACACCCAGTATGAAGTTTGTTTCACCCATGTCCTTTATAACAAAATTAGAGGACAACCATTCCTTAATGGCGATAATATAATCAATGTTATTTCCAGCTAAAAGTATATCGTCCACATATAGGGATAATATCACAAAATATTGATATGAATGTTTAATATATACACAATGATATTCATCAATCATATTAAATCTAAAAGAAGTTATGACTTGATGAAATCTTAAATATTATTGTCGTAAAGATTGTTTAAGACCATATATTGACTTTTTGAGCTTGCACGTTTTGCTCTCTTGTCCTTTTACAACAAAACCTATTGTTTGTTGCAAATATATGTCTTTATTCAATTCTCTATTCAGAAAAGCAGTTTTTTACATCAATTTGATGTAATTCTAAATCCATATGTGCAATAATAGCAAGTAATAGACGAATAGAGACAAACCTTACAACTGGTGAAAAAACTTCCTCATAATCTATTCCTACTTGTTTTGTAAATCCCTTAGCCACTAAACATGTTTTAAATCTTTCAATTGATCCATTATCCTGACGTTTGATCTTGAGAACCCATTTGTTGCCAAATGGTCTACGTCCACGAGGTAGATCAACCAAGTCCCAGACATGGTTAGATTTCATAGACTCCATTTCTTCATCCATTGCTTTTAGCCATTGTTCCTTAGCTGATGATGATAAAGCCTCATTAATGTTACAGGGCTCATTTCATCATGCAGAGCAATCATAAAAGCATGACCCTCAATTTCAAAATTCCTTCGAGACACACTTTGATGGTTGCTTCTACGCAATTCTTCTGTATTTTAAGCATCTATTACAATGTCAGTCCCACCAGGATCAAGAATATGGGCCAAGTTTGGATTAGTCTCAACACCATTTGAATCTAGTTCTGGGATTACATTCTCTGAAGAATTATTAACTTCATAAAAAGCGAGATCTCTAATTGCTTCAATTTTGCTAGGAAACTTATTTTCTAAAAATGTGGCATATCTTGATTAAAATTCAATAAAACTATCATCTGGTTGTTCACTAATGAACACAAACCCTTTTAAATGTTCAGAATATCTACCAAAAATAGATTTTTCCCCTTTGTCCCAATTTTCCATATTTATTGGACGGAGAGTGAACATATGTTGCGCAACCTCAAGGGCGTAAATTTGTGAGATTGAGATTTCTCCCAGTCCACAGGGTATATGGTGTAGAAGTTACTAATTTTGACGGTACTAGATTTAGTACATGAGCTGTGGTTAGCAATGCATTTCCCCAATATGAAACTGGAAGGCTTGCTTGTGCCATCATAGATCGAACCATATCTAATAAAGTTCGATTACACCTTTCGGCAACACCATTTTGTTGTGGAGTACCAGGGATGGTAAGCTGTCTAGCAATTTTTTTTTCATCATAATATTTTTTAAATTGATCTAATAAGTACTCACGTCCTCAGTCAGTTCTCAATATTTTGACACGTTTCTCTAATCGATTGTCAACCAGAGTTACATATCTTTTGAAGCAATCAAATGCTTCATTTTTATGTGAGATCAGAAAAATATGAGCAAAATGAGTAAAATCATCAATAAATGTGATGAAATATGATGCACCATGTCGTGATCTTACATTCATTGGACCACATATGTCTGAAGGTATTAATTGCAATGGATTATCAGCTCTTACAACTATTCAGAATGGTTTTCTAGTTATTTTTCCAACTAGACAATGTGTACAAATAGGCAAGTCAACTTTTGCGAGTGGGCCTAAAAGGCCTTCTCTAGCAAGTCTATTCATTCGACCTTGTCCTATATGACCTTATCTAGCATGTCATACATTTGCATCTAAATTAACAAAGACTGAAGATGCAAAAATGGGAAAACAACTATTATTATCAATTTTAACATCACCTTCGATGTCCAAAATAATAAAACCATTAGACAAGTATCCAAAACCATTAAGTGTAGTGTCCAAAAAACATAGTGACACCATTATTATTGAAGTTCAAACTGAAACCTAAACTTAAAAGGACGACTACTGAAATTAAGTTTTGCCTTATTTTAAGGGCGTGGAGAACATCATGTAGAAGTAGTGTGCGCCTATTGCGTAGCTTTAATTGACAGGTGCCAATTCCTTGAACAGCTACACGTGCGTTATTTCCAACATATGTCCATTGTGCTCCCACTGGAATGCGATAATACTCAACGAAAGCCACGCGATCTTTCGCTACATGGTTTGTTGCTCCTGAATCAATAATCCACACAGGATTAGAGTCAACAAATAAAGCATTGCCAATCATAAAGCAATTGTGAGATGCATTAAAAGAAAATACACGATATTTTCTTGGTTCAGGACATTCCCTTGCAAAATGTATTTTTTGTCCACAGTTGTGAATTGTCATCTCTTTTTTATCTTTCTTTTTGCCACCTCGCTTGCCTCACTTACGATTAGCATTTCTTAGTTTCAAATAGTGATCACCCATGTGTTTGCCCTTTTTAGCAGCTTTTCTCATCTTCCTATAACCCATAGTTTTTGAAGAAGAGTTTTGGGAACTTGATAGCTCAATCATTGCCTGATTAGAAGTTTTAGTTGCTGCCAAGCATTTTCCATCCAATTCTGCATGACGAGATATTTTGAGATTATCAAACATCATAACTAGTTCACGCAACCTCATTGCGGATGTTAACCCAAATCTATTCTTCAAGGTAATCCACATTTCCCGAGCCGTATCAGACTGCTCAAACTCACTTTTTATATCATTTTGCAGATAGCTCAGCAACGTTATGCGAGCAATGCAATTCTTGCAATTCCACATTCAAAATGTTTCACGATCCTTCTCATGTTTAGCAGTCGTACCGACCTCAGCTTCATGGTCACTTGATCAAGTGTCTCTGACACATCTTGCTCTTTGAGAATGCATTGCATCTTTTGATGGCAAATGTCATAATTTTCCTCATTGAGTTCTTTGTCATTGTTTAGTTTAGCAAATATACTTTTAGAGGTTGAAGCCATGGATTCTAAAGACAAAAACAAAATAATTAGATTGATTATTCAATTTATAATCAATCACTTTATTCAATGATGAACTTGATTTAAATAATAAATCATAATTAATGGGTATAAGATCGAAAGCTCGCTATGCTTACAATCATCACTTATAATTTCAAAAATAATTATTATTACTTAAAGTAATTTGGGCAAATTTTATTTCCCATTTTATGTCATTAATTAATTATTAATGCAAAGTGACATAATATAACCTTTACAATAATAAAAATGCACATTAATTGCAATTCTTTTGGTGGATATGAACATAAGACAATGTTACTTTTAAATTCCTCTATCAATTTGGTGTTATATTATCAATAAGTTCATTTCTTCTAAATGAACTCCACCGTGAATTTTTAAGGAACCTTGAGGGAGCTTAGTAGCATTTAACCTCATTTCGCATGGCTCATCTAATATATATATTATGGTTTTGTTATATATTTTATGAAAAAAATAATATATATATATATATAATTAACTAACAGAGTGCACTTGAAAATCAATGCACCTTATAATGATAGTTGCCACCAAATATTTCGCCACTCATATTCATGAGCCCAAAAAAATTCGAGTTATATTATGTACTACTACGATCTTTTCTTAAAAAAATGTGATCTAAAAATCAGTTTTAATTTTGCAAATACCTTAATTAAAACTGATTTTCAAGACTTTAAATCGCATAAACATCAATCAACATTTGATTTAACAAACTTTGTGATATACATAGTCAAACAAATGTTAGGCTTAGTTTTTTATTAAAAGAAAACTAATTGGGCCTAAAATGAATAGTGAGCCCAAATAACTTAAACTTTGTTATACCCTATCAATATTCTACGGGATTCGAGGAAAGTCTCGTGTTCCTTATTTGTGTTCTTCGCCAACTAAAAAAAGGTTTCAACAGAAGCAATCGTGATACCTTTCACTGTACTTTAACAGCCATGGTCGCTAAATCGCTAGCCACCTTGATAGCCGAGGTCGGTCGGGTCAGCCTCGCTAGCAGTCACACCGCCGACATTTTTTTTAATAATGACAAAATATGGGAATGTTTAAAAATTTGTTTCACCATTGCCGACTCCTGCCATCGACGACATTTCAGCAGCGTATCTCATGAAAGAACCCCAAAAACACCATTTTCTTAGTTGTGTTTGTTGATCTTTGTAGGTGTACTAACAAACACCCCGATGGGTGTGCTGGCTCTTACCGGAATTGGATTTTGGCGACGTCGCCCAAAATCAGTGAAACACCATTTTTTTATTAAAAAAACAAGAATTAAATAAATAACTCAAAATATACATTTTTGAATTCCTCAAACCCAACTCGTTGAAAAAACCAAGAACATCTAAGTGTGCGGGATTTTAATCACCTATTGCTCTGATACCAATGAAGGTTTTGGTCTAAATAAGAATTAAAAGTATTAGCGGAAGCGTACCTTTTTCCTATTTCTTCTTGTGTGGTCTCCAGTCTTTTCCACAGCCCTAGAGTTTCTAAGAAACACTACTGGAGAACTCTTTACCACACAATTGCCAAAAAGCCTTGAAATCATAAATCACACTACGTGATTTATTATCCTATCAATCTTGGGACTTCCCAAGTGATCGGGATTGTTGAGATTTAGAGATATCTATTAGTTATCAAAAACATTATCTTTCATCTATGTTAAATGTGGCCCACATGGCCAAAGTGGCCAATAAAAAAATGATAAAAGTGGGTGATAGGGGAGAACAGCAGTTGGTGCGGCTATTCTTCTGAGCCCAGGGAACCCTTAGACAGTGCGTAAGCACTGCTCAGGCGTGTCTTGCCATGAGCATGGCACAACCTAGCTTATGGCAGGGGATTCCCTGCTATGCACAAAGCATGACTTCTATAGAGCAGGGCTTCTGCACAAATGCCAAAGACGCTAGCCAATGAAAGGCCGAGTCTAGGCTTGGCTGACTCTGGACAGCGTTCGGAAAAGAATTGAAATAAAACTTGAAAAAAAGAGTAGGAATTTGATAAAAACCTATGAATTGGGCTGGATTTATTATCAAATATAGATGAAAAATATGGTGTAATGGTTTTATAGTCCAATAGAGTTAAGTTGACTTATTGGTTAATGAAAGGGAATGACATGTATTGTTTGTTTAAGCAAACGGAGGCGAATGACATTGTTGTTGGGACAATAAGAAGAAATATATGGTTTAGAAGCTTATTAAATTTGTTAATCAAAAAATTGGGAAAGCATAAATAAATTGATGATTATCGTGAAGTTGAATATGTAAGTAAGACCCTATTTGGAATCCAATAAGTAGGTTAGGACATAAAGTGAGGGTGTGAAAGGTTTTGAGGACTTCAAGAGAGTCGTTAGAGCTTAAAGGATTTGAACTTGCTTCTAACTTGAAAAATGGTTTTGAAGTGTTGAAATTAAGTTTTAATTCTACAATGGGAATTTTATGACTTATTAAGAATTACAAAAGTACGTGAAAGTCAGGGAACTTTGTGTGAGGCTTCGCTATAAATTTCAAGTTGGTTGGATTGTAATTAAACCCTATAGTGGTCTTTACTACTTATGGAATTTAACTTTGTACCTGCATTTGTGTTTAGTCTGCATTGCATTTCGCATCATTCTTGCTCATGCATTCATGTCATTCCGGATGATGGCTTGTTAGTGCTACGGCTGATGAGCGGGACTCGAGGTTAGGTTTCCTGGTCAGATAGACTAGAACACGAAAGACCCAAGGCATGCAAGTTTTCCAACGAGCATGCATTGGACATTTATAATTGTTTTAGGTTCATTCTTGGGTTGGCCAAATTTTTTATGAACTTTGAATAGTAATAAAAGGGTTTCATGTTGTTATATAAATTTCTTGTTATTTAGAAATGCAATTATATGTCTCTATGTCTTCGGACTAACATTTGCAGGAGTATAGAGCAGTGTAGGAGTTTACTTACCTGACATGTTCGAGTTGTTTTTGATGATGTTAGGTTCTTTGGGAGAATAAAGAACGGTATGTTTTGAAGATCTTAGTGAATGCTTTTAAAGTTTAAAGTTTAATTTTCTTGTTGTATACACTTTATATATATTGTTTTTTGCTTTGCATTGAGTGTGTGACGTGAAATATTCTCGAATATGTTATAAGAGTCTCCTAAGTTGGTTTAAAATAAGTTGATAGGTTTACCTTTTAATTTTGGTTTATTTAGAGTTGTAAGTTGTAACTAAGGTATTGGAGACTCTAAGTTAGTTTTTAAAGTTGAATTTGATATATATTGTGAACTGCGGGGAGTTGAGTCCTTCTAGGCATCTCCCCATTCTGTTGTCTATTAGGTGGTTTTTTCTAGCAGGCCACTTTTAGGGGAGGTGCTGCCAAAATCTTAACAAAAATACGGAGGATAATCCGTATGATTTCTCAATTTGCTCCAATTAAACAATCATGAATTGAGTTTGATTGAGTATATAGATTTAGGTTTTGCAGCATTATTAAGGATTGAAATAAAATTATTTTGAGGTCGAAGTTAATTGACTGAATTAAGTGTCTAATTAGGGGAATTAGGCTAAGTTAGGACATAGTGAGACGGGCCCTGACAGGATCAATGCCTTAAAGACTAACAAGAAGGGGAAGATACAATGGAGAATTAAGTAACAAGATGAAGGACCTTCTAAAGAAGCACTGAAAGGAAATAGCATCAAGGCTTTTCCAAAGAAGCTGGAACCAAAATTCAATTTTACACCGAGATTTCAACCAATTAAGAGGAGAGATCCTAGAGATATATGCATACCATTAAGCATAGATGGACATCAGTTTAGAAACATCTTGTGTGATATGGGAGCTTCAATCAATGTAATGCATATAAAGGACATGTTACAAGCAGATTTGATGATCAATTGTGCTGATAAAACAGACTTGTAGTAATTAATGGTAACTTGGTACCAATAATAAAGAGAGTCTTGAATGTGCATGTGACAGTGGGTAGATTCACATTTATCACTAATTTTGAAGTCAAGGATCATGATATAGATGATGATGAGTTTATGTTATTGGGGTGGCCATTCTTGAACACAACAAATGTTGTCTTACATACAAGGAAAAAAATAATCATAATGAGTATCGATAAGGATGATGATAGCGAAAAGATTGTCTTTGTTGAAGAGCAAGAAGTTCATCTGATAGGAGAGATATCATTATCTTCGACCTACAAATGGAGTATCTCGATTTAAACTGGGACTAAACAAGCGAGAAATTGTCAAGCTAATGACATTAAACGAAGCGCTACTGGGAGGCAATCTAAGGTTTTTTAATTCCGATTTTTAAATTTCAGTTATTTTTTTTGTTAAATAGAACAATCCAAACGTATTAGTATTTTTCTAACTTTTAAAAGTTTTGTGCTAAATGTGTAGGAGAGACCATTTGCTGGGTGACATGTCATCGGGATAGAGAAGCGTCAACTAATTCAACAAAGAGCGTAAAAGAGCAAAGGAGTTAGAGTGGTTAAGGTCAGGTACATTTACAAATCATGGGTAAGTTTTTATGGAATCTTTATATATACAGGGTATTCCACGGTGTCATAAAGCCTTGTATAGTAATACACAGAGCCGGAAGGGCGCCAATAAGAAGGTAAAGAAAAATTTGGAATTTATAGAGATAGATTGGTTGATACCCAGTGTATACACACACTGCATCATGAGCCAATAAGGGTAGTGCCATGATGACGCCAAGTTGTGAGAGAAATTGCTCATAGTGGGCTCAACGTCGTGACCATACTGTGGCAACACTATGTCCCTATAAGGGATGGTGTCGGCATCGAGGATGGATAATTTAACCCTTTTCAACCAAAATTTTCCATACCTAAACCCTAGTCCATACAATACAAACCAAGCATACATCCATCTAGAACCCAGGTTTGAGCAATTATAAGTGAGCAAAGAGTGTTCCGAGTGATCAAAGGTGAAAAGAGAAGTTTGATTATGGATTTGTACAAGGAGGAAAGCTTAGGCATTGATTTGGAGATTTGATTCAAGAAAATAATAGTATTTTATTTTGTGAGCAAAGTGAGAGGGCTTAAGTTGATAGAGGCTTGCATAAAAAATCTACAATTTAAACTACTCACTAGTTTTCTTCGCCTATACACTCAAGCATGCAAGTTTACAATCTCTGTAAAAATAACACATCAACGCTTAGAATGTACCATAAGTGAGAAATGCAACCACACTCTCCACTATTGTAAACTTAGCACTAAGGGGATCAATACGACTTTATGTAGGTTATAACATGGTTAGGATGGGGTACTAAAGAAATGATACAAAGGTAATGCGAAGCATTGGAAAACTAAAACTTAGACTCTCAAAAGATTTTCTAAGAACATGAAAGTAGCATATAAAAAACTTAACTTCATTTTTCTTTTAAAATGTACATTCTTCACCTTTTTCTAACCACCCGGCTTCCTGATCCATTTACTTCGGATACCGTTTTAGGTGGGAATCTCTAATCATGACTTGCTTTTTTTACCATGATTAATTTCTCCTTATTTTGGGTTTATAAATAGTTTTTTTATCTCTAATTTTTTTTTAGCGCCGCTATGTGCACCCCGCCAATTTGGAAAGGCACCCATTTTTTAGGGTATTCTCTCCTTTAAATTTTACTTTGATGTAAAAGACAATATTGCCCCTTCATATAAACCATCGACAATCCCACAACACACTTTTGAACAATTTTTGGGGCACCCCACCTTTGTCTATCATCTCTAACCTAAACCTACGTTTCTTTTTTTGGTGGGCATTTATCGATTATTGCGCTTTTACACCATCCGATAATGAGATAGCACTTGATTAACACCATCTAAAGGTTCAAATCAATTGTTTTTTGTGTTGGGAATAGTGACATTGTTGATTTGTTTTTTCATTGTATGGTTTCAAAGATTTGACCCTTTTGAATTTGTTTTCAATGTACAATGGATGAATCTACCGCAATGGTGCAAGAAGAGGTACAGGAAGAGGTATTTGTTGCTGTTTTTTGTGTTTTTTTTTCATTTTTTTCATGTGTTTGTTCGGTCACAATTGTATCGGCCTCGCAGGACCGAGACTTGCAGGTAAGTCTCGGTACAGGCAACCGAGACTAATGCAGATGTCTCAGTTACAACTAATCAAGACATGTTGAACAGTCTCGGGTACCACATACCGAGAGTGTTTCATCATTCACGGTTTCCAGTAATCGAAACTCCATATCAAGTCGTTGAACTATAGTACCGAGACTATGGTTTTTGGTTTTTTTCGTTAATCTGTTGTGTATTTGTGTTGAGTACTTATGGTTCACTATTTGTGTTGCAAGTAATGTCGATTTCGACGTTATTTCTAGACTACAAGGATGCTTTTACTCCTTGTAGGCCATTCTCATCTAGAGAATTGGCTATTTCATGGCTTCAAATGAGTGGTCATGTGAACATGTTTGTGTTAGTAACGAAGCATTCTGATGCCGGAAGGATTAAGCGCAGGGGAAAGGTCAAACTTGCATGAGAGAGGTCCGGTACATTTAAGGGAATGTCACAAAGAGTATGGAAAGCCAAAGCGGCAAAACTTGCTTTGACACCAAGAACTGAAGAGGAAGAAGAAACTACGAGGACTCAAACTGGTATAAAGAAATGTGTGTGCCATTTCCTTATTAACATCAAGGAAAATGTGGATTTTTTGTGGTACATCACTGTCGTGTGGGAGGCACAATCACGACCCCGCCAAAAACTTGGACGGCCACTTATTTGTTGGAAGATTGGATATAGGTGAGCAGGTGGTTGTAGTGCAGATGACTAAGGGGAATGTGAAGCTAAGAGATATCCTCAACACGTTGAAGCAAAGGGAAATAAATAATGTTTTGACTATACAGACAATATATAATGCACAACAAAAATTTTGAATTGAGGATGCGCGTGGGAGGACTCAAATGCAACAACTATTGCATATATTGGAGAAGAATAAGTGGATGTCGTGGCATAGGAAGCATCCGGATACGAATGTCGTCACTAATTTATTTTGGTCACATTCTGATTCAATCAAGTTGCTATGGTGTTTCTTGTCAGTTCTTTTGATGGATTGCACTTACAAAACAAATAGGTATTGGATGCCGTTATTGGAGATTGTTGGCATCACTTCGACGCATTTGATGTTCTCAGTTGGGTTTGCTTTCATATCATCGGAGACTCATGCAAATTATGTTTGGGCACTAGAGAACTTGAGATCCATATTGGACGGGTGGCCTAAACCTGACGTGTTTGTTATAGATCTGGAGTTAGGCCTTATTAATGCTATCGAATAAGTATTTCCATCATCGTCTCACCATCTTTACTCTTGGCACATCAACAAAGTAGTATTGGCCAAGACTAAGAAGATGTTTGGAGATAACGAAGGCTTCACTCATTTCATGGATAGGTGGATGAGTGTGTTGTATTCTAAGTCAGAGACCTTATTTGAACTTAGGATGAATGACTTGCATTGTGAGTTCGATAATGTGAAGAGTCTTACTGATTACTTGGATAACACATAGGTGAAGATCTACAAGAAAGATTTATACAATAATCATGAAAACAATGACAAATTAAATAGAAAGAATTAAAATAATTTAAATTATAATTAATAGATCTCACTTAAATACGATATAAACCAAGAATTTGGACTTGTTTCACCTCTGACCTACGAATAGAGAACTTAATCGGGTATTGTCTTGACGAACTCCATTAAATTATAAATGAATTAACTAGAAAATAAAATAGAGAAATAGAGATCGATTGTGTGTGTGTAGAGAAAGCCTAAATAAAACCCTAAGTTCTATATAAATAAAATCCTTCAATTTGGTCTCTTGAGGAGAAAGAAAGTGGAAATTGTAGGTTATTTGGTATTTCGTCCGCCTACGAATATCTGATGGCTACCGTTGTTTTATTTTTGGACTCCCGGACATGTGTCAGTTGGTGATTGGCTATGCTACTGTTATGCGATGACGTGGCATGCTCTGATTGGCATAAATGATGTAGGACGTGCCAGGTGAATGGAAGATCGACAAGTGTATGGGTGTAGATGGGGAGAGAATGCACAGGAAGACTCGTGCATCAATTTATGGGCTTGTGCAATTGCGCAACTCGAGAAAAATCAAAGGCCTCTGTATAGGAGAAAAGACGCTCAAAGAATCGATGAGAATATTGGAGCCTGTGCAGGTATGCATCCTGAGGCAATATTCGAGAGTTTTATTTCTCATTTGATTCTTATCTAATGTGCTTATCTCAAGGCTTGATGAGCGGCTGTTGACGTGCCGAGTGTTACAATTATGTCTGGTTTTGCATCACTTGGTTGCTGCTCCTATCTTCATCCAGTTTTGTACTCCATGTCTCAAGGCAGATCCGATGGTTGCTAATCACACTGCAAGATTAACTTATGCTTAAGTAATTTTTTAGAGCTTTCCTCAACTAATGCACCACCAAACTTCTTCTAAACCACCATATCATCAACACAGACCAATGTAGCTCCTGCCAAGGTATCTCAAAGTGCATGCAAGCTCACTTTTTAAAGCCAAACACCAAGAACACTTCAAAATACCCCGATTTATCTCATTTTCTTCAAATTGCCATTGAAACACTGAAAATGTAAATAAAAGAGAACTAATTAATAATAGTAAGCATTGAGATCTAAAAATGCATAAAATAAACACCTAAAATATATTACTATTACACACTTATCAAACATTGAGGGAAATTTACGATTTCATTGATGATGCTTATGAATTATTGATATTATAGATGAGATTGCATAAATTGTGGAAATTAGGTTGTTGGATAGGAATTTGAAGTTGTGTGGATTTAGTGCAATAATGTGGCTTATGGTGAATTAGTGTTTGTTTTTGAATAATTTGGCATGTGAATGACCTTTGTGGATGAGAATTTTGATTTTCGGTGATTTGAAGACTCGTGTTGAATTATTATGTTGTGTGTGTTTTATTGAGAAAATGGCAAGAACAATGAGGCAAGTGAGTCAAGTTAGTGAAGTTAGGGCCAATGACAATGAGGCGTCATCCTTGAGAGCTCCAAACGAAGATGCATGAGGCCTTTCAAATCTAGATTTTACATTAGTAAGAAGGCTAATGAGAGGTATGATACTATAGAAAGTAAGGAGTTAATTTGTGAGAGAGGAATTAACCTATTGGGTAAGTATGATAAAAGAGTCAATAACTTCATTATGCAATAGGATTAGGAACATTTCACGCAAGTTTATATGGAGAACAAAGTTTATGATGTGCGTGAAATTGTTTACGAGTTCTATGACAATGCAAAGTTCACAAAGAAAGGTGATCCAGTTATGGTGATAGAAGTTATGATCCCATTTAATCAGCATACAATAAATGGCTTTTATAGGTTATAATATTTGAGTATGAATGGAGATCCTCAGACCTTCCTGGATGATTTGTATGAGAAACCTTATAACCTATATCCTTTTAGAGTCATTAAGAGATCACTAGTTATCTAGTTATCCGAGGACTACAAGGATGGATAATAGGAGCTAAGGATCTGCCGAAGCACATTAAGAAATGGAGTGTGAGGAGAGTTTACATAATGTGGAAACACTTTCTACTTGCTTTATTATACCTGACCACTCAGTAGGGCGAGATCAACAAGCCCAAGGTGGCTTGTTTGTATGAGATTATAAGGAACGAGAGGATAAACATTGGGGAGATAATTTTTAAGAACTTAAGGGAGTTAATTATGACTGAGAGAGACAACAAGCTGTTGTTTCTAATCTTAATAACCCAAAGGTGCGTGAAGGCTGGAGTGAGATTGGTTCAAGATGAAGAATTTGATATAAAGACCCAAGCCACAATAAATGAGGAGATTATGCTCACTTTGAAATCACCGACTAGACACCATGACTTTAAGGATGAAAGAGGGAGAGAGAGAGAGAGATAGAGAGAGCCAAGAAAGACATACTTGAGGCTGAAATGTTAAACGAGGAACAAGACGATCAAGCAATAGCAGCAGCAGCAGTAGCGAAGTTAGCCCAAGAGTTGTAGAATGAAGGATACGTATAGGATGAGGATCGCTAATTGGGATTTGCTAAGGGCTACGAGTTTGTAGACCCACTAATAGGAGAGCAAGACTTGGATAGTCTTGAAGTTTTTCACCACCTCCATAACCACAGGCACCTATACCACCACATAAAGACTTGACTCCACAACAACAGAGGTTGTGGATTGTTGAGATGAGGAGACATTATAGATAGGATAGAGCTCAGTATCAAGAAGCCTTGTTGAGATATGAGCAATACAGGCAGAGATGGATTCAGGACCAAGTGAATGGATAGCGTAATTTCATGCTTTTTGCATATCATCAAATTAACATAGCAAGATACGAGAGGATAACAAGATTGAAACCTACAGATAAGTCTATAGGCTTTCCAGCAGCACCGAGCTACTTGTTTGATCCTGACGTAGTGTAGAGCAGAAGAGTGGAACGTCCTTTGACACCATCCTATGCTGGAGCTGATGATGATGATAATGATGATGATGACGATGATGAATAGTCTAAGAATTTGAGTCTTAGGATTTCTTTAGACCTTGGGGAGATGAGTGATATATATACTGATTATTTCTACATTTTGGATATTTTGTCACTTTATTAGTTGTTTAAATTTTATGTTTTTGCATTTTTTATGTTTATTTCTTCTATTATATTATATTATGTTTGTGTGTTTAGTGTTTTATGTTTCAGGCTTATTTTTAAACCTTGAGGACAAGGTTTGGTTTAAGTATTGTGGCATCAACACCAAACTATGGAAAGTGGTAAGAAATGATGAAATAAGGATAAACACTGTAGGTATGATCGTAAAATTGTTTTTTTGAAGTAGTTCAAGAGAAAATAATGGTAGTATATCTTTTTCATTTACTTTTTATTTGAATGTGTATATGTAGTATAGATTAGGTTATATATAGTAATATGTAATGAATAAACCATTTGCAAAGTTCATGCCTTTAATTGAATATGAGTAAGAATACAAATATCTAGTTGATATGAAACTCAAGAGAAAGTTATCATTTTTGAAGAAAATAAGGAATGTAACAAACAACAATATAATTTCATGATTAGAAACTTAGAGTTACGAAAGACCATGAACTTGAAACAAAAGCAAAAAGAATACCAAAGAATTTCTTATGGAAAAAGTTAGATCTCTAAGAAAATATATAATAAGTATGAACGTTACTTGAGTACAATTTAAATAAAGACTTAGTACTAAAAGGGGAAGAGATATGCATGGTATTTAATGAAAATTTGGAGTTAAAACTTTCTTAATAGAATGAAAGTGAGAAGTGCTAACGTGAGTTTTAAATAAAAATTAAAGAGTCCTACAAGTTCTAAATAAAAAGGAGCAGAGAACTTGGTGGTTGGAAAAAGTGAGAAAAACAGAACCCATAGGAAACAGAGCAGAGACCGTATTACTAAAATAAATATAAGGAGAAAAGAGATGTATATAAGTATATATAAAGAAAGAAAGGCCGAAGTAATATAAAAACTCTTCAAATGAAAATATTTAGCTCGAGTACAAGTAACTTAGTTGAGTTAAGTTTTCTTTCCAACTATATGAAGTCCTATGGACTCTTGAAGTATTAAAGTCTACAAAAATAGTATGATGTATGCTTATTTGTGAATTTTAGAGCTTATTGAGAAATCATGAGATTATATACTTGTTGCTTGAATTTCGAGGTGATATACACTTGTGAGTAGTGATGGTTTTAGTTGTGAATTACTTGTGAGTTGTGAAAGTGAATTATATGTATTGTTAAAGCTATGTGTTTTGAAAGTAATAATTTTTTTGAAGAAAAAACTTTTAAGTGGATTATTAACTTGAACTTATTTGGATTAAAGACTACTCCATGAACTATTTAAGAACTTTATCTCCTACTTGAGAATTTTTAAGAATTAATTTATTATCATGAAATACTTTGGTTTTATCTTTATAAATTGATGCATTTTCGTAAGCGCCATTCCTAAGTTCTTCTAATTCTTGAAGACTCAACTTACATTGGTTTCTTGCTTCATTATAACTCATATTACATGATTTTATTGCCCAATTGCTTTATGTTCTAGTTCTACTAGTAAATGACATGATTTTTCAAATACTAACCTATAAGGTGTCAAACCTAGGGGTGTCTTAAATGTTGTTCTATATGCCCATAATGTGTCTTCTAATCTGATACTCAAATCCTTATGTGTTGGACTAACTATTTTTTCAGCATTGACTTCTATTTGAAGTTTCAGCTTGTCCATTATTTTGTAGGACATATGCAGTAGATGTCATATGTGTGATGTTGTACTTAGCGAGTAGATTAGCAATTAATCGATTACAAAAATGTGAAAATCTATCACTAATAAGTGCTCTAGGTGCTCCAAAACTCTAAGAATTTTTTATCTAAGGAAACTAACCACTATTTTTGAATCATTAGCTTTAGTAAATTTTGATTCTACCTCTTAGACTCATAATCCACAACAAGTAAAATATAAACATAACCATTCGATTGTGGAAAAGGTCCCATGAAATTTATACCCCATACATCAAGCACTTCACAAAAAAATAGTAAGTAAAAGCATTTGATTTCAACGTATTATGTTTCCAGTTTGTTGTTAATTTGCACAAGATTTTATATAAAGAAAACAATCGTGAAATAGAGTGGACCAAAAGAATCCGAAATCTAAAATTTTACGAGCAGTTCTACGTGGACAAAAATGTCCTCCACAGGCATAAGTATGGCAATGAGATATAATTGATTGTACTTTCGACTGTGCTACACATCTCCTAATTATTTGGTCAATACCAAATTTTCATAAATAGGGACCATCCCATAAATTATATTTAGAATCCTTTTAATTTTATTCTTTTGAGCTCTCGTCAAATAAGATGATATCCTATTGGTGGTAAGATAATTAACTATATTACCATACCTTGGGCCATCGGTTTTTATACTATATAAATGTTCATCCAAAAATTCTTCCCTTAATGGTATAGGTGGTTCTCCATTTTCTAACCAACTTAAATGACATGCTACTAGATTTTCGTCTCCTTTCTTATCTTTTATAGTAATGTCGAATTCCTATAGAAGTAATATCCATCTTATTAGTCTTGGTTTAGAATCATGTTTTTTCATTAAGTATCGCAATACTGCATTATCTGAATAAACTATCACTTTTGTTCCTAATAAATAAGGTCTAAATTTTACTATGGCAAACACTCTAGCTAAAAGTTCATTTTTAGTAGTTGTACAGTTATGTTGGGCTGGATCTAGTGTCTTAGAAATATAATATACAACATGAGAATATTTTCCTACTTTTTTATCTAAAATTGCTCCAACTGCATAGTTACTTGCATCACACATTATTTCAAAAGGTAATGACCAATTTGGTGATTTAATCACAGGTGTGATTGTTACAGAATCCTTTAATTTATTAAATGTTATCTTGCAATCATTGGTAAATTCAAAAGGAATGTCTTTTTGTAAAAGTTGGCATAAAGGTTGTGTTATTTTAGAAATATATTTCACAAATACTCTATAGAATCTTGAATGGCTAGGAAATGAACATATTTCTCTCACCGTAGTGGGGTAAGGTAACATTTTGATTACTTGAATTTTAGCTGGATCTACTTCTATTCCTTTATGTGACAGTATATGTCCTAGCATAAGTCCTTGATCTATCATGAAATGACATTTTTCATAATTTAATACTAAATTTTCTTTATATGCGTCTTGTAAGCACTTTAGTTAAATTAACTAAGCATTCATCAAAAGAATTACCATAAATAGTAAAATCATCCATGAAGACTTCAATAAAATTCTCCACATAATCATAGAAAATACTAACCATACATCTTTGAAAAGTTGCAGGTGCATTACATAAACCAAAAGGCATACGTCTATAAGAAAATGTACCAAAAAGTAAAAGTCGTTTTTTTCCTAAAGTTTTGGGGCTACATGTATTTGATGAAATCTTGAATAACCATCTAGACAACAGTAATGGATTTTTCTAGCTAATATTTCTAACATCTGATCTAAAAAATGGAGTTTGTAATGGTCCTTCCTAGTTGGGGCGTTCAACTTCCTATAATCTATACATACCCTCCAATTGTTTTGGATTGTAGTTGGTACTAACTCTCCATGCTCATTTGTTATTACTGTAATTCTTATCTTTTTAGGAACTACTTGGACTAGGCTTACTGAATTGATATCAGCTATTAGAAATATCATTCATGCATCTAATAATTTTAATATTTTAGTTTTTACTACATCTATCATAGGCAGGTTTAATCTACGTTGAGCATGTTTGGAAGATTTTGTGTCAGTTTCTAGATTTATCTTATGCATACACGTAGCTAGACTTATTCCTTTAATATTAGCTATGGTTCATCATATTGCTCCTTTAAATTCTTTCAGTACATTTATTAATCTATTTTCTTCTAAACTTGTCAATTTATTAGAAATTATCACTGGTAACTTATTATAGTCCCCTAGATAAACATATTTCAAATGATCTGTTAAAGCTTTTAGATCTAATTCAGGGGCGTTAACTATAGAAGGTAAAAGTTTTGAATAAGATCTAGATAAATTTAGGTAATAAGTAAGTTTTGGCAGATCATTATATGATTCCAAAGTACTTATTATCTTTTTTGTCTCCTCATCTGTATTATTATATTCTCCTAAATCTCTTATTACCAATTTCAATTTATCTACTTTATCTTTTCTAAGAGATTTGTCTGTTAATGGGTCTATAATATCTATTGTGCATAAGGAAGAGACATCCATCAGGTATTTCATTGCGTCATAAGTATTAAAATTCATTGTAACATCATCTACTTCCATTATTAATGTTCCATTTGAAACAACAATCTTTGCTTTTGCTGGGAACACTAAATAATTAACCCTGACTAGTACATTTTTTAGAAACCATACCAGTTTAATAGTTGATCTATCTGCTAATTGTACCACTATACTAGTTTCTTCTAAATGTACATCCGTCATTTACAAATAAATAAATAAAAACATAATATTTATGGAGGCTCCTAGATCACAAAATGCTTTAAAATTTCCTATATTTTCAATCGTACATGGAACGAAAACATTCTAGGGTCAGAACATTTAGGAAGTAATTTCTTTTGAATTAGTCCTGATATGTGCTCTCTTAGACTCACCTTTTCATTAGCCTTAGTCCTATTAGTGCATAAATCTTATTTAAATATCTGGTACTTAGGTGCATTTTGAATGACTTCAAATATATGTATATTAACTACTACTTTCTCCAATGTATCAGAGATTTATTTTTCTTCCTGCAATTTTTTAGCATTTCTATTATCTTCCAAACGATGACGGAATTGTGGTTTTATATTAATTCGTCTGTCTTTATCAGGCTCATCACCTTTTTCGTTGGGAATCCTATAACCTGTTACTTCAATTTCTTTAACTAATTCTCTTCTATTTCTTTTCTAAAAACTAATTGGTTTGGTATTTTAGGTTCATCCATTTGCTTACCACTTCTTAATGTTATGGTTGGTGCTTTTTCGTATAAAGTATGATAAATTTGAGATGGTAAATTCCCCTTGACTTACAAATTCACTCATTTGTCTTACCATTTGACTCAATTAGTTTTTTTAACTCGGTTATATCATTTTTTAATATTTGAATTATTTGATATTTTTATCTTTCTAAATTATTTGATGTTTTATACATTTGATAACCATGATTGTTAATACGATTATCTACATTTGGCTGTAAGTAATTTGTATAGCTATTGAAGTTATAAGTGGGATTAACAAATCCATCATATTGGTTCATTATAGCATTAGCTTCTTCTATTTTGGTTTGTTGTCTCAAAGGGCATTCATCATTAGATTGACTTAATTTGATCTTTCATTTAATAATAATTCAACCATGGCTTTTAGCTCATCTATCTTATTGTTTGATGTCTTATATGTCCTATTCATTTCACTTAGATTTTCCTTAATTAATTCACTCTTCTCACTATATTGCTTAGATTGTTTAGCCATTTTATTTATAGTTTCTCTTGCTAAAGTTGGTGTTGTGTCGAGCAAAAACCCTCCATATACCGTGCCTAAGAATCTTCGTTCTAAGTGATTTAATTCCTTCATAAAAATATTGCATTAAATTTTTTTATGTAAATCCATGCATTGGACATAATGAAATTAATCTTTGGTACTTATCCGAAAATTCATCGAAAGTTTCTCCAATTTCCATCCTAGCATTACTATTTTTTATATAAACTATTTTGTCTTGCTGGGACATATTGATCAAGAAAAACTTGTAGCATCTCTGACCAATTGGTTATGGAGTTTGAAGGGAGGTAAAATAACTAATTTAAAGCTTGGCCTTTTAAAATAAAAGGAATGTAACAGCCTGAATTTAATTCGCCATCAATAATGACGTGTTTGCAGACATGAATGACAGCTCAGACGATCGTGGGACCCGCAGCTAGGCTTGTGTGCGTTTGGAGCTAGGTAAATGGTTATTTTTGTGTTGTATTGTTAATTTACGATGTTTATATTGAACTAGTGTAACTGGCATCACAATGTGTATTATTATAGTACATTTGACGAGCGAGACCCTGTGTTAATTAGTCGTCTCGATATGCATGTCGATGCGGGTACCGGATAGTTTAATCGACTTAAGAGTAGGCCGGGGGAAATAATACACATAAAATGAATAAAACTGGCTAAATAATCAATATGGAATGTATATTTGGTGGTTAGGGACATGGTAGGACGCGTATGTCGCGGTTCGGGACGCGAAATCAGGCGTCGGAACACCCGAAACACCACTTTTTGAGTTACATACAAGGGTGAGTGTGTTATTGGTGTCAATTTCGGAGTCAAGGGAGGTTGGAAAGGGGGTAAATGGAGGTCCTTAGATTGCATGGAGATGTGTAATTGTGGAGAGATGCCAAATCAACTTATAAAAGTCAATTTTGACTCATTGTCCACCACCTTTTCTCTCTCCTCATCTTATATACGAATTTGGAAGTGAAGAAACAAGGGTTTTGGTGGAGCAAAGTGGTGATTCAAGGAGCTTGGAGCGAGGAATACATCAAATCCAATGTGAGAATCACTTAAACCACAGCTAGCTCGATCTTTTGATCCTACTACTTTATAGGTGTTAGTGAAGAATTAGTGGATGTTCGGTTGTTGTTGTGATGAGTTTCAAGTTTGTTGAAGTGTTGTTGTTGGTGTTGTGGCTATTATTGGGTTGTTGGGTATGTGTAAAACTAAAAATTTTCAGCAATTTTTCTATCCAGAACGCGATTAGTGCGCTAATCGCAGCATCTAACGTGCTAGGCCAGAAAATTAGCGCGCTAATGTTTGTCTAAGCGAAGAACATATAACTATTTAGGCATCTAGCGTGCTAACGCCCAGACCTAGTACGCTAATGTACCCCTATTTTGACATAATTTGGGTGAAATGACTTAACACACATACAAATGACTAAATATCATTTATAACTGGAAATAGGTCAGTACGGGCTGTAATTTAAGATATCCGAGACTAGGCAAAGTCGTACCGGGGGTTAGTGACTGGACAATGAGTGCGGTGTGAGGTGTGTAGTATCCCAACTGAAATTTCTTGAGCAGTACTTTATTTTTCTTTTGAATTCATATTTTGTCTTTCATTACTCTATTCCTGGTATGTTGTAATGGACGGACGTTGAGGCTCTCCCTCCGTGCCATTTCTGTGTGTACGTCCACTAGGCCATAGCACGTGTGCCATCTCGGTGAATAGGGCTACCCAAGAGTGTGACGGGGCACGTGTGAGTGCGTCATAGGTTCCACGCCGACCACCTAGCGAATCCAGATACTGGCCTTGCTTGAGTGCTACTAGCCGGCAGTAGTCTGTTGGGAGTCCGAAGTATGGTGCTAGTATGACCTTAGGGGCTAGGAACACACACTTTGAGCTTTCACTATTACATATGCATGCAATGAGCACAGTTGCCTATTTTTTTCGCATGTTTATTTAATAGTTTTGTTTCAAATTCCAGTACTTACTTTCCGTATTGCTCTCTTAATTTCAGTGGGAATACTCACTCTGGACTCGTCATCTGTCTTTTTGTGATGGCTTGAGTGCAGATCCTAGTACGAGCCGGGGCAAGGACAAGCTACCGGAATACAGAGACGTTTAGTCAGGCTTGTACATTTGTATTATATATTTTGTTTTATTTTGGGATTTTGGATTGTTTGAGACACTAGGATTCTGTAATGTTGATAGTTTGATACATTGAGGTACATTTTGATCTATGATCTATGGGTTTTCCACACTAGGTATCAGAGTTAAATGCATGACTTAATTGCTTAGTAGATGAATTGACATGATAAAAGACTTCCGTTATGTTTTATATGATATTAGAGACAGATGATTTGAGGCCATTAACAATGTAAACAGTAAAATTGTTGTTTAATAACTACTAAATGGTGGATGAGATGGTATGTGGGACACAGCCGGCGCTGGTAGGCCAGGTTGTGGGCCTGCATCGGCCCCTGTGGTGGTCCATTTGGAAAATGGGCCATTACATTTTGGTATCAAAGCAAGGTTAGTGAACCTAGAGGAATTGGAAATGAACTCTGATACGATTACATGGATGGTATAATTTGTGAATAAAGCTAATGTATAAACAATAGATGTGGAAACCCAAAGGAAGTGCTTAGAGTCCTAGTTGGGAAGAGAGGTGAGCTGGGTAGAAATCAGAGATATACGTGTATAATCTGAATGTATAATATATATACGATACACGTATATTGGTATTGAGGCTGATTGGTTGCACGTTCTTCGAAGCAGATACCGATGGACAGACATCCATTAGATACCCCTCAGCCTGAGGTCGGAAATACTAGTGATCCGACGAGATCGACCTTGACATTGGAGTCATTGGCGCGGACTATGGACGATAGGTTCGCATTGCTGATGGATATGTTGAGAGCTCGGGATGTTACTATTGCTCCTACTACCATTGTGGCTACACCGATGACTGCGCAGACAGTCGTAGTTCCTACTATGGTGGAGGCTCAGGTGCAGGCGACAGTATATCAGAGACAGAGAGGGCTACACCAGCCGCAATTCCAGTGGAGGCTGCTGTGGTGGTTACACCATCTACGACTGAGCAGCAGCCAACAGTGGCATCGACTTCTATGAACCAGATGGCATTAGAGGCTAAAAAGATGACGGACTTCCTTAAGTTCTCTCGAGGGTATTTCTATGGGGCCGAAGAACCAGAGGCAGCCGGGAGATGGCTGTTGTCACATGAGCGGCTACACGACTTGCTGCGAGTTAAGGAGATCGATCGGCCGCGATTATCGAGTTTCTATTTAAGAGCCGATGCAGCGATCTGGTGGACTACTTACACTGCTACTCATTTTGTTGTATGTACTTGTGTCTACTTCACTTGAGGGAGGAGTTTTTATCCCTGGTCGAGGGTGATATGTTGGTCACGGTCTATATGGAGAGGTTCTGATATCTATTGTCTTACTCCATGGACATAGCTGGTACCGACCGACTATAGATCTACTATTTTGTCCAGGGTTTAGGTGAGCGAATAACGAGTACGATTGTATTTAGTAGTGCTCGTACTCTGACTGAGGTCTACGACAGGTGCCTCGCACACGAGACCTATATGGTTCAGAAGGCCAGTCGATGAGCGATTCAGCCGTGTCTTTGCGGGGTCGGCGAGAGTCGGCCAAAGATCGTGGTCTCGGCCCGAGAAGAGGCCGAAGAGAGGCGAGGAGGGATCAGGATCGGCAGAGAGAGAGACAGATCCAAAGACCTCGCAGAGGTTATTGGCAGTCTGGTCAGGGTAGCAAGTTGACAGAGATCGTCGTGAGGAAAGAGATCGACGTGATGACCATCAGTTGGTATATTCTACGGTTTCTACACCTCTCGATCAGCCTAAGCAGCAGAGGCAGGACAAAGGTCCGAGAGGCCAGAGTCGATGCTAGAGTCAGATGCCGAGTCAGAGGAGTTATTGCAGGTCAAGGACTCGCACATGTTACCGTTGTGGTCAGGTGGGGCATATTATAGCAGATTATACCAGAGCAGCACGAGTACAACCACGGACGGAGCAGGCCAGAGATAGGGCTCAAATTACAGCATATGGGGTCGCGCAACCAGACCGGAAGGCGACCAGACAGCTAGTTGAGGGTACGTTATATGTCTGTGGTATTCATATGCATATGATGATGGATTCTGGTAGTACTTTGTCATTTATTTTTGGACGCATGGTAGGAGAGTTAGGGTTACCTACGCAGACTTTAGATACACATCTTGTTCTCAGCACGACAGTTGGAGATAAGATTTACCCTTACCGGATTTGCCGGAACTGTATTGTTGACATTGAGGGACATCAGCTACCAGCTGATTTAAGAGTTTTAGAGTACTTGGAATTCGATGCGATGTTCGGGATGGATTCGTTATCATCTTATCACGCACAGATCAACTATTTTTGCAAGAATGTGACGTTCGACGTCGAGAAGATTCCAAGGGTTACATTTGCCGGAGTTGCGTCTGCATTACCTATCACTCGGGGTAGATTAGCTACGTCGCAGGAGATGGAGGCGTACGTGGCTATGGTTGAGCCGGAACATAAGACGACGCTAAAGGTTGAACATGTCCCTATTGTCTGTGAGTTTCCAGACGTGTTTCCGTATGATTTGCCTAGTTTGCTACCACCGAGAGCTATGTAGTTCATCATTGAGCTAATCCCGAGGACTCAACCAATCTATAGTAGACCGTATAGGATGTCAGCATCGGAGCACGAGGAGTTGAGGACCCAGTTAGAGGACTTACTGTAGAAGGGTTTCATTCACCCTAACATGTCGCCTTGGGGAGCTCCAGTTCTATTTATAAAGAAGAAGGATGGCTCGATGCGGATGTGTGTGGACTACCGAAAGCTGAATCAAGTAACGATTCGGAATTGTTACCCACTTCTGAGAATCGATGATTTTTCGATCAGTTGGCTGGGGACAAGTTCTTCTCGAAAATTGACTTATGATCAGGATAACATCAATTGAGGATTCAAGATGTGGATATGGAGAATATCGCATTTAGTACTCGTTACGTCCTATTCGAGTTTACAGTCATACCATTTGGTCTTACAAATGCACCGGCGATCTTCATGGATTTGATGCACAGGGTGCTGAGGCCACTCCTTGATCGATACGTCATTATGTTCATTGATGACATCTTGATATACAGTAAGACTCGTGTGAAGCACGAGATGCATCTCAAAGATGTTTTGATGACGCTGAGAGAGCATAGACTGTATGCCAAATTCAGCGAGTATGCATTTTGGCTGAGTGAGGTGAAGTTCTTGGGCCATGTCATCAGTGGTCAGGGTATATCAGTTGATGGTGACAAGATTCGAGCGATTATTGACTGGAAGACACCCGATTTTGTATCTGACATCCGGAGTTTCCTGGGTTTGGCAGGATATTACAGGCGCTTTGTGCAGAACTTCTAAATGATTGCAGCGCCGTTAACGAGACTAACCAAGAAGGATGTTAGATTTGAATGGTCACATAAGTGTGAGGATGCTTTCTAGGAGCTGAAGAGGAAATTGACTTCGATGCCAGTTTTGGTTTTACTGGTGACAGGCAAAGGTTTTCAGTATATATTGATGCATTAGGCACTGGGTTGGGTGGCTTGTTAATGCAGGATGGGCACCCAGTGGCCTATTTATCTTGGCAGTTGAGACCTCATGAGGTGAACTATCCAATGCACGACTTGGTGCTTGTAGTGGTCATGTTTGCACTGAAGACTTGGAGGAATTACCTGTATGGTGAGAAGTTTGTGTTGTACACAGACCACCAGAGTTTGACGTATCTGTTCACTCAAAGGGAGTTGAACATGCGATAGCGACGATGGCTCGAGTTACTGAAGGAATATGACTTCGCCATTGAGTATCATTCAGGCAAGGCGAATATTGTAGCTGATGCACTGAGCAGGAGCGGCATTGAGAGCCAGACAGTGCTGCGGCATATGACACATGAGCACGGGTTACTTGAGGCCGCGTCGGTGTTGTGTTTGATAGAGGCTATTGTTGAGCTATATATTTGCTGTCAAATGCGTGTTCCTATAGTTTCTCTAGAGCGGGTGGCTGAGTTGTAGAGAGCTGATGACCGATATTTGCATATCAGTAGCCTGGCTCAGGATCCGGGGTGCACTTAGTGGTCTGAGGGGTTAGACGGGTGCTTGAGACATAGGGGTCGATTGTGGATACCAAGGGTATCGAAGCTCAAGGACAACATTCTCGAGGACGCACACCGGTCGCGATACACATTTCATCCTGGTCGGACCAAGATGTATCACGATCTGCGGAGATTGTTCTGGTGGCCAGGGATGAAGGCTGACGTGGGCAAATACATTCAGAGTTGTCATATATGCCAGCAGGTGAAGGCTGAGCACAAGAGACCGACTAGGTTACTACAATCGCTGCCCATTCCTCAGTGGAAGTGTGAACACATTACTATGGACTTCGTCGGTGGCCTACCTCAAACGACAAGGAGACACAATGCGATATGGGTGGTTATCGATAGGTTGACGAAATCGGCACATTTTATATCGATCGTCATGAGATATTTTGTTACACTGCTCAGTACTATCTTCGAGAGATAGATTGTCAGATTATAAGGTGTACCAATCTCCATTGTATCTGACAGAGATCTGAGGTTTACATCAAGACTTTGGGAGAGTATGTAGGAGCAATTTGGCACGCGTTTACAATTTAGTACTGCTTACCATCCTCAGACTGATGAGCAGTCAGATTCTTGAGGATATGCTCATACTGTGTATTCTATAGTTTGGTGGATCGTAGGAAGAGTACTTACCTTTGTGTGAGTTTGCCTACAACAACAGTTATCAGGAGAGTATCGGGATGCCACCGTTTGAGGCACTTTATGGTAGACCCTGCAGGTCACCAGCATGTTGGGCGGCACCGGTAGATACAGCGGCTATAGGACCTGAGGTTGTTGTTGACCATACTGAGAAGGTAAGACAGATCAGGCAGAGACTTCAGGCAACACAGGATAGGCAGAATAAATATTAGAACAAGTACCTTGAGGGTCTGAGCTACGAGGTTGGAGACTTGGTGTATTTGTAAGTTTCACCCTAGAAAGGTCATCAGAGGTTTTGCATTAAGGGGAAACTCGCACCAAGGTTTATTGGGTCGTTCAGAGTTTAGGAACTCGTCTGCAGAGTGGCATACCATCTGGAGTTGCCACCGCGGTTGGCAGGGGTACACCTAGTGTTTCATATTTCCATGTTGAGGCTGGCTAAGTCAGGATCGAGGCCTATGGTTGATATACGTCAGATTGAGGTGCGACCTGACGTGTGCAAATCATGGATAGGAAGACTCAGATTTTGAGGAATAAGGAGATCCCGAAGGTTTTGGTACGTTGGCAGCATCACGGAACCGAGGGACTCGCCTGGGAGCTTGAGTCTACTATGCGATGACGGTATCCTCACTTATTTGTCGGTAAGTATTTTTTAGTTTAAGTTAAATTTCAGGATGAAATTTCTCCTAGTTGGGAAGAAATATAACGGCATGAGTTTAATTTGCCGTTAATAATTACGTGTTTGCAGACATGGCTGACAGCTCAAACGCTCGTGGGACCCGCAGCTAGGCTTGTGCGCGCCTGGAGGTAGGTAGATGGTTATTTTTGTGTGTTGTATTGTTAATTTGTGATGTTTATATTGAACTAGTGTAACTAGCATCGTAATGTGTATTATTATAGTACATTTGATGAGCGATACCCTTTGTTAAGTAGTCGCCTCGATATGTGTGTCGACGCGGGTACCAGGTAGTTTAACCTATTTAAGACTAGGCAGAAGGGAAATAATACACACAAAATGAATAAAATTGGCTAAATAATTAATATAGAATATATATTTTGTGGTTAGGGACATGGTAGGACTTATATGTCGAGGTTCGGAACGCGAAATCAGGCGTCGGAACACCCGAAACACCACTTTTTGAGTTACATACAAGGGTGCGTGTGTTATAGGTGTCAATTTCGGAGTCAATGGGGGGTTGGAAAAGGGGTAAATGGAGGTCCTTAGATTCCGTGGAGATGTGTAAGTGTGGATATATGCCAACTCAACTTATAAAAGTCAATTTCGACTCATTGTGCACCACATTTTCTCTCTCCTCATCTTCTATACGAATTTTGGAAGTGAAGAAACAAGGGTTTTGGTGGAGCAAAGTAGCGATTCAAAGAGCTTGGAGTGAGGAATACATCAAATCCAATGTGAGAATCACTTACACCACAACTAACTCTATCTTTTGATCCTAATTTTATAGGTGTTAGTGAAGAATTGGTGGTTGTTGGGTTGTTGTTGTGATGAGTTTCAAGTGTGTTGAAGTGTTGTTGTTGGTGCTGTGGCTATTGTTGGGTTGTTGGGTATGTGTAAACCCTAAAATTTTCAGCAGTTTTTCTATCCAGAACGCGATTAGTGCGCTAATTGTAGCATCTAGCGCGTTAGGCCAGAAAATTAGCACGCTAATGTTTGTCTAAGCGAAGAACGTACAACTATTTAGGCATCTAGTGTGCTAACGCCCAGACCTAGTGCGCTAATGTACCCCTATTTTGACATAATTTGGGTGAAATGACTTAACACACATACAAATGACTAAATATCATTTATAACTGGAAATAGGTAAGTACGGGCTGTAATTTGGGATATCCGAGACTAGGCAAAGTCGTACCTGGGGTTAGTGACTGGACAAGGAATGCGGTGTGAGGTGTGTAGTATCCCAACTGAAATTTCTTGAGCAGTACTTTATTTTTCTTTTGAATTCATATTTTGTCTTTCATTACTCTATTCCTGGTATGTTGTAATGGACGGACGTTGAGGCTCTCCCTCCGTGCCATTTCTGTGTATGCGTCCACTAGGCCATAGCACGTATGCCATCTCGGTGGATAGGGCTACCCGAGAGTGTGACGAGGCACGTGTGGGTGCGTCATAGGTTCCACGCCGACCACCTAGCGAATCCAGATATTGGCCTTGCTTGAGTGCTACTCGCCGGCAGTAGTCTGTTGGGAGTCTGAAGTATGGTGTTAGTCTGACCCTAGGGGCTAGGAACACACACTTTGAGCTTTCACTATTACATATGCATGCGATGAGCACAATTTCCTGTTTTTTTTCGCATGTTTATTTAATAGTTTTGTTTCAAATTCCAGTACTTACTTTTCGTATTGCTCTCTTAATTTCCGTGGGAATACTCACTCTGGACTCGTCATCTGTCTTTTTGTGGTGGCTTGAGTGCAGATCCTAGTACGAGCCGGTGCAAGGGCAAGCTACTGGAATACAGGGACGTTTAGTCAGGCTTGTACGTTTGTATTATATATATTTTGTTTTATTTTGGGATTTTGGAATGTGTGAGACACTAGGATTCTATATTGTTGATAGTTTGATACATTGAGGTACATTTTGATCTATGATCTATGGGTTTCCACACTAGGTATCAGAGTTAAATGCATGACTTAATTGCTTAGTAGATGAATTGACATGATAAAAGACTTCCGCTATGTTTTATATGATATTAGAGACAGATGATTTGAGGCCATTAACAATGTAAACAGTAAAATTGTTGTTTAATAACTACTAAATGGTGGATGATATGGCATGTGGGACACAACTGGTGCTGGTAGGCCAGGTTGTGGGCCCGCATTGGCCCCCGTGGAGGGTCTATTTGGAAAATGGGTCGCTACAAGGAGAATCTTTTAATTGAACATAATTTGTTTCTTTATCCTTAGGTTTCAAGGTGCTTACTTTATGAGCAAACTCCCTAATAAACTTTTGAACATCTTCATTATCTTCACCATAGAAACACAGTAACGAATTTATGAATCTGAACTTTATAAACCGTGAATCTTCTATCAGATTCCCTAAAAGCTAGTTTTTCCTCGTCTTGAGCTATATTATATGACATTCAACAATAAGGTTTCCAAGAGATTATTTTAAAAATCCTCGACAACGGCACCAAAAATTGACACATGTCGAGCGTGCACAATAGTTTCTTGTATTTTCCTATTATTTGTAGTAGTGGTAAATGAGATATCGTCTCTATAGGGATTTTGCAAATCTCTTTAGAACTAAGGTCGCCCTACAGTTTTATTGGACTAAATTTACTTTAATTTAACTAATCTAATTAAAATGGGAACGAACACTATCAATCAAAAAAAAAATTAGTTATCAATTAAAATTTAATAAACTAATTTAATGCAACCCAAACAAACAATTAAGAAATCAATAAAAATTAAATATCTAAACAATACATATTAGACAATGATATGTAAACTGTCATATCTAGAAATTTTCATTAAAGCTTAGTCATAATCGAATCATCATATTTATATAATGATCCTAGATCATTATACTCTAATCACGATAGGTTGATAGCCTTTAGCAAACTATCAACTTTCCTATATTCAATGGAAATAAGTCATATCCTTACCCTTGTAACTCTATTTATTAGATAAAATGCAATAAACTAGAAATTATGATAGCACTAACACTCAATAAAAGTCATACCTAATCCGAACTAAATAAAAATTAGAATTATGCTAGTCATTAAATAACCTAGAACATAATCACCTTTATCATCTACTCGGGTAGTTTTTGCCCTATAGATTAATCCTAGTTACTATTTTTATAATTGTTGTCAATAATCATAGACATATATTTAGATACCCTATACTAAGAAACATATTGGCCACTATGCACTCAATACATAGAATCGTTAGTCGTAATATGCTAAAACAACTTATTAAAACTGTGATTGACGTGTGTGATTGGTTTAAATCATTAAACACATAAATTATGCATTATGACTAAATTGATAAACAATTTACAATTATGTCTTGAGTATTGTTTAGAATAATAAACTACTCACTCATATTAATAATAAACATTGCAATAAACAAATAATTGCAAGACATTAATGTAAAATACCTTTAATAAATAAGTCTTGAATCTCCAAAGAGTCTTCAAAAGCAAAATAAACTAAAAACTAATTAAAAAAACTTTAAAATTGATAATAGCTAATTGAGCTCTTCGAGAGAGTCACAATTTTGAAGCCCTAATGTCTTATTTATAGTTTCCCTAAATGTACAAATCATAGATAAACTCAAATTCCTCATTCTCATTTAAAAAACTCGTCACCAACCTCAGCGATTTGTCAACGAATCCTATATTGTTTACAAATCGCTAAGTTAAACATTAGAAATATCTCTCCGTGCTCCACTGATTCATCCAACGATTCCTTTGTAAATCCTATTTCACTGGGGAATTCAATGGCTTTTCTCCGCTGTCGATTTATGTAGCTATTCATTTGTAATCTCGTATCGCAGGGAAATCGCTATATTAAATCCTTAAATCACAAAAATAAGAGAATACCTAATGTAATGTCATCATTTATATCTAAACCATCTTAAATTATACTATAAAACATGTTGAATAATTGACTTGTCACTCTATTCTTAAATAACTCTGAATACAATGTCTTTTCGTTCATAGAGGTCCTTTATTCTATAGGTGTGCCTGGGTACAAGAATAGAAAAGACCGAGAGAATTAGAACCTTCTAAAAAATAAAACTTCTAATCTGCGACTCTAGTGTTGTCATGGCGCCGCCATTATGTGTGGACGGCGCCTAGTCACGACATGGGTCTCTATAGAAATTCTTGGTGTTCAAGTCAGCTGAAACTTCTAAATCGAGTTCTGGTGCTTTAGGTGACGCTGCCTATGTTAATCCTGACCACGTCTGTTGATCCGGTCTGACGCCTTGGTGGTGATGCTGCTCCTCTGCTGGCATTTTTTGTTATTTCGCACAACGTCAAGCCTGTTGTTCTTTTGACCAATAGTTGACTTCTTTCCCAAAATTTTCTAATTCACGCGCAAATACTCAAATACCCTGTAAATCTCCAAAGTAAATATATAGAGCTATAAAACACGACTTTAAACTTGATTTACATAGCAAAACACCTATAAAAAATGCATAAATAATGACTCATCAGTTATTTATATCTCCTCCATGCCAAATCACTCGCAATTGGTTGTGTATGGTATGTGGTATTATCTCGAATAGATTCACTTTGATAAACCGACCTAGAGATTTTATCAAGGATTTCACTATTTTATTCCTTAACATGATAGCTATACATTATTTACATCCCTGAAACACCAAAGACATAAGTAAGTAGATCAAGTGTTGTAGGATCAATCAAATTTAAACTAAAAATTAAAATTTATTAACAACTTCGTAAACTAACTAAATATGGATACCTATTCTCGATAATGGCACCAAAACCTTGATCGTAACCGTAAGTGTAACGGTTCAATTGTAGTAATAATGTGATCAATAAAAATTGATTATGGATATCATTCTTTTTGGGAAATGTGTATAGGGACAAAGTTACTTAGTTAAGTTCACTATATTGTTAAGAAGGTCTCTTTTTGTTCAATTTAGACTAAAATTAATCTAATATATAAAAATGTAAATTCAGTTGTATTCATATATTGAGAAAACTCTTTGTTCACAACTTCACCTAGGTAATGAATTATTATGGTTCACATATCATACTTCATTCATCTTTCTTATGTGCGTGTAATGCATAATTGAATAAACAAATTTACCTAATATTATCTTGAACATACTATCGTGGTGAAAACGGTCATAATGTGCAAACAAGAACGCCACCTATCGGTGTGAATAACGTAAGTCTCACAAAGCATTAAGTACCAAATTATTAAAATTATAAACAATTAAGTTTATTATCCATGTCTCCCTAATCAACAACTATCTATCGATGTTATATATTTTATGGTTGTGTTATTCATATCTCGCTCAAAAGCTCCAAGGCCATAGTAACTTCTAAAACCCCTAATCAACAAACATGTGATAAAGATGTTTATAGCATTACGCATAAAATCAAACACAAATTCTAATCATTGCATATCTAAAACATTATAATCAATTCATAAGGTTGCATAGCATTCATATATAGGATCCATTGATCCCTAAGATAAATAGACTACTCATTCATCATTATCAAAAACACACAAATCATGGTATTCATTGCAATCAAAGGTTAAATCAATAAAACTTGAATTAAACCAAAGAATAATACTGAATCACCACAATTGGAATGTTCGATGTATCTTCTTTAAAAGCTCTTCTCAATACTCAAATAAAATGCTCTATAACTCAAAACTAATGTAAACTATATTATGATATGGTAATTGATATGTTTACCCCATCTTAATACCTATTTATACTCATTAGACTACTAAGAATACAATTAGATACCCTAAATGACAATTCGAAAAGAAATAGAAGTCCATGACTTTCTATTTTTTTCACTTGGCGCTGTCTATAAATGATCCACATTATTTGTGTTAAGTGATTGTGTCTTGACTGCACTAACGTTTCTTATGTATTTTTCCGGTAGACTAGACGTCGATTGTACAACTACAAAGATGTCTGTATTAAACCAATTGTGCCAAAGATGTCTGTATTAAACCAATAGCGCCAAATATATATATGCACAACTTCAGGTTATCCGAACCTCATTCTTTGATCTCCACATTATCTCCATGCCATGTGTTCATTTCCCATGGCGTCACTTCTGCTCCCACAGTGTCAACCTTGCTTTTGTGTTTTTTCTTCTTTTTTCATCATAAAATCTCTCCTTTATCTTTTTATGTCTTATAGACCTGAAAACACATAAATACCATCAATTAGAGCTCATTTCAGGATATTTAGACCAATTATGTAACTAAACTAGTCATATATATAAGTCTAATTAACTACTTATCAGCTGCCTCACATTGAATGCTTTTGTTTAGTATTGTTGGCTCGACTGAACAACTCAAATACTAAAGTGGATCTATAAACTTGAACTTCAGATTGTCTACTCTAGTTTCATTCTAGAAAGCAATTGTTTGACCATTCATTCTTAAAGTGATTGTTTTATTCAGAATATCAATGATAGCTTAAGAAGTGGCTAAGAAAGGGTGTCTTAAAATTAAACGACGATCTTCATTGACAAAATGTGGCATAACCAAAACGTTTGTGTGTAAAATATACTTAGCTACTTAAACTGGTACATTCCTAACCACCCCTATTAGTTTAATTGAAGAACCATTTGATAAAGGAACTCATTCAGAAGTAAGTTCATCCAACTCTAATTGAGTATGTAGAAAGGAGTGTATTGGCATTAGATCTGCATTAGAACCCGTATCACAATGAGCTTTAAAGTTCCAATTATATTCAAATATATATCTCCATGATTATTCAACTTTACAGGACTAAAACTCAGCTTTTTCTTCTTCTTATTCTTCTTAACTTTAAAATCTCCCGGCTTATTTATACTTTTCCCATTCTCTGATTGTTTAACTCTCCATTCCTGGGTTACTTTCTTTTCATTTGAAGTGTCTTCAACTTATTCTTTCTTTGAAACATCATTTTTAGTTTCCACTGTTATTGTGCTGATAGCATATACTTCAGCGCTTAGATTATCACAATGATTTAAATTCTAAAAAATCATTATCATTGCAATAGATTTTCATAGTTTACATTAGTTATTTAGGTCTTCTAATTGTATTTTTAATAGTCTAAGGAGTATAAATAGGTATTAGGGCGTGGTAAAAATAGACACCACAATAGCATAATATACATTACAATAGATTTACATAGTTTACATTAGTTTTTGAGTATTGAAAAGAGCTTTTGAAGAAGAAGACATTAATGACTCATATTTGCAATTCGATCTTTGTTTCATTGATTTAATTAAATGCATTATTTAGTTTAATCTCTTATTTCAATGATGTTTATGAAATGTATGATGTTGATTTCAATGATGATTAGTAGTTTATTTATCTTAGGGATCAGTTGATCCTATGGTATAAATACTATGCAAAGTCATGAATTGATTATAATGTTTTAGATATGCAATGATTAGAATTTGTGTTTGATTCTATGCTTAATGCTATGAACATCTTAATTACATGTTTGTTGATTAGGGGTTTTAGAAGTTATCATGGCTTTGGAGCATTTAAGCTAGATATGAACAATACAACCGTAAAATATATAACATCGATAAATAGTTGTTGATTAGGGAGACATGGATAGCAAACTTAATTGTTTATGATTCTAATAATTTGGTACTTAATGCTTTGTGAGACTTACGTTATTCACACATATAGGTGGATTTTTAGTTTACATATTAAAGATCTTTTTCACCGCGATAATTGGTTGAAGTGAATATTAAGGAAATCTGTTTATTCTAATAATGCGTTGCACGCACATAAGAAAGATGAAGGAAGTCTGATATGGGAAACATAGTAATTCATTACCTTTGTGAAGTTGTGAACTAAAAGTTTTCTCAATATAAGAATACGACTTAATTTACTTTGTTTTATAGATTAGATTAGTTTTAGTTTAAATTGATTAAAAAGAGACCTTCTTAACAATATAGTGAACTTAACTAAGTAACTATGTCCATATACACCTTTCTAAAGGAACGATATCCATAATAAACTTTTGTTGATTACATTATTACCACAATTGAACCATTATACTTGCAGTTATAATCAAGTTTTTGGCGCCATTACCGAGGATAGGTAGCTCAAATTAGTTTAGTTTACTAATTTGTTAAGAGTTTTTAATTTACTATAATTTTTAATTTTAGTTTTAACTTGATTGACCCTACTACACTTGATCTACTTTCTTTCGTATTTGGTGTTTCAGGGATGTGAAAAATGTATAGCTGTCATGTTAAGGAATCAAATAGTGAAATCATTGATAAAATCTATGGGTTGGTTAATCAAAGTGAAGCTGTTTGAGACAATACCACATACCAAGTACAACAAATCGCGGTGGTATGGCATGGACAGGATATAAAAAACCATATTATAACACGTATGGATTTACAAGATTTGTTGGAAGTCAATAGCATTGCATCTACATACAAGGAAAAAATTCATGATATAATTATCAAAGCTTTTACAACCCTAACATTCAAAATGTCTATCAACCATGACGAAGTTCGCAGGAGAACTGGCAATCACGAAAAGATCAAGATATGGATGAACAATTGTCTCATACATCTTTAGAGCCAATAGTAAGAAAAATGATTGAGCAGAGCGAGCATGATCTCAAGAAGTATGAGGAAAGATTAGATATTTTATGTGCAATTATTTAATATAAAGGTCGAAGAAGATGATCAAGCTTTCTTTAATTTGGAAAAGAATTTAGAAGAAATTGCAACATTCGTAAATTCAAGATAAGAGGTTTTGGTTGAGTCTAAGGAGAAACAAGATGATGAGATAATACTAAGCGGAGAAACATGTCATGAAGCATATGAAGTAGAGAAGATAAATCAAGAGAATTGCAACATTATTGATACTTCAGAGCAATATGATTCACTTGACCATGTTAGAGAGGATATTGATATCAAGGATATTATGCAACATGATAGTGGTGTTGATCTAGAGAATATTGAAATAATAATGATGAAAGATGAAAGCAGTGAAAACTTAAGAACACATAGTACAAAGTTTGTGAAAAGGACAAACAATTCTGTTGTATCAATGAAACCATTTCAACGAGAATTGCAAGATCAATGGAATTGTGAGAAAAGTGGGATCTTTGCGGTGACGTATGAGAAAATTACAAAGATGATCTCATGGCAATTTGTGCCAAATTATATAAAGATCGTGAAGGCTATGGTGGTATGCCTGAAAAGGATTAGAAGATATGAGGAACTTCGCGAGCATACATCATTGAAGTAACCTTGATACATCATGCTAATGATTTGAGAGCCGTGGTGCAGCATCAGGCTAAAGACATTAAACGAAGTTGTACTAGGAGGCAGCCCATGGGTTTTAAATTTATTTTTAATTTAGTTTTTACTTTTAAGTAATAAGTATAGCAATCCAAATATTCTAGTAGTATTTCTCTATCTTTAACGAAGTTTTGTGCAAGTTTTGTACGAAGAACCATTTGTTGGGTGATTTTTCATCGGAACGGAGAAGTCTCAACATATTCATCATATTCACACGAGAATCAAGGAGTTATAGTTGTATTGGATAGGCAAAGCGACGAAACACGGTGTTTTTCTATTTTAAGCTTATTTTTAAACATTGATGACAAGGTTTGGTTTAAGTTTGGGACATCAACACTATTAATAGTGGTAAGAAATGATGAATTAAGGATAAACACTGCACTTATGATCATAAAATTTTATTTTTAAAGCAGTTAAAGAGGAAATAATGGTAGTGTATTTTATTTAATTCCTTTAGTAAGTATAAAAGTAGTATAGAATAGGTTATATATAGTAGTATAGTAATAAATGAATAAAGTAATTCATTTACAAAGTTCATGTCTTTAATTGAAGATGAATAAGAATACAAGTATCTTGTTGATATAAAACCCAAGAGAATGTTTTTATTTTTTGAAGAAAATAAGAATTATAGCAAACAACGGTATAATTTTATGATTAGAAACATAGAGTTAGGGACGACCATGAACTTGAAACCAAAGCGAAAAAAATACCATAACACTTCTTGTGGAAAAAGTTAGATCTCTTAATAATTCTATAATCAATATGAATCTTACTTGAGTATAATGTAAATAAAGACTTAGTATTAAAAGGGGAAGAGATAGGCATGATGTTTAATGAAAAGTTGGGATTAAAATTTGCTTAATAAAAGTGAAAGTAAGAAGTGATAATAGGAGTTTTTAAATAAAAGATAAAGTGTCCCACAAGTTCGGCAGGAAAATGAGCAGAGAATTTGATGGTTGGAAAACATGAGAAAAGCATAATTTATAGGAAAAGGATCAGTGACCGTACAACTGAAAAATATATGGAGAAAAGAAAAGATATATATATATATATATAAAGAAAGAAAGGCGGAAGTTAAATAAAAACTCTTCAAATAAAAAGATTTATCTCGAGTACAAGTAACATAGTTGAGTTAAGTTTGTTTTCCAACTATATAAAGTCCTATGGACTCTTAAAGAATTAAAGTCTATAAAAATAGAATGATCTATGGGTATTTGTGAATTCTTAAGGTAAAAGAGAAATCATGAGATTTATACTTTTTGCTTAAGTGTCGAGGTAACGTAAACTTGTGAGTAGTGATGGTCTTCGTTGTGAGCTACTTTTGAGTTTCGAAAGTGAATTATATTTGTAGTTAAAGCTACGGGTTTTAACAGTATTAGTTTTTATGAAGAAAAACTCTTGAGTGGATTATTAACTTGAAACTTATTTGAATTGTAGGATACTCCATAAACTATGTAAAATGAGTAAGGTAATAGAAGTAGTATTAGTATGCATTATTAGTAGAATACATTTTTGCTCAGGAGGTGCAAAATCTTATGTTTGGGGGTATTTGATATGTAGCTAATTAGACTTATATATAGAACTAGTTTAGTTGTATAATTGATGGTATTTATGTGTTTTTAGTTCCACAAGGTATAAAAGAGACAAATGAATGAATTCATGAAGAAAAGAGAAGAAAATTCACAAAATATAAGTTGACGCTATGGAGTACAAGGTTGACGCCGTGAGGATAACATGGACAACGTAAGGAAAATGTGGAGATCAAAAGAAGCAATACAGTAAAAGTAATGCAATCATGGAGCAGTGGCTCAACACAGACGGCATTGAGATGCAATACAGGCAGTGCCAAGTGCACTGAGAAGGAAAAATAGAGAGAAGACATGGCATTGTGGTGGCGTAGTCACTTAACACAGATAGCTTGGATCACTTACAGACAACGTCAAGACATAAAAATAGAAATTTTTAGACTTCTATTTCATTTGGAGTTGTTATTTAAGGTTTCTAATTGTATTTTTAGTAGTTTAAGGAGTATAAATAGGTAGTATGATGTGGTAAACATAGACACCACAATAGCATAATATACATTTAAATATATTATCATAGTTTACATTAGTTTTTGAGTATTGAGAAGAACTTTTGAAGGAGAAGCCATTAAAGACTCATTTTTGCAATTCAATCTTTGTTTCAGTTTTTTAATTAAATGTAGTATTCAGTTTAGTCTTTGATTTCAATGATGTTTATGAATTTTATAATGTTGATTTCAATGATGAATGAGTAGTCTATTTATCTTTGGGATCAACTGATCCTATGGTATGAATATTATGCAAAGTTATGAATTGATTAAAATGTTTTCGATGTGCAACGATTAGAATTTGTGTTTGATCATATGTTTAATGCTATGAACATCTTGATCACATGTTTATTGATTAGGGGTTTTAGAAGTTACCATGGCCTTGAAGCTTTTACGCCGGATACTAACAACACAATTGTAAAATATATAACATCGATATATAGTTATGGATTAAGGAGACATGGATAATAAACTTAATTGTTTATGACTCAAAAGATTTGGTACTTAATGCTTTGCGATACTTATGTTATTCACACCGATAGGTGGAGTTCTAGTTTGCTCATTAAGATCTTTTTCACAACAACAGTGAGTTGAAGTGTATATTAAGGAAATTTGTTTATCTTAATTACGCATCGCACACACATAAGAAAGATGAAAGAATTTTGATATGGAAAGCATAATAATTCATTACCTAGGTCAAGTTGTCAACTAAGAGTTTTCTTAATATAAGAATACAACTCGATTTATATTGTTTTTATAGATTATATTAGTTTTAGTTCAAATCCAATAAAAAGATACCTTCTTAACATTATAGTGAACTTAACTAAGTGACTATGTCCAGATACACCTTTCCTAGAGGAACGATATTCGTAATCAATTTTTGTTGATCACATTATTACTACAATTGAACCGTTACATTTACGGTTACGATCAGTTCTACATATGCCTAACGTAAAATCTCATAGGGTCCATTGATAAGTGATTATTTAGACTTAAATATAGGTTTAGTTTAGTAGTATATTTAGTATAAATATCTCTAAATGAGCTCTAGTTAATGGTGTTTACGCATTTTAAGGTAATTAAGGCATTAAGGAAGGAAATGAGAAAAAATTAGAAAAAAATGGAGCAAAAACCCACGAAAGTATGGTTGGCGTCGTGGCTACACATAGTGGCGCTATGAGTGCATAAAGCACAACGTGGAGGACTTAAACACATAGCATGGGAGAAAAAGCATAGTGAAGAAATCAAGTTTGTAGGCTTGGTGTTGTGGCTGCACTGTGGAAAGTAAGGAACTACGCCGGGTACTTAAGGCAGGGTGCCGAGGTCACAGGAGATGAAAATTGCACACAAGAGATGGTGCAATGGCGGCGCCGCTGCTCAATACACACCGTACCGAGGGATAAGTAATAGCACTGGATTGGAAGAAATTAAAAAGTTAGAGTTTTATCTCGAGTTAAATTGTAAAATAGGTTTTCTATTTATTATTCAAAAGTATAAATAGATATTATGACATGATAAATTCACCATATATCAACTATTAGCTATCATTAGAGTATTTTAGCATAGGTTTACTTTGATTTTGAGTATTAAGAATATTTGCGTGGAGAAAATATTAATGACTCCAATTTTGCAATTCAAGTATGGTTTCGTTGATTTAATTGAAGGTAACATATTTATATTCATCTCTGATTTTCAATGATTTCAATTATGAATTTTAATGTGAGTTTCAATGAAGTATGAGTAGTCTATTAATTTTAGGGATCAATGGATCCTATGGTATGAATGCTACGAACATAATTAGAAAGTGAATATAAAAAGTGCAATGATTAGAATTTGTATTGATTCTAAACTTAATAATATAGACATCTTGATCATGTGTTTATTGATATTAGGTTTTAGAAGTTATCATGAACATTGAAGCTTTTAAGTCGAACATGAACATTACAACCATTCAATACACAACATTGATAGATAGTCGTTGATTAGGGAGGCACAGATAGTAAACTTAATTGGTTAAATATTTGGAGCATTAAAGAAATGTGGAGCTTATGTTATTCACATTGATAGGTGGAGTTCTAGTTTGCACATTATAATCTTTTCCGTCACGATAGTGAGTTAAAGTGGATTTGAAGGAGATCCGTCCATTCTAATTAGGCATTGCATACAACATATAAAGATGTAAGCATGGTTTAAAAGCCTAGTATTTCATTACCTAGGTGAAGTTGTAAACTAAGATATTCTTAATATAACAATTAAAGTAAAGTTTATATTATTTTATTAGATAGAGTAGTTTAGTGTTAAACCATTTGAAAAAGGGATCGCTAAGCAATAATTTAAAGTTAAATAGGTATTCAACTAGTACAAAAACCTTTCCCAGAGGGTGATATTCGTAGTCAACGTAAATTGATTACATTATTACTATAAGCAAGCTGTTATACTTGTGGCATGCACATCAAGTTTTTGGCATCGTTGCTGAGGATAGGTAGCCACTTAGTATCACTTAGTTAGTTTGAAAAGTTGCTAAGTTTTATTTTAAGTGCTTTACCTTCAAGTTCATAAAAATAAAAAATAAAGGCCTAAGTTTCAAGTTTTACTACACTTGATCTCTTATGTTTTCTTTTCAGGGATAACTAGTGCATGCGTAGCAAAGGGGAGAAAATGGGAGAAGGACCTAGTGCCTTACGACACTGAGATTGACAGAACCAACAAAGGAAAGAAAAATAAAGGAATCAAGATGGCTGAGTAGCAAGCATGAAACAAACAACAGGGCTACGGGAATAGCCAACCTATGGGTGATCTGGTAGTGCATTACAGAGCGCGAGGACAGAGATGCCTTCATGACTACTTCAAGGCAGAAGTTCAGAAGATTTATAATGGAGTGATGAGGCTTCCAGCTAACACCATTGAGTACGAACTGAAACTGTCTCTGATAAACATAATGCAAAATAGCCTTTTCAATAGGCTATCTAACAAAAATCCAGTTGCACATGTTGAGGATTTCTTGGAAAAGTGCGACATCATGCACATCACCAAAGTTCGAAACGAGGTGATCAGGATGAGACTTTTTCCATTCTCATTAGGTGGAAAAGCCAAATCATGGTTCCAATGGCTAAATGTAGGGAGTATGACCTCATAGGCGGAAATCAATGAAAGATTTCTTGACAAGTTTTTTCCCCAGTGAAGGTCAATGAAAGGAAACTAGAGATTATTCAGTTCAAGCAGGAAGACACCGAGTCTCTTGGCGAGGCTTGGGAGAGATTCAAAGAGATTTTGAGGAGATGTTCAGGACATGGATATGTGAAATGGGCTCAATTATGGATTTTCTACTATGGGATAAACCATAGCACGAGAACACTGGTAGATGTCACAGCAGATGGCTCTCTTCTTACTAAGGATGGGGATGGGGCATTGGATCTCCTTGATCTTATTTCTCAAAATAAATTCTACAATCAGTAATCGTTCCACAGTAAGGAAACTAGCAGGGGTATTTGAGATTGATTCGCAAGATGCAATTATGGCGCGGCTATTAAATCTAAGATGTCAAATGGTGAAACTTCAAATGGGACATCATGTTCCACAATTAGTATAACAACCCATCAATCACAAAGGTATGGTGAATACAGCTGGGAATGGAGTATGATGACATAAACTTCATGTACAACCAAGGCTATGGATCCTTAAGAGTTTTATCAAAGATACAACAACAAAAACTTGAACTTCTCTTACGGAAATTCTGATAATGCACTGAAGTTACATCAAAGCTTCGATCAACAAGTCCAACAGGGGAAGCTGGGACAGAGCGAAGAGATGACTTGATTAAAGTCAATTGAGAAATACTTGCAAGCCATGGACATGAGCAATTGGAAGTGCTATGAGAAGCACGAGAAAGAGATGGAAAGAGTGAAGCAAGACATAAAAAGGATGGATGATGAGCGATCACAATCCATCAAGAATTTAGAAAGACAAATTGGTTAGCTTGTTATAGTCTTGAACTCGAGGAAATAAGGATAGTTTCCTAACAACACCATCACCAATTCCAAGGAGAAAGTGAGTGCTATTCACATGATGAGCACTACGGCAACAAAGAATCTAGAGAAATCAGAAGAAGCGCAAGAGGTTAAGGTTCACAAAGAGGTAACATGGTTCGCACACTACTTTAACTACTTAGCATGCGGAGTGGTTACTCCAGATTTAGCAAATGCAGCCAAAAAGAAATTCCTAAGTGATGTGAAGTCGTACTTTCACGATAAGACATATATGTTTAAGAGATGCAATGATGGACTAATTCGACGAAGTGTAGCGTAGGAGGAATTTGCAGGAATTCTGGAAAGATGTCATTCATCATCATATGGGAGCATTTTGGAGCACAAAGAACGGTAGTTAAAGTGTTATAATGTGGATTCTATTGGCTAAATCTATTCAAGGACTCATATTTTTTGTGAAAACTTGCAATGAATGCCAACGAACAGGAAATATTTCTAGAAGGCAAGAGTTTCCATAAAACACATTTCAAGAAGTTGAGCTCTTTGACGTTTGGGGAATAGATATCATGGGACCATTCCCTACTTTAAATTGGAAACAATATATACTGTTAGCAATGGATTATGTATCCAAATGGGTAGACGTTGTAGGAACCGCAACCGATGACACAAAAGTGGTCATAAAAATTCATAAAAAAACATCTTCTATCGAATTTTGATGCCTAGAGCACTAGTCAGTGATGAGGGGTCACATTTCTGCAATAAAGCCTTAGACACGTTAAAAAAATATGGAGTTAGGCGTAGGACTTCACTTGCCTATCATCCTCTAACAAACGGACAAGCTAAAGTAAGTAACAGAGAAGTGAAATGATCTTGAAAAAAGATATAAACACCAAGAGAAAAGATTGTGCATTCCACCTCGAAGAAGCATAATGGCATACAGGACGGCCTTTAAAACACCAATTGGCAAATCTCCATATCAGTTGGTCTATGGAAAAGCATGTCACTTACCGGTAGAGTTACAGCATAAAGCATATTGGGCAATTGAAAAGCTCAACATGGATCTTCAAGCTGCAAAGAATGCCAGATTACTTCAGTTAATAGAACTAGATGAGTTTAGACTAGATGCATATGAAAATGCCAAGTTGTACAAAGAGAAATCAAGACAATGGCATGACAAAAGGATTGAATATCGATCCTTTGAGGAAGGAAAACTAGTATTATTATTCAATTCAATATTGAAATTGTTTCTAGGCAAATTAAGATCACGATGGTCAGGACCATTCAAGGTATTTGCTACTTGGCCTTATAGAGTGTTATAATTAATAACCAATAGTGGTAAGACATACAAAGGAAATGCTCAAAGATTTAAGTTGTTTTATAGAGCGCAAATGAGGCAAAATGAACTTGATTATTTCAAGAAACAAAGAATCAGTGCCTTGAAAAAAAAAGGGAAGCAATAATGGAAGGCCAAGCAAAAAGATGAAGGACCTTCTGAAGAAGCCCCAAAAGGCAATGTCACCAAGGTGGTTCTGAAGAAGCTGAAACTAAAGTTCGAGTTCATCCCGAGACTTCAACCTATCAAAAGGAGAGATCCAAGAGAAATATGTATATCGATAAACATCAACGAGCACCGATTTAGAAATTTCTTATATCATACGGGAGCCTTAGTCAATGTCATGCCACTGATGGATACGTTGAACGTCGATTTCAAGATCAATGTCCTGATACCACGAATTTGCAAGTAGTAAATGGCAACTTGATACCAACTCTAGGGAGAGTATTCAATGTGCAAGCGAAAGTAGGTAGACTTACATTCATCACAGATTTTGAGGTTATGAATCATAATATGGATGATGATGTGTCTATGATACTTGGGCGGTCATTTTTAAACACTGCTAATGCAAATCTATACATAAGAGAGAAAAATCACAATGAGTATCGATGAGGGCGATGATGCTGAGATGGTTGTCTTAGTCGATGGTGAAGAAGTACATCCGAATGGGAATGACACCATAATCTCTGATCTCCAGATGGAGCTTCGCGATTTATACTTGGATTAAACAAGCGAAATGGCGTCAAGCCAATGACGTTAAATTAAGCGCTACTGAGAGGCAGCCCAAGGGTTTTTAAATTTCAAGTTCTTAAGTTCAGTTAATAGCTAGTTATTTAGTTTAATAAGCACAATTAACACATTTCAATTCTAACTTTCAAAAATTTGTGTCGAATGTGCAGGAAAGACTATTTGTCGGGTGATGATTCATCGGAATTGAAATGTCTTGCTAACTCATGAAAGAGGTTAAAAGAGCGAAGAAGTTCAAAACGGTGAAGGTAAGGTGCATGGGCAAATCAAAGGTAAAATTTATTAATTTTTATATTTATATGGATTTCATGCGGTCATGACATCTTGTGTGAGTGATACATAAAGTCGGGGGAGCGACAAAGATGAATTAACGAAAAATATATGGAAAACACGTAGATAGAAAGCTCAACGTCGTGGACATGAGCCACGGCGCCGTAGGTATAAGTCACGGCGCCAGCAGGGCAACAGAGCAAGGGCACAACAAAAGCCCACTGCGTTAAAGATGCAGTGGTGGCGCTGTCACGATGACATGCCTTATAAGGCATGGCACCAGTATTGTTATAAAGGTTTTAAACCCTTGTTCACCACATTCTTCATACTTGCAACCAAAACCATCAAGCATACATTCCTCTAAAGCTAAAGTTTGATCATTTCTAAGTGAGATAAGAGAGTTTCTAGCGATTGAGAGTGAAAGAGGTAAGTGCATTGTGGATTTGCACAAGTTGGAAAGCTAGGGCTTGATTTTTAGATTTTGAATTCAAATAGAGCTAGGTTTCTAGTTTGTGAGAAAAGTTAGAGGGCTTGAATTTATAGAGACTTGGAGGAGTGTTCTACACCGAAAATTAATCCGGCATTGAGGTAAAATTTACAATTTCTTTAGTTATGCTTTAAGTTTTGAAAATTTTGATGAAATTGTTTGAATTGTGGATTTAAGGTTGTAGGATACATTTTACAAGATTGTGTGAATGTTGAGCATTAATGTTACCCATGGAGACTCAATTTACGTTTTTCCATGATTTGGCATATGAATGATCCGTGTTATATATATTTTGATTTTTAGATGATTTGATGATCTGAATTGCTAGTTGCATTATTGTTATGTTATTTGAATTTGAAGATAATGCCGAGAACAAGGAAATAAGTTAGCCAAGTTAGAGCAAATGAATTTTAGGCATCTACCTTAAAAGATCTCACAGAGGAGCCTAAGCCATTTAAATCCAAATTTTTCATTAGTAGAGTAGCCAAGGATAGATATAAGGATATCTAACACAAGGAATTCATTTGTGATAGAGAGGAAAAAATTTGTCGGTGAAGTATGATAAACGAGTGAATATTTTCATTAGGCAACAAAATTAAGAGCAACTCACTCAAAACTATAGAAAGAATGAAGTTAAGGGAATGAGTGAGATTGTGTATGAGTTTTATGCTAATGCGAAGTTCATTTTAAAGGATAAACGAGTGAAGATGAGAGGGATTTTTGTTCCCCTTAATAGATGTGAAATTAATAGCATCTATGAATTGGAGCACTTAAGTTTATATGGAGCCGAACCAAGTTTCCCAGATAAAATATATAACTGACCCTATAACCTATACCTTTTTAGAGCTCTAGAGAGTGCATTGGTTGTTAAAGGACAACAAGGCTAGGTCATGGGAGCTGAGAATGTGTCGAAGCACTTAAATAAGGGGAGTGTTAGAAAATTTTACCAAATGTGGCAACATTTCCTTATTGCTTAATTATACCCCACCTCTCATCAGGGTGAGATCAACAAGCCAAAAATGACTTGTCTTTATTAGATTATAAAAAGTTGGGAGATCAACATCGACGAGATCATCTACAACAGTCTGAGGGTGTCCATCATGTTAGAGAGAGACAACAAATTGTTGTTTCCAATCTTGATCACTCAGATGTGCTTGAAGGATGTAGTGCGATTGGGAAATGATGAAGAATTCGACGTTGAGGCCCAAGCAACCATGGATGAAGCTTTCATGCTCACATTGAAATCACCACTTTGTTATTAAGACTCTGGGGAAAAAAAAAAAAAAAAAAGAAGAGAGAGAGAGAGAGAGAGAGAGAGAGAGAGAGAGAGAGAGAAAGAGAGAGAAAGAAAGAAAGAGAAAGAAAGAAAGAAAGAAAGAAAGAAAGAAATAGAGAGAAAGAGAGAGAGCTGAGTGAGCAAGACTTGATGCCTATTTGTTGGTCAAACGACAAGAGGATCCGGTAGCAGCAGCGGAGGAGTTAGGCTAGGAACTAAAAGATGAAGGACATGGAGAAGAGGGGGAGCAACTGCAGCAGGGATTCGTTGAGGGTTACGAGTTTGTAGACGCGCAGATTGGAGACCACGACTTGGATGGCCCTGATGTCTTTCCACCACTTCCTCTACCACAGGCACCTATACCACCACTAGAGGAATTGACTCCATGACAGCAGAGGTTGTGTATTGCTGGGATGAGGAGACAGTACCAAGAGGATAAGGCGCAATATCAAGTAGCCTTGTTACGATACAAGCTAGATATGGAGAGGACAGAGCAACACCGTCGGAACGGGCATTGTAATTTCATGTTGTTTATCGATCATCAGAAGGTCATATCTAGATATGAGAGGAGCAGATGGATGAGACCTACTGATAGGTTATTTGGCTTTCCAGCACCACTGGACTATGTGTTAGATTAGGATTTGGTGCAGAGCATGAGGGTGGAGCATCCTTTGACACCATCCTATGCTGGAGCTGATGATGCAGATGATGATGACGACACACAGTCTTGATGTTAGTGTATTAGGAGTCCTTTATACCTGGTGAGATGAGAGTTACATTGATACCATTTATTTTTAAATTTGGGGTATTTTATTAACTACTTAGTTGTTTAAATTCTATGTTTAGTTTAGTTTATGATTATATACTTGTGTAATTATATATTTTTGTGTGTTTTAGTGTTTTTCATGTTTCAGGCTTATTTTTAAACCTTGAGGACAAGGTTTGGTTTAAGTTTGGAGGTATTGATGCTACACTACACTATGAAAAATGGTAAGATAGGCTAAGAAATAAGGATAAACACTGCAGGTATGATCATTTAAATTTTATTTTGAAGCAGTTAAAGAGAAAAGTATGGTAGTGTATAATTATTTCATTTTATTTATTATTTGAATGTTTAAGTAATATAAATTATGTTATATATAGTACTATGTAATGAATAAGTAGTCATTTGCATGTTTATGCCTTTACTTGAGGATGAGTAGATTACAAGTATCTTCTCGATATGAAACTTAAAAAAGTGTTTTAAATTTTTGAAAAAGAAAATAATTAAATGTAGCAACAACGGTATGATTTCATGATTAGAAACTTAGAGTTAGGGAAGATCGTGAACTTGAAACAAAAGCAAAAACTAGAACACTTCTTGTGGAAAAATTCAAATCTCTAAGGATTCTATAATAAATGTGAATCTTATTTGATAATAAAAAGCAAATAAAGACTTAGTGCAAAGAGGGGAAGAAATAGACATTGTAAATAAAAAGTCAGAGTTAAGTTACTTGATTAAGTGAAAGTGGGAAGTGTTAACAAGAGTTTTAGAAATATAAAAAATTAGAGAGTTCCACAAGTTCTACAGGAAATGGAGCAGAGAACTTGATGGTTGGAAAAATGAGGAAAAACATAGTCCATATGAAAAGGAGCAGGGACTGTGAAATAAAAATGAGAAGAAGAAGAAGAAGAAGAAGAAGAAATGAAATAAGAAAAGAAGAAAAATAAAGAAGTTAAGGGGGAAGTAAAATAAAACTCTTCAAATAAAAGATTTAGCTCGAGTACGAGTAGCTAGTTGAGTTAAGTTTTCATTCCAACTTATTTGTGAATTCATGAGCTTAATGAGAAATCATGAGATTGCATACTTGGTACATGAGTGTCGAGATGAAACAAACTTGTGAATAGTGATGGTTTTGATTGTGATCTACTTGTTTTGAAAGTAAAGTTATATGTGTTGTTAAGGCTATATATCTTAAAATATGAGTTCTTCAAAAGAAAAACTCTTGAGTGGATTATTAACTTGAATTTTAGTGAATTAAAGGATACTCCATAAACAATGTAAAATGAACGAGAACTAGTTATTAGGATACTTAGTAGAATACAATTTTGCTCGGGACGCGCAAAATCCTAAGTTTGGAGTTATATTATAAGTGAGTATTTAGACTTATATATGTTTAGTTTAGTAGTATATTTAGTATAAATATCCTTAAATGAGCTCTAATTAATGGCGTTTATGCATTTTCATGTAATTAAGGCGTTAAAGAAGGAAATGAGCAAAAACAAGAAAAAACGGAGCAAAAAACCACGGAATTATGGTTGGTGTCATGGCTATACATGGTGGCGATGTGGGTGCATAAGGCACAGCGTGGAGGACTTAGGCAAGGCGTGGGAAAAAAGTGAAGAAATCAAGATTGTAGGCTTGGCGCCGTGGCGGTGCTCTTGAGAGTAAGGGACGGCGTCGGGTATTTAAGGCAGGGCGCTGAGGTCACAGGATAAGAGAAATTGCATACAGGAGACGGCGCAGTGGCGCACCTTGGCTCAAGACACACGGCGACGGAGAATAAGTGACAGAGCCGGATTGGAAGAAATTAAATCTTTAGAGTTTTATTTCGAGTTAAATTGTAAAATAGGGTTTCTAATTGTTATTAGAAAATATAAATAGATGTTACAACATGGTAAACTCACCATATATCAACTACTATCCACCATTATAGTATTTTAGCATAAGGTTACTTTATTTTGAGTATTAAGAAGATTTGTGTTGAAAAACATTGAAGACTCCAATTTTGCAATTCAAGTTGGGTTTCATTGGTTTAATTGAAGGTAACATCTTTATATTCATCTATGATTTTTAATGATTTCAATTATGAATTGTAATATGTGTGTTTCAATGAAGTGTGAGTAGTCTATTGATCTTAGGGATCAATGGATCTTATGGTATGCTATGAACATGATTAGAAAGTGAATATAAAAAGTGCATTGATTAGAATTCGTATTGATTCTGACCGAAATGCTATAGACATCTTGATCACGTGTTTAATGATATTAGGTGTTGAGATTTATCATGGCCATTAAAGCTTTTAAGCAGGGCATAAACAGTAAAATCGTAAAATACACAACATCGATAGATAGTTGTTGATTAAGGAGGCACAGATAGTAAACTTAATTGGTTATGAATCTAAAGATTTGGAGGATTAAAGCAATGTGGAGCTTAGTTATTCAAACCGATAAGTGGAGTTATAGTTTGCACATTAGAATCTTTTCCGTCACAACAGTGGATTAAAGTGGATTTGAAGGAAATATGTCTATTCTAGTTAGGCATTGCACACAGCATATTAAAATGTAAGAGTGGTTGAAAAGCATAGTATTTCATTACCTAAGTGAAGTTGTGAATTAAAATATTCTTAATATAAGAGTTAAAGTAAAGTTTATATTGTTTTGTTAGATAGAGTAGTTTAGTATAAAACCATTTAAAAAAAACTCTTAGCAATAATTCAAAGTTAAATAGGTGTTCAACTAGTGCAAAAACCTTTCCATGAGGACGATGTCCGTAGTCAACATAAGTTGACTACACTATTACTACTAGCGAGTTGTTATACTTGCGGCATGCACATCATGCATTAACGCCTAATTGAGTTTTCGACTCTAATTAGATATTGAATGGATAGGGTATCATAGTTAGATCTGGATTTGAATTTCAATTACTATTTTATTAAAGGTAGGTACTTATCCACCTTCCTCAAAGATTGGTACTTATCCACTACTCTATAAGATAGGTACTTATCTACTGGTCTCAAGTTAGTCATTGAAGCTTGGTACTTATCTGTCAACTTCAATATCCATTACACTTCTGAGATTTGGCTTATAAGACATTAAACAACATAAGTCGCAGTACAGTGCCCCAAACCTAGTTCATAAGCTACATGAACTAATATACTAATTACATAGCTTAGTTGATGACACATGTCAAGCGTGCACAATTGTATCCCATATTCTCTTATTATTTGTAGTAGTGACAAGTGGGATATCATCTCAACAAGGATTTTGCAAACTTCTAAGTAAAGTGTTTTTTTTGTTTTAGAGAGATCAGGATGATAGAGAGGCAGACAGTACGGTCGAGGCAGGAAGGACGATGATCGGACAACCATAGCTTATGATGTGCCAGCACTACTAGCGTCGCCGCATAAACAAACTCAGGCCCATGGAGGTAGGGATCGGAGATCATAGGGTCAGGGCCATGGGTCAGGGAGTTAGCAGGTATGACCAAGATGAAGGACCACGTGTTGGCGATGTGGGTCAGAGGGTCATGTCAGAAGGGACTGTCCACGAAGATTGATGACTCCAGAAATGGTGACACCGGCACAGACTCAAGAGCAAATGTACGTGGTGAGTAAATCGAGCCGGGAGACGTCCCAGTAACGAGTTCAGGGTACGTGATTTAAAGTTTTGAACAGTTTTTGTTTAAGTTCATGCATGCATGGTAAGTTAAGGTAGGTCATGGTATATCATGGTATAAATGGTTAAGTTTATTATGTCGTGATACATGATAGGAAAGGTTTACGGTTACCTGGTGTTAGGTAACTGGGTTAGGGAAACTTGGGCAGATAATCGAGCTAAGAATAGGTTGTGGAGGTGCCGAAAGCGTGACGGATCATAATCACCTCAGCAGCACGCGTTTATGTCTAAGTGCAACACTACATCCCCTGAGCTGGGTACGAGAATAGTGGGGTGTTCAAAGGACCGTAAAATGGTACTATAAAGGTATGAGGCGTGGTCATACGAGGATAGTTTAAGTGAACCAGAGGTTCCTCGAGATCTGAGTTTCAGGGATGAAATCTTTCCCAGTTAGGAAGAATTGTAACGGCCCAAATTAATTAAATTATGATTAGCATTAATCTTGGGGATAAGCGATAGTAATTTGAACGTTACATGGATAACTCGGTTAACTCGAACATGAGAATCGAAGGTAAATGTCATTCACAGATGATGGTTGCTTATAATGCGGTGTTTACAATCATTATATTATTGTATTGCATCGCATGTATGTACATTGCTAACGGGAGAATTGGTGTGACCGATAGGTACGTCGATATGCGTGTCGGGGTGCGGGGCACCAAGTGTGGAGGTGCGGGGCATCGAGTGTCGGGTAATTGGGGGTTAGTGTAACCGTAAATATGTTAAATATATGACTAAACACACTAACCATATGTAATTATATGCATAAGTGAATTAATTTGATTTAAGATAAAATAAAGTCATATAGTTGGATGGGAATCAATAAAACCCTTGATCAACCTAATGATGATCCTAGAATACATATAACAAGGCAAGATGAGTGGCTTTCATGTGGGACAAATGGTTTCATGTGGGACAAGTGGCATTGAGGGAGGACACATGTCTTTGCAATTAAGTAAATCAAAGATTTGGTTAATCAATCCACTTACTAATATAAGTATATAAGGCATATACTTAATGGAGGAGCTCACATATACATTTGAGCTAAAAAATCAAAGAAATCGAGGAGGGTCCTGGCTGAAGAATTCAGGGAGATCAATGAGAGTTGGAGCACAAATCAATCCCTAGGTACACATCTCTCTATTTCAAGTTTGAAACTAGTTTTGGTTTTTGGTCATTTTCAGATGGTAGATGATTGAGTATTTGAAATTGGTTTATATATTTGGATTCCTCATTTGAAGCTAATAATGTAGCTGTTATGAAGTTCTTAATTTAGTTTTGAAATCAAAAAGATATGAATTTTTGAAGTTGTAAGATCAAAAATTGAAATTTTGAATGTTGTATTATGAACCAGCCTATGTAATCTGGTCATATCTTCCTCATTTTAAATCGAAATGGACCCAATCTTGTGGCATTTGAAAGCTAACTCAATGAGGAACAACTTTGTCCTACTAATACTTTTGTAATTCGATTTTTTACATCCAAAAGTACTCTACAAATAGGTGATTGAATGCGTTATGGGATTTTTGAAACTAAACTTTTAAAAGGCATAGCTCTCTAATTACTTATCCAAATGATTTTATCTTTTAGTATGTTGTTACTGGGTATTTCAGCTACCTCGTTGTCTAGAATCATGATTTTTAAAACTATAGATTGGGAGAAATAAATTTTCTAAAACTGTTGGTTGGATTAGGTTCTAATTGAGCTATTTTTAGTAAAATTGCGATGTCACTTTCATTTTAAACTAGAATTTCGCAAACCAAACCTTTTCGAAAGCTAAGATATAGACCAAAATATTTGCATTAAGGGAAGATTTTGATATTTGTACAATTTCATGCCTAAAATTGCGTTGTAATACAGGACTAATTAAATTTTGACTTTTGTTTAGTCTTAAGGGGTTGTTTTGAGTTAAGGTTCCTAAACCCATTTGACCTTACATAAACCCAATTTATTTAGATTAATTTGATACTAGGGACCCAAAGAATTTTAGTCGAGTATCAAGTACACTTTCGGGGTCGTTTAGGGGCTTCGCGGGCGAGGATTCGATGTACTTAGGTGCATAAACATGTTGGAATACATCACAGAATTCGTGATTTTGTTTTGACGAAATCGGATTACATGTGTGACTACTGATGGACACACATGGTTTTTTACTCAAATTTTGGTTTGCGTATATATTGCTTGTGGCTAAATCACTTGCACGGGTTACTTGTGTTTAATTCTTGTGTCGACGGCTGTAGCGGCCCCGCACCCTAAGGCCGCCCCGGGGTGTCGTCATGTCATGCGCTCCTCACTCGGTAGCCCAGCTACACGTGTCCGGCACCTTCCCGTCCATCTCATGTCTCAATAATCTTATCCACGGTGTATTACTATTGTAGTTAACCGATTATTCATATCAGTCTTAAGTTATTCCCTTAATTCTTTAAATTCCTTAAGTTCAATTGTCTATAGTTTATTCAAGTTGTAGCCATGCTAGTGGTTTGTATATTACAAAGTTACAAGGAACTAATCAATTTTTTATAGCGGAAGTCTTAAATTAAACATAAACATGAATTTTCATTAACTCTTAGGTTTTATAGAGCATCAATCCTACTATGGAAAACCAGGAATAGAGTGCACTGTATATATAAAGTGAAAAAAGTAAATATATATATATAAGTACACACATCTCACCAGTCTCCCATAAACTTAAAATATAGCAACATACCAAAATAAACACCTACGAGTAGTGTGCTAAATAGTGGGCGTGCTTAGAAATAGTTTTGCTAAGAATCTATTTACCCTTACTCGTAAAGGATCTGCACTCAGCCATCACAACAAAACAGATGACGAATCCAATAAGTAAAATCCTAAGGAAATTCACTGAGCATTCACATGATAAAGTAAATGAAATCCAATAAATATTGTTAAATAAACATACATAATGTAAACAGGCAACTGTAAATGGATCATCGCATGCGTAAATAACAATAAAGCGCAAACGTGCGTGCCTATTCGAGTCAGAACAAACCATACTTCGGATACCCTCCCAAGATCCTACCAGTGGGCACACCTAACTGGCCTAATACCTGGTCCTCTCGCTGCCCAACATAGACCCACGACACACCAACACATTCACCGAGGACACTTGATATACATGTTATGGTCTAGCGTGCCCTAGACACACAACAGAATACCTTGTGGGAGTGAACTCAACCAACCATTCAAACAGTGACACAAACATAGATAATTGAAGTAGATAAGGAATAGAATCAAGAATACACTGGACAAGATAAAATAAGACAGTAATGAAAGCAGTAAATACTCAAGTGATGTTCCTGTGGGTTTTACAAACCTCAAACGCTATCCGACTTCCTTAGACTCATGAATCTGACCCGACTAGCTCCTCGTTACTCGAGCTATGGTCCTTTAAGTCCCTGAACTCAAATTTTACACGTTTACATTGTTTAAAAGTGTTTACATATGTATTAAGTCAAAAATTCCAAAATCAATCCTTAAATTCAACTTTTATATGTCATTAGCACACTAATGGGTCTACCTAGTGCGCTAGGCAGAGTGAGCGCGCTAGGGGATCTATCTAGCACGCTACCGGTCTTCATTTTGAAAAATAGTTAAGAGCCCAATCTGGTTAGCGTGTCAGCCAGCCTGGTTAGCATGCTAACTGCGCACTGTGACAGAATTCTCAACTCGAGAATTATGTCCTAAACTTCCCAATTAGCTAACCAAGCCTCACAAAATCATTCTTCATTCAATGGTGGCTCCAAAACATCATTTAAACCAACATAATAACACCAATTTGCTAGAAATCATCAAATTCATGAATCCACTAGTTTTTTTCCCAAATTCATCAAAACCAAAATTTCCATTAAAACCAGTGTAAATTCTCATTTGAAATGTAAATATACTTGTAATTCATCAAGCCAACATCAAAAACCAATGACCAATCTTCAAATTCGAATTACACCCTAACCTACCAATTTTAACTCGTTTTTATGTGTATGAAGTGAAGGGGATGATTACCTTAGGTTTAATCCTCCAATTTGACCTCCAAATCCTGGTTTCCTGCTCCTCAATCACCTCTTCAACTCTCCAACAACTTAGAAATAAAAAATGATTTGGTTTGCATGTGTTCATCAACTCATCTTATATATTAAGATGGGATTGATTCCTAGTCGTTGATCTCCATATTTTTATGTATCTCAAGATTCATCTAATGGCCTATTCTTGGCACTTTTCCCACTTACTCTCTTCAAATGACACCAATTAGCGACTCACTTGGTTCCTAGATGTGCCAAAACTTATCTCTAGATCAATCTTATGGTTTCCAATTTAATTAACCAAACTATAGGCCTTTATTATTTAATCTAATTACTTAGCTTAGGCCCATTATATTACATATGGTTAGTGTTTTTATTCAAAAATTTAGCTAAATTTGTGATCCCGCTAACCCTCGACTACCCAACACCCGGTGCCTCGCGTTTTGGCACGTATTTCGAGGTAACTCCATAGCCTATTGTACTAATTAAGTCAACTTAGCCTATAGTTACATTACCTATTATAATTGATCAATTAGTCATTTTAGCGTGAGTTAGTCGAGTTTCCTAGCGTACCTGTTGTTCGCCTACCCAATACCCGCATTAACACGCCTTACGAAGCGAATATCCGTCACACTGACTCATCCGATAACAACGTACACACATAAAATGTTACAATAATATAATGCATTTAAACATCACATATAAACAACCATCATCCACTAATAATATATTCCCTCGATTTTCGTGTCCGAGTCAACCAAGTTTTTCCCATGTAACACCCGAATTACATCCATTAATCATTGAGATTAACACTAATCCTAGTTTAATTAATTTGGGCAATTACAACGGCAGTATAATACATCTACGACTATCGAGAGGGATTTAAGGTGTTTCCTTTACTTGAAATAGCGTCTGGAAGGGGTTCATCTGTTAACCAAAGTTGGGGTTTAGTCAAGTAAGCTTGTAAGTATATACGTGGTTCCCATCCTATTTTTATGGATTACCGGCTGGTTTAGGTCGGGGTTATCTCAGATTATTCCGTTATTTATTTATTGTTGCTTTATTTTTTAGCATGCTTTATTGGTATGTATTGTTACATTTATCTGTTGTTGTTTTGCTTGTTATATGACACCTACATTCATAGGAATATGGCTTACTGTTGTCATATGTTATATTCACATGTCTCATAGTTTACTAGTTTTATTTCATAAATATTATGAGGACTTCTCTTGGGATTTTATTTACTAGACTCGTCACTGTATTTGTTAAGTGATTGAGTGCAGATCCTTCGACGAGTAAGGGCAAAGGCAAGGAGGTATTGGGCGACTGCCTCTGAGATAGTGGCACCAACTTGTGTTTGATTACAGTATGTATGTATTTACTTTTCTTTGGGTTTTGTGGTCTATAGAACACTGAATACATGTATATGGATCTTTAGCTGTACTTATTTCGCATTTGATATATGCATGGTATCTTTTTGCCAGGTTTATCATTAATTAAGATTGTTAAATATTGCATAATTTATTCACTTAAAGACTTACGTTGTAAAATTGTATTTATAATTGGTAAAGTAATTAAACGGCAAATTTAAATCGCTAATAATTATATGAAGATTAATTAGCTAGGTTAGAGTTTAATGTAAAACATGAAAGCAACCATTTAGATCGCGGGGCGTCGTATATAAGCAGGCCATTGTGTGGTGAGACTTGTTGACATGTGATGCGACATGGCGAGTCCCGCGGCGGTCTCAGAGTTTAGGGTCGCCACACACTTAGGGGTGTATTCAATTTGACAAATCCATGGATTTCTTTAAAAGATGGATTTTCATGGATTTCATGGAATTTGATGGATTTAGAAATACTTGATCCAAATCTATTCAAATCTTATTGATAGGGGTGAGATTTGGTTATGTGTATTTTTTGAATAGAAATCTACCAAAATCTATTAAAATCCACTCAAATCCTAATGTCTTTAAAAATTAAATACATAGACTTTTTACAAATCCATAAAAATCCATAAAAATCCTAATTGAATACCCTTTGACTTTTTAAAAGTCCATTAAAATTCTTTGAAATCCAAATTAAATACACCTCAATTTCAAAATCCTCTAAGCACTTTTAAAATCCTTCCAAATCATCCAATTGAATACACCCCTTAAACTTTAATTCGCAAATTGCCATATTTATCCATTTCACACTCACAAACCATTGCAACTTTTCGATCAAGTGACCAATTTTTCATTAGATTCAACCTTTCAAAGCTAGATTTTAGTTTATTTAAGTGATTCTCCCCTTAATTTTCACACATTCAACCCAAAATTTTGTGAGTTTTGAGAGTGTAGAGCCAACTAGGGCTTAAGCAAAGGAAATCCGAATTGGAGCTTGGAGGAGTGTTCTAGAGGAGTCTTAGAATTTTAATCTTGAAAGATTTACTTTCAACTAGGTAATCAATGAAAATCCTAAGTTTTTATTGAATATATTTCTGGTTTTTCATCGATTTTTGGATTTTTATTAGATTAGAAGTTAAATATCAAAATCTTTTACTCCAAACTAGTTTTGATGTCGAATGTTTTCAATTATAATACTAGTATGAGAGTGGTGTGATGATTTGTTTATTGCTATCAAGTTTTTTTTAGTACATGGTTAATGGATTGAATTTTGTACACAAACTAATTTGAGACTAAGTTTCAAATAAATTTAGGGGTTTCATGTTCATCTGTCGCATGATTTGAATTACTTACGAATGATTATTTTTATCAATAATATTTTATCAATGAATTTCATATGAATTTCAAACTCTCGATTTATAAACGACTTTTTTCAATGAATTTCTCCTTATTAGATAAGTTGAACTTTACCGAACACCTTTCCAACAACTTGATTTTGAATGGTTTTACTGGTTCATTCTTTTACTTATGCTTATCCAAATGGCTGGAAGTGGAAAGGGTAGAGGTTCAAATGAGGAGAAAGGAAAGGGAAGTTAGTAGAGAAAATAAAGAATAAATCTAAAGTTTACCAAATCCAACCCATGTCAATTTCTTTTAACATACCTAGAATTAGACCACAAAGAGAACCTACTCCACTTTCATCATCTAGTTATAATACTAAGGATGATTATGTAGATGATGGGGAGGAAGTGGAAGAAGTAGAAGAAGAGATGCCGACGGGGGTGAGAAATTATGTACTTAGGAAGGAAAACTTTATTAATGAGAAGGCCTTAACAAATTTAAGAATGATTTAGTGAAAGATAGGAAGTTGATCCCGGATAGGGGATTCAATGTGAAAAATGAATTGAAATACAAGCCTAGGATTCTAGATATCATCGAGGGGAAAAACTGGGGATTGTTGACTAGGGACTATAACCACTTAGACCTTGAGGATGTTCCTAGTGAGAAGAGTTGTGATATTTTGGTGAGAGATTTTTACGTAAACGCCTATGAAAATGACAGTAACAAAGTCATGAGTTCGATGAAGAATAGTGGATTCTTTTGCTGCAAGAATAAATCGGTATTTTGGTTTACTGGGATTTCACCAAAAAGGAAACGATGAGTACCCTAAGCCTGAATACGTGATTAAGTACCACTACCCCGCCGAGACAATTAGGGGAGGTTTAGAGGCAGTCCATGATGATAGATTCCTTTTTTATATGGAGGGGTACCCGAACCACATAACCACCAATTTTTTTTTGTAAAATCACTAAAGCATGGTGTTATTTCATCAATTCTAGCTTACAGCCGAGCCTACAATATTATGAGATAGTGAACTACAAAGTCGCCTTACTTTACCACATTTTCATGAGGTTGGGATATTTGGATGTTGGAAAAATTATCTACAAGTCGATTAGGAGCGTCATCACCATAAAAAAGAACGACGGACTATATTTTCCTTTGATAATCACGGCTTTTTGTAGAGCAGATCAAGTAAACATGGCAGCACTCGATATGGATGTTCTACAGTAGAAGATCATCACGGATGAAGTTATAGATAGATATGGAAAAATTAGTGGTTATGAAGAATTTGAATATGAGAGAGAGAAGCCTGAGATAGCCAGAAGAGAGACAGGGAAGAGAAGAAAAATCAGAGATGACACGAGGAGGATTTTGGAAGAAATGTCAGAAGCTAGAAATGATCTGAATGTGGAGCAACCTGCTAGGGACTATGATAGACTATACATGGAAGAGTCAGAGTTGGCTTTTATAGGTACAATTATGCTCAATCAAAGCAAACTTTGAGGATTCATGAACTGGTGTTCGAGAACCAGAGGGCCTTAACAACGAACATTCACAGGATGAAGAGAACAATATCCAGAAGACATAGATGACAAGGAGGCGTAGAGGTTCATGTACCATCTACACAGATGAGACTATTGATGAACAGTAGTCTTAACGTTCCAATACTTCTAGGTAAGGACTAACACCTATATGACCCCACTGCAAGTTACAGTCTCAGATGATTGATCCAATTGAGGATGATGATGACACGACTTTTGGAAGACGACATTGATTTCATTATTCTATTTATCTTCTTTGTCTCCGAGTGATATTGTGTGAGGTCTTCCATGTAAATATGGTGATATACTTCGTGATTTGTGGTGAAATATTATTTTTGATTTATGATTGGTGATTTGAATTCATGTGCTACATTTGATAAAGTGTTTTGGTGATACATTTGATATACATTGGTGATGTTTATTCTAATTTTTATGCACTCTGTTTGATGAGATTTATTTATTGAGTTTATTCTTACATTGATTATCCAATTTATGATTATATAAATTCATTTATAATTCACGTGGTATATTTGTTTTGTTAAAAACTCGACATAATTTTTAAATCTTGAGGACAAGGTTTGAAATGAGTTTGGGGGTATTTTAGGTGAAGTATGACAATGATAGCAAAGAAAGCAATGAAAGGAAAGAAACGTAGAAGATAAGTCAAGAATTGATGCAAAGTTCAAACTTTTGATCCTATATTCAAGTAAGCTGATGAAATTTTTCAAATTTCTTCCGAATTCAAGTAAGTATGAATTTCATTTTACATTATTTTTCCTTATGAAAAGAATGATGATAAAAATGAATATATAATAGACTTTGAATGGAAGTGATATTTGTATTACCCAAGTGAATTCTATGATAGAAGGAATCAATTTTTACACCCTTTGTGATTAACTTCACTAGTTGATGTATACACCAAATTGAATGCCTTGTGTTAGTCATAAGAATGGGTAGAAGATCAAAACAAAAGTGCAAGATGAATAAGATAGATTTTTAAGAATCTTGTAATATAAAAGCTATTGATTAAGTGTTTTATAGTGTATATATATATATAGAAAGATATTATGCCACAATTGAAAGAATAAATGGGTTAGAAACCAATGAAATTCTATAAATTAGAAATAATATTTTCTTCAACTTTAGTGGATAGTGAGAAGTGTTAACAAAAGTTTACAAATATATAAAGAATCCTATATATTCCATAGGAAATGGAGCAGGAAATCTATAGTTGGAAAAATATGGAAATGTCCATTGGAAATAGAGCAGTGAATCAAAAAACCAAAAGCAAAAGAAATATATAATAAAGAAATAATTATGATGGAGTAGAAAAGAATGAGAGACGAAAAAAATGGATGTTCTTAAGCTCTTCAAAGAAAAGATTTAGCTCGAATGCTTGAAACTAGAGTTAAGTGAAGTATTTCTTAATCTAACACGTTTTAAAGAATGTATTTATTGGTATCTTGGTAAAACTCCTATTGATTTTGATTGTGATGCTATTATGAAGTATTTTCTAAAATTAAGATTACTCTAGTGTTTTTTGTGTTTTGAGATTCTATACTAGTCATCGTAAGCTTGATGTTTGTCAGTGGAAATTGAGAAAACCTACATTATGTATTGGTCTTAGTATTGAACATTAAGTTTTAAAAGGGTGTTGCATTAGGTGGTTGAGCTATGATTAGAGGATGTTTTGTTTTGTCTAAATCATTCTATTCTATCATAACTTTTATTACTTGTAGGTAATATGTTTCCATTTGAAAATCACTTCTATTTTAAATTTTCTATTATTTGAAGTTAAGACGAACTAGAATGAAATCAGTTTATAAAGAATGAAAAGAGAATATAATTAAAAGTATTCCTTTGCTCGAGACAGCAAAGTGCTGAGTTTAGGAGTATTTGACAAGTCAATAATTAAACATATTTTATAGTATAATTTAGGTTGAATTTAGATATAAATTATGATATTACACTAGGTATTCTCTTGTTTTGTGATTTCAAGATTTTATTAGGAAAACGAAGAAATGAAAGAAAAATAGAAAGAAGAGAAAAATAGTCAACTGTAGAAGAAGTCCAGTAATTAGCTAACGATACAGGAATGCACTAGGAATCGCCACCAAAATTGGCAGCAAAAATTAATCAGCGAATCATAAGCGAATTGAAAAATATACTAGAAATCTCCAGTTGAATTGATGGAGTATAGAGACCAATTTTCATTGATTAACTCAGCGATTTGTGATCATTATGGAATCGGTGACAAATCTCTGAGGTCGGTTACAAGTTTTTTTAGATTAATATGAAGGATTTGAGTTTATCTATGATATGTTTACTTAGGAAACTATAAATAGGACCTTAGGGCTTCGAAATTACTATCTCTCTCAAAGCCCTCTATTAGTTATAAGTTTATTTTTATTGAGTTTATGTTGGAAGCTACATTGGAGCTTTGATTTATTTAAGAGGTAATTATTTATAAATTACGTCTTTCAATTATATTAATGTGTTATTTATTTCCAGCATGAGTGTGTAGTTTATTAATCTAAACAAATCCTAGACATGTATATACTTTGGATTGTTATATAGTTATAATTAAGGAATCATGAACTTAATGCTTTAGATCTATTCATACAAGTCAATCTCGATTTTAATAAGTTGTTTTTGCGTATTACAACTAATGAAGATTGATATTGCATGCATAGTTGCAAATATGTATTGTGGTATTACGATTTTGAATCTATGTTTATGATTATCGACAAAAATTATAGTAGTAACTAGGATTAATTTATAGTGCAAATTTCCCAAGTGAATGTTCTAGGTGATTGTGTTCTAAGTTATTTATTAATTAGCATATTCGGATTAATATTTGATTTAGATTAGGCATGATTTTCATTGAGTATTAATGTTATCGTATTTTTATTTTATTGCGTTTTATCCAATAGGTAGATTTATAATGATAAGGATATGGCTTATTTTCCATTGAATATAGGAGAATCGATGGCTAGCTAAAGGATATCGATCTATTATGAATTAGGATTTAATGATTACAAGATTCCATGTGATATAATTACAACTATGTTATGAAGTGATGTTATATTCTAGTGTTTGAATGCAATCCAAGTATATTACGTTGTTTGGTGGGGTTTGTTTATATGTTTGTTTAGATATTTGCATTATATTGAATTTGAATTTCGTTTAATTTCGTTTGCATTGAATTGTTTGAACAAGTTTAGTTAGTTTGGTTGATTAAATTAGTAGCTATAGTTTTCATTTATTTGATATTTTAATTACCGTTTAATTAGAGTAACTAAATTAAGAAAAACAAGAAAAAATATTTCCTTATAAGTTTGCAAAATCCATGTGGAAACGATATCTCATTTACCACTACTACAAATAATAAAAAATACGAGAAACTATTATGCACGCTCGACACGTGTCACTAGTAAATTTAAGTCAGAGAACTAAATAATATACCTATCATAAGTAACATCTATGACTTAATCCATGTGGCGTTCTCATAGCGGGTCGATCCAGTACCTTGTTCCCTAACAAATACTAATGATTTTGATTCGTATCCTTATACGCATGATCATCACATGTCCATCAGTCAAAACTCATTGTAGTCTTAATTCATTATAGTTCCCAGAATAATTACCGACTAGCGACATTTAGGATGTTTCAGTAAACATCCATGGATCATATTATAATGTAAACATGCAAACCAATTATAATTATGAATATCAAAATGAATTTTCTATTTTATTAACCAAAATAGTGATAGAAATAATGTTCATAAGATTGACCTAGAGCACATGCCCTAACAACTTTATGGCAAACTAAGATTATTACTTTAGTGAGGAGCCAAACATCTACTTTCAATTATGGAAGAGATGTAAAATAGCTGGGAAGGGCCCTTCTCAATCTTAACACAATATATCTACGGCTGATCTTAGTTTTAGAAAATATAATTTTCGAGCTTGTGACTTGGAATGTGGTAGTTACTGGAAGAAACATGTTGTGATTTGTAAGTTCTATGGTATTGATAGTTATCAAGGTATAAATGTTTAGGTGTTTTTCTTTAAAGCTTGTATGTTTAATTTCGTCGTCAACTGGTGTGATGGACAAGAGTTAAAGATACAAGTTAATTAGAGCATGAAATAGTTAGAACTACATATGAAGGTATTAGCATACTAGTCAGTATGCAACTACAACTTAGTTAAGTGGAGAGGATATATATAGACAAGAATCATAGGTTGTTGACATATTTGGAAGATGTATGTATTCTTTTGAATCTCTCACCTATGAAAGGGCGGTGTAGATTCAAAAAAATTTACGTTAAGGAAAGCTTGAGAATTATTGTATACAGGTTAGAGCTATTTCCACAATTAATTGGAGTATACAATATCTTTCATGTCTTTATGTTATATAAGACAGACCAATTCATGTCCAGTGTTGACGAAAACGAAATTGATTTGAAGGAAGATTTATTGTTTGAGGAATTAACTTTGAAAATAAAACTCTCTTATGAAGAAATAACTCCCTTACATCTTTAAAGTTACAGTTAGTTTATAAACATAAATTCGATGACGAGTTTTCTTAAGTCGGGGAGAATGTAACAACTCATATCCTTAACCTGGTGATTAGCATTAATCTGAATGTAAATTAACCCGAGTTATGATCATGGTTAAGCTCGGCTTGTCCAGATTAGCGTGTGAGAGCGCTTTTGTGTTGTATTGTATTTGATTGGTGTAGAAAATAATTAATTGAACTATAAGTTATTAATGTGAATTAATATAAAGCTAATAGTTGGAAAATAAGTATATAATAAATTTTCGATATGCCTAGTGTGACACGTGTGAATCGTGGGTGATCATACGGGAGACGTGGAAATGGTGTGTACACCCGAGTGTGCTCGTTGGCGCATGTGGCGAATGGATGTTGTTGAAGTTGTTGTTGCTGTTGTTGTTGTTGTTGTTAATCATATAATTTTATGTGTTTGGTTGTGAGTTTGATGTTGATGGATGGGTTGTGATCAAGGTAAGACCCATTGTTGTGCTCCTTTGGGTGTTTTGGAAGTGTTTTGATGCAACCAAGGGGTCTGGGATGTTGCAGGAGTCTACAAGGAGGAGTGCAACCCCGTATAAGGGTTGCAGGAAACAACACCACTGGTGGCGTCATGGGCATGGAACCCACGACGCCACTTGTTGTCTAAATGGAGTCATGACCCCCATGACCACAGTGTCGTGAGTCCGAAATTGAGAAAAGAAAAATGGGAAACAAGGTTTCAATTATCTAGTTCGAACGAGATTCAAATTAGGGTTCTAAGATCGTACTAGGTAGGGTTGCAAGTGGGGCAGGGCGGCGTGTAACGGCCCAAATTAATTAAACTAGGATTTAGTGTTAATCTCGGGGATTAACGGTCGTAATTCAGACGTTATGTGGACAACTCGGTTGGCTCGGACACGAGAACCAAGGAAATATGTTATTTATGGATGATGGTTGTGTATATGTGGTGTTTAAAATTATTATTATATATCGCACCACATGTGTGTACGTTGCTATCGGGCGAGTTAGTGTGACGGGTGTTCACCTCGAAAGGTGTGTCAACGTGGGTATTGAATAGGTGAAATACGGGTACACTAGGAAACCTCAACAAACTTACATAAATATGGCTAAGTTATTAAATTGAAATGGGTAATGTAACCATAGGCTAATTAAATTAAATTCGAACAACAGGCTATAGTGCCTCGAAATGTGTGTCGAGACGCGGGGCACCGGATACCAGGTAGCCGAAGTTTAGTGGGACCATGAGTTGGTTAAATTTGATAAATGAATTACTAACCATATGGTTTTAAAAGGCTTAATGTAATGTGACATCATTTAAATAAGATAAGCCTATAGTTGCATTGAATAAAAGTGACCTTTAGATGGGCATATAGATCATCATATTGAGTTACTCTAGGAAGGGAGTGTGCTATTGGAGTCATCAAGAGGTGTAGGACAGCATGCTTGTGAACCACAAGATAAACCTCGAGATACGTACGCACACTTGATCAAGACCAAACATATATATAGGAGATAGTGGAGTGTTTGATCAAACCACTCAAGAAACTCATGCAAATCTGTGAAAACTGAGGAAAAATGAGTTCAAGCTGGGAAATTTGGACACTTGATATCAATTCAAGAGCTTAAACCAAGGTAATCACCTTCCTCATCTTCAACAATTTCCAATAAACTCATTTTTGACATGTTTAGTGAAATTCGAGTTTAATGATGAGATCTCTGATTTGTGGTGTAAATGTGATGAATTGCATGTTGTTAGATCTTGTATATAGAGAGATGATCACTGGTTTAACTAGATTTGATGATTTTGATGAAATTGGAAAGTTGTGATAAATGCATGAATTTGGAGAAATTAAAGTAATTTGATGTTTTGGAATGATTTGATTGTTATATTGAAATTATTTGGATGAGGAGAGGGTATAATCTAGGTTATGGTAGCTAATTGAGAGAGTTAGGACAGAATTCTCGAATTGAGAATTATGTCACTGATGACCGATAGTGCGCTACCTGGAACGGTTAGCGCGCTAACCGTTATGGGTTTCTTATTGTTCCTCAGGTTGAAGAACAGTAGCGTGCTACATCATTCATCTAGCGCGCTACCTCTACATAGCGCGCTACACAAAGCCTATAGCGCTAACTGCAGATCAAAAATGGAAATTAAAGGTTGTTTCGGTAATTTTCCACTTAATATACGTCTAAGTACTAGGAAATAACATAAACTAATAAAATTGGACTTCAGGGACTAGGAGACTGCAACTCGATGTCGGGAAGCTTGACGAGTCGGTACAGGAGTCCGAGGGGGTCAAGAGCGTTTTGAGGTTTGTAAAACCCACAAGTCACTTGAGTATTTATTTTCTTTCATTACTTTTTTACTCTATTTCTTGTTTCTATTTCCTATTTACTCAATTATCTGTATTTGCGTCATTGTTGGGACGGTTGGTTGAGTTTACTCCCACCGGATATTTCGTTATGTGTCTATGCATTCTAACCATAGCATGTGTATCAGGAGTCCTCAGTGGATAACGACCCAAGCTACTTTGTCGATACATGTGTCGATGCATCGTGGGTCTACGCCGGCCACCAAGAGGGACCAGGTGATGGGCTAGTTGGGTGCGCCCACTAGTGGGATCTTGGGGAAGTTATCCGAAGTATGGTTTAGTATGACTTGAATAAGCACATACGTTGCGCTTTATTGTTATTTACGCATGCAATGATCCATTTACAGTTGTCTGTTTACATTCTGCATGTTTATTTAACAGTATTTCTTGAAATTCCTTTACTTTATCATATGAATGCTCAGTGAATTTCCTTGGGATTTTACTTACTGGACTCGTTATCCGTTTTGTTGTGATAGCTGAGTACAGATCCTTCTACGAGTAAGGGCAAGGGGATCCTTGGCGACTATCTCTAAGCTCGCCCTCTGTTCGGTACACTACTCGTAGGTGTTTATTTTGTCATTTTTCTTTATATATGTTTTTGGGTTTATGGGAGACTAGTAAGATAGGTGTACTTGTATATATTATCTTTTGTCGCCTTATATACATACAGTGTACTATTCCAGGTTTTCCACAGTAGGAGTTATGCTCTATAAAACTTTAGAGTTAATAAAAATACATGTTAATGTTACTTTAAGACTTCTGCAGTAAAATACTAAATTTCGCAACTCTGTAATACACAAACCACTAGCATGGTTAGGACTTACATAAGCTACAAACAGTTGAACATATTAACCAAGTTAGTAATACATATGTGGACACGATTATCGAGACATAAGATGGACGAGCAGGTGTCGAACACGTGTAGTTGGCCCAGCTAGCAAGGAGTACACGGAGACACGTCACCCCGGGGCGGCGGGGCCGCCACACAGGGTGGGGATCGTAATAGCCACCACACAGGGTGGGGATCGTAATTATCGTCCCCGTCCCTACGGGGTGCGTGATGGGGATTTTTCCGGAAATTCCCGCAGGGCGAACTTTGCCGCCCACCCCGCGATGCCCCATCAATTTTGTAAAAAATATATATTTTGATCTTCATTCATTGGTCATTTTGGCACTTAAGTACTATTTTCTCAATTGTCTTAAGAAACTATTTTTCTCAAATTGAAGGATTAATGCAGACTTATTTTGTTGATTGAGTTACAAGTTATCATACTTAATTAAATATATAAGATTTTCAAATCTAGTATGGCAAATATATTTCAATGATGTTCGAATATAATTTTATATATATTTATCATATAACATATATATTATAGAATTAATCTAATGGAAAAAACAAATTTTATTGTTGGAGATCTTGAGTTTCATTCCATATATTACATATGTTTTAAGCAAAAAAGTTAAATAATTTTTTTGTAAAAACATAAAAAATGAAGAATTCTATGCAAGGGATGTGGGGCGGGAATCCCCGCGAGGCGAAAACAATTACCGTCCCCGCCTTGCCCCGCATGGTGGGGCAAGAATTTGCCATGTGCCTTGCGCCGCGAGGAGCAAAAAGCGGGGATTCCTTGCCCCAACGGGGCGGGACACCGCGGGGAACAGGGATTCTCCGCCCCACTTGCAACCCTAGTACTAGGACTAGTATAACATCGAAATTGACCAAAATAAACTTATGTTTATGTATATTTACCTAGGAGTGCCCTAGGAGACTCGGAAGGGTTAACGAGACTAGGAAACACTAATCGAGGTAAGTATGGATTTGTTTGATTATCAATAATGTATGGATATGTAGTATATGTACTTCATAGAGTTTATTTACTTGAATGGGGTGTTATGTACATTGTGATCTGATTTAAAAAAAAAAAAAAAAAACGATGTATTGTGTGATCGACGAGAATAATTCTTGGTGTTGAGGATAAGTTGTATAGGAGATGGGTTTGGTTTCCGACCTATATATTAATTCCTACTTAGCTAGATAGGTTGCGTGGATTACACATTCACTAGAAGGTTTAAGATAAAAATATTTGGATAGTGATAAGAGGTAGGGCAATACATACGCGCAAACGTGTTGGTCAGGTTATGGCGTCACTGTAGCTGATGGGTAATCGACTCTAGTTTTATAAAATGAGGGTGAATCACAGTGTAATAGCTAATGACTGAATAACTTGCATTCATTTATATATTGATTTATATCTTTTCCATATTCCTAATAGCTATGATTGGTTATTATTGCTATTGCATTTCTTTCTTGAATATTATATGGATTGATGATGATTAGTTAAATCCTAACTTACAGAGCAAGTTGGAGCGCTCACCCAAATTAGCATTTCAGGTTCATAGCCTAGCGCTTCGGCTAAGAGAAAATAGAAGGCTTAGGAGTTATTTGGTCTTTCTTTGATGTAATATTGACCCCTTTTTTGTATATTATTTACTATTTAAAGCACAGTTTTGTAATATCACAGGGTTTGGAAGTTTTGAGTACTCGATGTTGATTCTGGTTTAATTTGATTTTGTATATCTTATACATTATCGAAAAAGTTTTGATTTTTCATTGTATTTATCGTTTATTTTATTTCAATATTCGATATACAACTGTAGTTATCAGGTACATGAGGTGATGTTGTTGGCTCTAATTAAATCTAGCTGGTGTACCAAATCTTAATTAGGGTTTCAGGTCGAGTATCACCCTAATCGGGATAGGAGATCTTACATTGAACTAGCACGATCAAGACCCACTCTTTAAATTTAGGTGTTGTCCTACCGAGGCTCACGAGCGTAACAAAAAAATCACGAAATCAAGAACATCTTGCATCATTGTGCTTTGGGCAACTTGTTCTTTGAGAATTCGTCAACGTTATGCGCCAACAAACTCCAATTCAGGTTATAAATTGATGCCCTAAAAACTAACGGCGGCACAACAACCCAATTAGATCAACCAAAAGCACTCAAAAATCCATAAATCGAATGGAAAACAGAGGGAGAACACACGTACTAAATGAATGAAGGTAGTTTTTTATGGGCCGGGGTGGGTGGGATTGGTGGCGCGAGACGAGAGTGGTAAGTTTTTTTTCAAAATGGAGTACGTTTAGCAAAAATTGGATTCCATTTGGTCGAGGGTTTATAGTGGAGGTTTTGTCACTTCACGCCGGGATCAAAACTTTTTTAGAAAGTAGTGTATGTCAGCAAAAAGTGAGGTCTGTTTAACCACTCCCAAAAATAATTACCAATTCAATGGTGTAGAAAATAGTACCCTCTGAGACGAAGGTTTTTCTGGTTGGGAAAGAATAAAATGTTCCACAGCAAACATATTAATGTCATCTGATGACAAAATAAGCTTCTATCATGTAATTGACTTCCAATTGAATGAGCCACAAATGCTGGAGCAATGGCCAAAAACAGTATTAGTTAACATCGAACCGGCAAATCTTTCAACTTAGTATGAAATTGGCAGTGTGCTTTTATCTAAACCTTCTCCATGAAGTGAGTTTCATCTCTTACCTGCCAACTGAAATATTGGAAAACCTGACTGGAAGAGCCAGCAAAAACACAACAAAGCTCGTCAGGAACTATGTTAATCATCACTGAGTTGAGCTTTCCAAACAAGAATTTGTCGTTCATTAGGATGCACATTTTGATGTCAAAGCCTTCTCACGTACAGCGATAAGTTTAGGTAGGAGTTCAGAGACCACCTTCTGCAAAGAGACATGGCTCACGCAGGCATTCTTTCCATTGACGATTGTTCTTGCAAGAACCAGAATTTCAGATGCGTCCATATTTTCATCAATATAAACACTCGGTGAACTATCTTCATTGAGGCTCGAGTTCTTTAGAATCTCAATAACTTTTTCCAAGCTAGCAACATTCCTACCGGCACCTGAGCCCATTGCAGTGGCAGCACCAACTGCATTTGCAAGTGCCAATACATTGATTGCGGTCACATTGTGTAAAAACCCAAAAACAATAGCGGCCACAAAGCTATCTCCGCACCCAACAGTGTCAACCACATTCACCTGGTGGAAAATCAAAATGGCAATTACCTACACCTTCAAACTCAAGGAATCTGTACAATCAAAAGCTGCCTCAAAGTAAGAGAAATAGGCATAAGCATATTTTGTGAATAGATTGGAAAAAAAAAAAAAAACTTCTTTATTTTTTTTACGAAAGCACATGAAATACTTCACAGAAAGGCAAAAGACAGACTTATATATTTATGAAATGCATAAACTTTATATCGCATTGGAAAAACAAATTACCTTGAAAGCAGGGGCGTATGAAACACTAGAAGAAGTTATCAGGAATGAACCCTTAGAGCCCATTTTAACAATGACCCATTTTGTACGCACCCCTTCCTTAAGCAACTTCCGGCCAGCCAGAATTGGGTTTCCAACTCCAGTTAAAGATTCAGCCTGAAAATTCATGTACACTCGTTGAATAGTGAAAGGAAGGATAATCAAGAAAACTGTATGAATAACAATCCAAAAAGATAAGCGCACACACAACATAGCCTCAGTTCCAAATTAATTGGGTCGGCTACGTGGATCAAACTCTTTCATTGTTCTCGATTTAATAAGCGCACACACAAGAAAGAAAAACGTTTGACATGGACATTCACAAACAAAAGCTCGAAATACCCAAGCAAAAGGAGTTTTTCATAGAAGTAGGTTCTAATCAGCAAAATAAATGAATGAAAAATAATCCAAGCATCTATTGTAAAAGTCAAACAACAACAACAACAACAACAACAACAACAACAACAACAACAACAACAACAACAACAACAACATAGCCTCAGTCACAAATTAATTGGGGTCGGCTACATGGATCAAACTTTTTCATTGTGCTCGATTAAGTGCAATTGATGGTGAGCTTTCCAGATCATTCAAATCCCCCCTAATTAATGTATCCCATGTTAACTTTAGTCTACCCCTACCTCGTCGAATTTCTACAATTGCTATTGAGTCAAATTTTCTAATGAGAACATTTGTAGGCCGTCTTTGCAGGTGACCAAACCACCGCAAACCGCCCTTCCCTAATCTTTGTATCAATTAGTGCTACTCCTACTTGTCTTTGAATTTATATATTTCTTATTTTATCTTTACAAGTTTTACCACACATCCACCTAAGCTTCCTCATTTCTGCTACGTTCATTTTATGTAATTGTTGTTGTTTTACCGCCCAACAATCACTTCCATAGAGCATAGCTGGCTTAATTGCGGTCCTATAAAATTTTCCTTTTCCTTTTAACTTAGTAGGAACATTTCGATCACAAATCACCACTGTTGCACTCCGCCATTTCTTCCATCCAGCTTGAATTCTATGTGTGACATCTCACTATTACCATCATTTTGTATGATTGATCTTAGGTATCTAAAGTGGTTCACCTTATGAACTTCTACTTCCCCTAATTTTACCACTCCATTTTCTCAATACCTAGTATTTCTAAACTCACAGTGCATGTATTCGGTCTTCGTCCGACTCAACTTAAAGCCTTTAGATTCTAATGTATTCCTCCATAATTCTAATTTCCTATTCACTCCATCTTTTTGTCTCATCCACTAAGACAATATCATCTGCAAATAACATACACCATGGTATATCATCTTGTAGATGTCTAGTTAGTTCAACCATACAACAACAACATAGCCTCAGTCCCAAATTAACTGAACTTTTCCATTGTGCTCGATTAAGTGCAATTGATGGTGAGCTTTTCAAACCATTCAAATCTCTCTTAATTAATGCATCCCATATTAACTTTGGTCTGCCCCCTACCTCGTCGAATTTATACAGTTTCTATTTAGTCAAGTTTTCTAGTTGGGGCATTTGTAGGTCGTCTTTGCAGGTGACCAAACCACCGCAACCGCCCTTCCCTAATCTTTGTATCAATTGGTGCTACTCCTACTTGTCTTTGAATTTCTATATTTCTTATTCTATCTTTACGAGTTTTACTACACATCCACCTAATCATCCTCATTTCTGCTACGTTCGTTTTATGTAATTGTTGTTTTACCGCCCAACATTCACTTCCATAGAGCATAGTTAGTTCAACCATAACTAAAGTAAATATATATGGGCTTAAAGCCGATCCTTGATGTAGTCCTATCGTAATGGGAAATTCTTTTGTATCTTCTCCAAATGTCTTTATACTCGTTACTACTCTATCATACATATTCTTAATAGTGTCTATTACTCTATTGTAACAGTCTTTGTAATTAAAATCAAATTTCAAGAATGCAGTGTTAGGGATTAAATACCATGAAAGCTTATATATAACCTTTATAAACTATGGGAATTAGGAAGAGAAGAAAGCTTAGGACCATTGAACAACAGCATTTGATAAAACTAGAGTTATGAATGTAATAGTAGAAGTACTGAGTTCACATCACATATCAACAGAAGAATTACATACCGGTAGCTTTGCTACATGAAGTTGTAGATTAAGTAATTGCAGGTTGCTCAAGTAGTGAAATCGAATGATACTTGAAGGTTCAAGATCCAGCTGTGGCAGCTTAGATCTGATTTCTGAATTTGACCGTAACAGATGCAAATAAGATTTTTTTTGTGTGTGTGTTTTTCATATATTATTATTTTCAATTAGAAGTCAGTTCTTTGATTCTAGGATTGTGTACCAGGTTGCACATTCCTAAAATCATGTTCTTAAGAGCTGCACGTATTCTTGAACTTAAAGATGACAAGAAATTATTTCTTCAACTTGGCATGAAAACTCTTCTAGAATTCAAGGAATTTCATTCTACTAGGCTGTTACCAAAAAACCCTTTCAACATATGCAAAGTCAACGAGATCACTTCAAACCCAAGTCTGGGTACTGGAGAACTCCTAAAAGTTAAACTTCCTTACCGCAGTAAAGGATAAAATTAACTAAAGCCCCAGATTGTCAAGACATTTTTTAAGGAAAATGGGAAGATTAGTCGTCTAATAGGTTATCCTCAACTTTGCTGATCTATGGGATGAGAAGGGCTTCATGATTATGCGCCATGTTTGTAGAACTTTCCCTCACATAATTTTATCAACAGTCAAGGACATTTGGGAAGCTGTTAGGCAAACTTACATAATGAAGGATAAGAATTCATGAGGGAGAAAACAAAGCATTATATATTGAATTATAATGTAATGAAAGGTAGGTGGAATTAGATTATTATCAAACCTTCAATAAGAAGTGTAACTTAGGTCACAGCCAACTCGGAACACTATTTGGAAAGAGAACTTTTGAATTTCTAGCAGGGAACAATAGAAAAACGACCCAATCCATATTACTAGAGGTCTTGTCAACTATAAATTATTTAGGCTGAAATAAGGAAGGGCTGTGATGCTTGATACAATTAACTCGAAAGGCTCTGCCAAGATGACCGTTTATAAAGCTCGCAAGTCTCTATTGAGGCACTAAATGCTGCTGCAATAAATACAAAGAATGAACTAGATCATATTCCAAAGAAATTTGGTGCATCTATCGCAAAAAACTCACAACACCCCATAGACGCTTGCTAGAACCTCTACCAAAAGCCCCAAAGAGTAGGACACTCTAGTGGATTCATGGTGATTCAGCAGTATAGATGGCCCACATTGTCAACTTTGACATTCAACATGTACAAACCAATTCTGATAGTGAAAACATCAATGAGAAGAGATTGAACTAAGAAGCCTTCTCACTATAGCATTGACAAATCAGCAAGCCACGTTCTTTGGCTCAGAATGATATAATCCCTTGCTCTTACAGAACAAGTGCCCCATATTTCATTAACTAAAGTCTTAAGCAAATATTTCCTCTACTATTCAAGCATCTTGATTAGGCGGATGTGTGGTAAAACTCGTAAAGATAGAATAAGAAATATAGAAATTCAAAGACAAGTAGGAGTAGCACCAATTGATACAAAGATTAGGGAAGGGCGGTTGCGGTGGTTTAGTCACCTGCAAAGACGGCCTACAAATGCCCCAACTAGAAAACTTGACTCAATAGAAACTGTAGAAATTCGACGAGGTAGGGGCAGACCAAAGTTAACATGGGATGCAGTAATTATGAGGGATTTGAATGGTTTGAAAAGCTCACCATCAATTGCACTTAATCGAGCACAATGGAAAAGTTTGATCCATGTAGCCGACCCCAGTTAATTTGGGACTGAGGCTATGTTGTTGTTGTTGTTGTTGTATTCAAGCATCTTGATGTTGAGAGTTTCCTTGTGTAATACAGTACTACAGTACTTATGATGTGAGCTTTTAAGAGGGTAGACTAAGAGTTAATAGCTTTAAGTTTTTAGGCTCCACTAGAGTAGCCTTTGAGTTTAAGAGCATTTAAAATGTTTTTTTTTAATAAAAAATAGGTTAAATGGACACGACCAATTTTATTCACATGTTTAGCAACCCCTGTCGAAACACTCAATCAATAAGAATATCGTCTAATTGGGACTGATTTGCAATTTTTCATCAATACGGATCTGTAAGAACATGGTACTATAATTCCACATATTTCCCCGAATTATTTAGTTTTATTCAAACACCGAATACAAATATACATGCAAATGAATTTTACAAGTTTTCATACCCAAGGGGAAAGAAAACATAACTTGCAAATTTGATGCTAACTTGAAAGAAAACGATGTAACAACTGATGTTATTTTTCAGAAGATACTCCTACTTAATGGAAGCACATTAGATATTGCAAAATCAGGAAATAGTGTCAAGTATGATGACTAAATTTGATAGGACTCAATTCAGACAACTCACAACTTGATTGAAAGAACTAAAGATTAACAAATTTACTGATCGAAAGATGGAAAAAACTGAAATATAGAGAGAGACGTAACAAAACCAAATATGCAATACACATTTGAGAAGCCTATTAGCTCTCCAATCTGTACCAAGAGATTCTCAACAAATTCTTCACACCCTTCACAAATGTTTAGCTATTTAGATATTTTGGAGAACATACAAGAACTTCATACAACAAAAGTACTATTATGAGGATCAAAAGAACTGATTTTAAGAGCATCAAAAGTATAAAAATTGAACTTAGAAAACCTTGCATCATGTATAGAAAGAGAAAATACAAGAACTATTTTAAACAATATGCTTCGTTAATGAGCTTTGACAAAACTAGTCTTGCAAGCACTTAGAAGGACTTCTTTCTACTTCTCCTTAGTGTCGAGAATTTGTAAAAATTTCATAACATCAAATTAGTCTTCCCCGAATAACTTCTGGATTTTAAGTGACCGAAGTCATTAACAAAGTTGAATTTTCAAACCTACATCTATGACAAAAAAAAGATCTCTGAAGATTCAGGATTCAACTGTGACAGCCTGGTAGAACTGATTCTTGAATCAGGTAGTAACAACCTATACATTTTTTTTTTTCTTTTAATACTCTCAGTTAAAAGATACTTGGTATTTGCTATTGTTTAGAAATTATATGTCATTTCCTTGATTGCAGGATGGGTGTGCCATGCATTTCAGTAATTCAATGCAACATATATTTCAAACCTCATCAAAGGCTAATAATCAGGAAATATTAAATTATAGAATAAAAATAATCTATAATTTCAAAAACATGCCGGTTTCCATAAACAGTCGAACCAAGAAATGAAGTAAAACTTCATAAAATACGTCTCAGCCCTCCCCAAGTGGACTCCTTTTCAAGAATTCTAAAACCAAACATCAGTTAAGTCAAGACTAGCTAGGAGCTCACATACATCACCCTTCAATACTTTTCTTTTCCTGTTGTAAAATGTCAATTACTCAATGATGTTGATTATGAGCCCCCAAACAGGACGACACTAATTGTGTTTTTCTGATGTATTATGACCAACATAAATAAAACATTATATGTGCCCACTACATTGAATCTGGCCAAAAAATAGCAGTAGATGAACAAACTCAGACACAATGCCATCACCAGAATCCTTTTTTTCTTCGAAGATGCTAGGGTGACCCACTTTGGACGCACGAAATGGACATACACTTTTTGGTGTCCCTAGGTACACATTGATTGGTGTGCACACAAAAATCGATGCACAAATCAAGGGGCACCAACAAGTGTGTGTCCATTTGGTGCGTCCAAAGTGGTCATCCAATCATTTTCCTTTTTTCTGTTTCTATTTTTATTTTTTTTCGTTGTTGCTTATGACGTTACGGAGATAACGAATGATCTTCAGACTACGGTGTTCAACTTTAAGTGCAATGCACTTTTCATCATAATTTAAGATCAATACTGAGAACTAACCTCGTCTGAAGTTAGAAGAAGAACATCACTCATTTTCAAGTACTGGTCAAGGGCTCTACGTTGTTCAGTAGTTCCTGAAGATAAGGTCTTTCCTCGCGGTCCAGGATCAAAAAATATGGATGTCCCTACTTCTATAGAATACTCCAGAGCAGATGCAAGTAACGCAGGTGAAAGTTCATCGAAGCAATAACCATTGCAGAACAGAACCTTGGACCTCCTGATCGCCATCTTTACTTCCTTAGAGAGCTTGCTTAGCCAACTGAATGCGGGATCATCACTGAAATCAGCTCGACTGAAACATAATATTGATTGTTAGATGTCAAACCCCAAGTAACAAAAAGCAGAAACCTACAGAAAAAGAAATACTTGCTGCCATACATATAACACCATATTTAATCACAAAGCTGAACCTTGGCATCAATTGCTTAACCTGCAGAAGCCGTGTCTTTGTAAAGGATCAACCAAAACCCAGCATATAAGTGTTTCATGGGCAGAAATGTCGATACTAGAGTCAGTTTGTCCACTCATCCCAACCATCCCAATGCCCTCATCATTAAGCACATCAAGAAGGAAATGCCCATATATTTCGTCACCTACATGACCGACTGTAAGACAACAAAGGCCCAGCCTGGCTGCAGCAATAGCTACGTTACAGTTCCCACCAGCTTCCCAATATTTCTAATTGCACAACCAAATTCCATCTTAATCAACTGGTATCATAATCATAAAAATATACAATAAGATAGAAAACAGAAAAATAACTGATAATGCACAAGAACCCAGATCTCAAAAACATATATTGGCAAGGTAGAATGGCTAAAAATATGAAGCACGTGTCAAATCTAAAATCACAAGAGAGGAAAATAGTTCAAAGATTTCCCATCATACACACAGAATATCTAATGGGAGTTAGTAGCCTCCTTTGTTGCATGCTCAAACTACAAATCCCCACATGAGCCATGGTAATATTGCAACGATCAAAAGATTAATTGATCATGTTAGGTGGACAGTGGACTTAAAATCTGGACATCATCTAATGGACCTTAGATTTTTTCCTCTGTTGCACACTCAAACTACAAATCCCTACGTGAGCCATGGTAGTATTGCAACGATCAAAAGATTAATTGATGATGGTAGACAGTCAGTGGACTTAAAATCTGGAAAACTCATTGACCTGAAATTTGTGAGAAAGCATGATAGACTCACTGACTCAACAAACAAACCACACACTGAGCCTTAGCTACTCCATGAACAGTCTCTCGCCTATACATACTTGCACTTACTACTCACACCCATCTAACTCTCTCTACGCCACACGACATTCACATACCAACACGGACTCACTGACTCAACAAACACACCACACACTGAGCCTCAGTTACTCCTTCGAGAGACCCATGTGAACCAACTCTGAACCGTTCATGGGCAGCTCTGATACAGTGTTCCTCAACTTCTTCCCGTAATGTCTTGATGATGGGAAGTGGGCTTGGGCCCCTAAGTCCCTACCAAATGACTACATGTTATTGACATTTTTTTTGTACTTGCACGCTTAGTTTTCAAATCCTTAAAAGCTTGAAATCATGGAGTTTTTTATTCATACTCTCCAGATGAAAGGGTAGCACAACCGCAGTTAGTTTGTTGAGAGCAACGATATTCACTACATCAGTTTTCTACCTATTACACTAGTATTTGACATGTATTCATTAATAAATTGAAACTCAGCTTGTAATACCACTACTGATCAGGGATTTTGCAATAACGAGCAAGGATTGCCTATTTACCTAATACGCTCATCTATAGTTTTAAATACCTTTCATTCACTTAATGCTAGGGGGTCCTTGGATATTTTTGACAATCATGTTATTTGCTTATGATATTGACGATGTGGTATGGTGCGACAAGCCTGTAATGTAAGACTCTACATTCGATATGTGATAACTAAATTGGATAGTCATGGCCCAGAATGTGTGCTTCATGAATGCTTTTATTAAAGGAATTATATGGCTGGTATTACTGAGTAAACATAGGCCACTGATATTTGCGTAGTACTACAAGAAAAAGTGACCGGGAATACACGATCAAGGACAGGTGGGGGCTGCTGATGAGAAGAGAATGATTAAGTTAGTTTGGGCAGGAAATGAGTGAGGCTAAATACTGTAAAAAGAGAATTGGGAGTTTGCTTGTAATTGGTGAGTTGAGTGAGAGATATCATGCCTCTCCAAATGCCTTGGCCCCTTTTGTAATCCTGTTCCAATTATCAACAAAATCTTTTTGTTTCTTGTTGATCTCACTGTTCTATTGAATTGCGATCGATCTTTCATTGAATTTGCACCCGATTTAAGTTGAATCCCATCAGTAAAGTATAAAGAAAACAAAAATGATCACTTTGGTTCACACAAACAAAACACTCCTCATACCAGAACAAACACTTCTCCCTGCCCTCCCAACCTCTATACATTTATCAGTGATTCGCACAAGGGATGGTGAAATTTTGGAACATTTATCGGTGATTTGCAAAGGAAATATGGAGGAGATGGAATGAGTTTTCTTTGAACAAAATTAGAAGACAACTTTCTCTATCACATTTGATTGTGCAAAACGATGTTTTGCTTTCCAGCAAAGATAGTGATGCAAGAATTTGTGCAGTGATGACCACGACGAGGCATTTTTTTTTTTTGAAGGAACAACTTGGCATATTTCGATGGAACGGAGGAAGGTATTCAGAGTTTAATAGTTTACATGTGTTGGAATCTACATGGTTTCCTTAATTTTTTAGGATTTTTTCCTATGTTACCTGGACTTGGGTACGGGAATCGGGTGCGGGTGTGTGTCTAGAGGTCGGACTTGTTATTTTTTTAATTTTTAAGACACGGGGAGTCAGCCATAAGTGTCCAAAATCTTGAACACGGGTAATTAGTCACATCATATACTATATATGTGTGTGTGTGTGTGTGTGTGTGTGTGTGTGTGTGTGTGGAGCCCAAATATATCCATGCTATGGGAACCCCTCAAAATGTGTTGAGCATTAAATGCTTTGTGCATTTATGATTCATAGATTAATGTGTTGAATTTCTTTCAACATTAGGAAAAGGGTTTCTAGTTATTTTTGTTTCATGCATGTATTGTAATTTCCTTCATATTTATCAAAATATGGCAGTAATTCCAGATTCACTGTATCATATAATTTTTTGAAACTAATATGTCATAATATATGATGCCATAAAAATGAAGGGAACTCAACAAGATACGAAGAAACTATATTCTTATTAGATAAAGCGATTATATTAAGCTTAAACATGCCCTCATAAGCATAACCCCTCCCCACATACACGCCTCCCTTGGAGAGTACAAATTTGTCAGCCTCAAACACAAGCCTAAAACCAAACTTATTCAAAAGACTACCCGACACCATATTCTTCCTCACTTCTAGTGCATAATACACATTAGTGAGTGTTACAATTTTACTAGAAGTGAACTTCAGGTCAACAATACCTATGCCTATGACAGGAATAGTAGCATCATTACCCATGTACAAGACAGTATTTTCATTTATTGTCTCCATGGTCTTGAAGAACCTCTTGTTCTTACAAACATGTCCAGTAGCACCAGAATCAACCCCCCAAGCCATGTCATTTTCAACGACGTTGATTTCAAAAATCATAACAATGAGATCATCATTGTCGTTTCCTGCATTCTTCGCAGCACTTGAGGAAGTATGATGTTTCCCTTGCTTCCTCTTCCAATGATGACAGTCGGACTTGAAGTGGCCATCTTTCCCGCAGAACAAGCAAGTGAATTTCTGCTTCTTTTGATTCTGGTTTTGGTTGTTCGATTTTCCCGAACCAACAGGCTTCTTGAAACCACCAAGCTTGTTAGGCCTGTTCAGTAAGGGATTTTTGAACTTTACCGTTTCCACCACATGCACCTTTGAAATTTCCTAAGCATTCTGCTCTTTTTCATTTTCCTGCATGCGACAATCCTCTTCTACACGAAGATGGTTAGCAAGTTCATCAAGAGTTATGTCCATTTTTTATGTTTCAGAGTTCGTTTGAACTCTCTCCAAGATCGCGGCAGTTTATCAATAATTGAAGACACAACTATGGTTTCATCTATAACAAGATTGTGTTGAGAAAAATTATTCATAATCCTCACAACTTCACGAAATTGTTCCATAACAGACCTATCATCTACCATTTTAAAATTAATAAACTTGAAGATGAGGAATTTCTTAATTGTCGCATCTTCCTTATGGTAACTCGCCTCCAATTTCTCCCACAGTTCCTTGGCAGAAGGAACGTCGTGATAGAGGTCGAACAGGGAGTCCTTCGTCGCATTCAGAATGTGACCTCTGTAGGTGTGGTCATTCGTCTCCAATTTCTGCCTCTTCCTGATATGCTTGACAGTTTCATTATCGAACTCCACAGGCTAAGGTATATCCAGAACATACATCAGATGAAGTGCCACCAGAAAGAAATGCACCCGCTTCTGCCACCTCAGGAAATCTCCTCCATCGAAGCGATCCAGCTTCACAATGTTCGCCAACAGTTCTTTGATCGAAGCCACTACAACAACAAAAATTTCCTTTAGATTGTTAGACCAGAGGATTCATCAATAACTTCAAAGCGTGTAACTATGTGATAGAACACCGATATTGATCAATTGAATTGAGAGAAACAACAACGATTACAAACCCAAAAGTAACCCAGAGAAGAGTCTTAAAACTCTTTCAACCCAAACTCCTAAGAGTTCCCCAAATTACATTCAATTTCCAAGGTGTCCAAACCAACTAGCTCATCCCTATTTATAATGTGTCCCTCTAACTAACTCTATGCGACTCTCTACTATAGGATCTTATCATTACTCCCCCCTTGAACATCCACCTTGTCCTCAAGGTGGTATGAGAAAATTGAACACCTCGTTATGGCAGGAGCATAAGCGAACCCTCGAGAAAATGATCCGCAAATAACGCATGCGAGATGACAAGCACCGCCAAAGGGAGTAACATAGAGAAATACCATGTATGCGGCAACAATGTGATGGAGTCTAATGAAGTAAAATGTGCCCAATATGCTTTTGAGGTAAAAACCAACTAAGAGAGAAGAGAAGAACCACACCCTCAAGTACCCAATGCTTCAAAACCACTTGAACCAAATATGCAGGGTATTGTCGAAAACCATGTAGATCTAAAAGTTGTTGCCTAAGTAGGTGGGATTTATGGCAATCCAAACCCACAGCTAACCATATTGCCCCAAGGAGTGGACTCCATCGTAGACCCCATGAAGATGCCCAAAGCCGATTTGTTGGTTGCCTCCAAGTCACATAAGAGGGAGATAAAACATGCAACAGAAGATGGAAGTCGAACCTCCATTTAGTGTTAGGAGATCACCATCAACGAAGTGCACGGTTGATGGTAAGGTGCAAAGTCATCCAATTGGGAATACCAACCGACATCCATACAATCATTCTCAAGTGGTAGAACATACAAGTGGTCCAACAACATAAAATTTGAGAAAGAAAACATATCCTTTTAATGATTCTCGAAAAACGAACTATCTAAGTGGGCCAACAACTTTAAGTGAGATAGGAATTGAGCAACTCGAGAATTATCCAATGGCCGAAATAGGAGCACATTTAGGGCTGAAGTGTGTACGAGAAAAGATATGTCACAAAAACAGTAACGCGTTGTCACATCTCGCACCCTTTGATCTCCTCGAAAACTGTGTGGATCAGAGTGGGTTGTCTTCCCCAAGTTTACTACAACAGAGAGGATGCAAGAAGAACACATAGAAGAGCGAACGTCTACCTTACCGACGACGATGACTGGAGCTCGGAGAACCTCCGGCATCCGAAAAGATCTTGACGGTGGCCAAGGTGGTGGATCTAAGACTGCATGAGTCAAACACACTCGGACAATCATTTGGTTATGCGATTTTGGGCTTTGCTCTAACCGAAGCTATTGCATTGTTTGCCTTAATGATGGCGTTTTTCATCTTATTTGTATTCCGAAGGTATTGCACTGGAAAAAGGTTTTGGGCTGGTCGATCTAATTTCCGGACTATCTGGCTGGGAGACCAAACTCTTGGGCTTTGGAATATTTCTTCTTCTGTTTCTGTTTCTTTTTTTGTTCTTTCATCTTACCAAATCCCTCTTTAACATGACGTAGGTAGAGTGGCGCCCATGGGAGGATTCCTTCCATTGGCACCAAGATTGCGTGGTCTCGGCCATAGAGCATTTTTCAGGACGAGCTTGCCTCAGTAAGTCAGAGTCGCTCACCATCAATCCTTATTTCATGTCATTGCTTTCTATTCGGTTTGGAAGCTACTTTACTAATGCTTTGATTTATATTATAAGATAAGATTGCGGGGGTATCACGCTCAATAGAACCATACTTTGCTATGTCAATAGGAGAGAGAAAGAAAGAGGACAGCAAGAGGAGGCCTTGTTATATATTTCGGAAATCGAATCATCATGCACTTTAGGCCCTTCTGAAAGCCATGACGATAGATCTGGTGGTCGTGGTGGAGGTGAAGGGGTTGGATCTGTCCAACAGGTGTTTGAATCGTCCACCAAGAATGTCGGATCTAGGAGTTTGACTCCCTTGAACTCCCTGATTAGTTGAACCCTCGAGACCTTCGACCCGTCAATGCGAGGATGACAGAGAGGCTCTTTGATCTTAAACATCAACCCTCGAATCTCTGATTTCACTTTAGATATGACTTCACGCAATTGTTTCTTCACTTCAAACGACTCATCTTTCAACTCAACTTCAATTTGATTGCCATTTTCTTCCATCTATAAAGGCATGCTCGTGAGAAAGGAAGACTTGATGGTGGTGACCGACGAGGCTGCCACTAGAGGCTGGGGCAGAGCTGGTGTCTTGTTCTCCAAACTCCGAAGGAATCGATGTACATCCGCCAACAACTCAATGATCAGATCCTCCATTGTTGGGATCTTCTTACTGTTCGTCTCCCCTAGATCTAGACTTGCATCCAATGTAGTTGTCATTACAAATCAGATCATATGCTCTGATACCAATTATGAAACACCGATGTTGATCAATTGAATTGAGAGAAACAACAACGATTACAAACCCAAAAGTAACCAGAGAATAGTCTTAAAACTCTCTCAACCCAAACTCCTAAGAGTTCCCTAAATTCATTCAATTTCCACGGTGTCCAAACCAACTAGCTCACCCCTATTTATAATTTGAACCTCTAACTAACTCCATGCAACTCTCTACTATAGGATCTTATCACTATGCCACTTTCCTAAAAGAGATTTTGCTCTCTATACTGCAAGAGCCAGCAAAAATCTTAGAGGATACGATGAAGTAAAAACCAACTTGCACTTGCAGTACTGAAAGCTTAAACACAAGCAATTGCTGTGAATTTCAAGATGTTCTTCTTCCTCCCAAGCATCTTCTCTTATAGCTCTATGGTCAAAACCAGTTGGAGAAGAAATGGGATAGTGGGGAGCTACTCCACTCAGTCAACATTGAATGGGTTTCCCATTAACTGCCCATTTAATGGTGAGTGGGTCAATTAATTAACTACCCACATAATAGATTCGAAAATGGTAAAAATTAATGGTAAAAAGTTTTAACCATGGTTAGCCTACACACACGCTTGCGCGTGCCTCATGCAAAGTGCAAAGTGCGCCTATAAAAGTGCCTAAAATGCGCCATATGCGCCGGCCCCCCGTGCGCGCGTGGCACACTTTGCATAGCTCTTGTGGTTTTTCTTTTACACTTAAAGTAGTGCAAGAGTATATCTACTCTTTAAAGTAGAACTTTCTAATCCATGTGGGACAAACATTTCCTTTTTGAAAATGTCCAACAAAATATAGCATTGTGGATAATGGACTGTTTTTAATGATAAGTGACTAGTTTGTCTCATAAAAAAGAGTCCCTACCTCCCTCCCTCTCTCCCTCCTTGTACAACACCCTCTTCCTCCTTGCTTCTCAATTGGAGATCACAAAAATTTTAATATATATTATTTGCTTCTTCTAGCTGCCTTGGGTTGTAGTCCACCCCGGAAAAAGGTTTGCAAAATTCTTTTTTTTTTTACATATGGACTAGTTTTACATTCAATAAATGGGTGGTCAACCATTGGGACCATACTACATATTTTTGAATTTTCAATAATGAAGTGTATCTAAAAGACCCTGCAAATGTGTAGCAAGAGTATGTTACCCAATCACTATCCTTTGAATTTTATTCTAGTGACTTCTTCCTTTTATTTTTTTGCAAGTCATCTTTTAACCTTTACTTCTTGTGTGTTGATTTTGTAAAGTAATTTGTACATGTTTTTTTAGGTACAGTACATATTTACTTTTGGTAGAATAATTAGTGAAGTATTATACTAACTGTGCAATAAATGTTGATTTTATTCTCAGTTTGTTTTTTAATTTCTACTATAAATATGCGAGGGAACCATGCAATAATGTGATTCTAATATGAATGAATGTGATATGTATGGACTTTTTATTTGTTTGATTTTTTTTTCTTATTACCATTCCTTTGAATCTGGATCATGCATGTTTTTATGATTTATACTAAAATGTTTTTTGAGTATCTAAATTCAGAATACGAGTCATGTTGGTTTTTTGCTTAGAAAACTAACTCGCAGCCACTCTTAGCGTACGTAGCCATTTCATTTTGGCACTTGGTTGTGTGCTATAGCACTCTTTGGATTTATGATGAGATAGACATCTAATTTTGTATGTTACTAGTTCATATAAGAAATGCTAACTTTCTATTGTAAATATAATGTTCCTTATCGTGTGAATCAACAGATTGTCTTGTCTTTGGAATGCATGTTTTGTTTGTCAATCGGCTTCCCAACAATGTATTTTGCAGGGATTACCATTTGGCGAGTCATGCTGGTGGAAGAAAGCTAACAAAACAAGAAAGCTAACCTAACTCTAATACTAACTGACACAATGAATAAAAAGAAACAAAACAAGACTAATACTCGATTAACGCTTACAACAACACCTTAATCCCAAATTAGTGGGGGTCGGCTACATGGATCAAACACTTCCATTGAGCGTGATTTAGAACTCGATTAAGCTTTAAGAACAAAAAAAAAAAAAAATTCTAGATATTTAAAAAAAAATAAAAAAAAATTAAACTCAAACTTGAGCAAAGAGAGACAATCCTAAATTTTACCTCGTTTAATAATTCAGATACTCGATTACTAGTAAGTGTGAGGGGTTACAACATTTTAGTGTGATGTAACCACAGCTAAATAGAAAGAAATAACAAAAATTAAAAACTTCCTAATAAAAGAGGTTCTAGTTTCGTAGTTAATAAATTATTAAATAGTAGTAATCTAGCAAGGAAAAAATCCTAAATAACTAAAGGATTATGAGGAATGGGGTATGTATGAGGAAACTGCTAAATAGGAATTACTAAATTGGGTAGTTTACTTTTCCAAGTTTGAGTATGATATATAGGCTTTTTCTTTGTGGGCTTTTGTAGCAAAGCTTGGTCCAAAAAATCTAGTGTCACACATTCCACGTCACAAAGAAATCATCAATGGGGTGAACGATACCACTTATCTAAGACAAGTAAAAGCAAAAATCCACACACATGAAGAGAAAGTCTTCCCCTTGCGGAGATGTCTCTTCAAGTGACGATAAAAACTCACGGTTTCATTTCTCTAGAACTAGAAAACTAAAAACTGCGTAATATTTTCTTCCTTAGACTCTTCTTTCAAAACCTTGTATAAGCTATGTAAGAAAAGAAAAACCTTTATTACCAAGACTTTAGTATGGATGTCTCTTACGATTATGTGTCCAATTGCTGAACTTGGAAATTTCCTAAGTTTAAGAACTCGGAGACTCAAGGAAAAGTGCCCAAAATTTTGGACAAAGGTCCTTAGACACAACTACAAAATTTTTAGTATTTTTAACAGAGTTTCATTGTAGAAGGAAGTGAATACTTAAGTTTTTTTCAACTTCCAACCTATTATTTAGGTTGTTTATTACATCATACCATAAATATGTATATAGATAGCTTTAGAGTTCACATTTCCATAATGTTTTAATTGATTCTTTTTTGTTCTTTTATTGATATTGATATTAGTTTTACTGTTGTTTGGAGGTTCATGAGTGTTGCATGTGCACATGAAAGCAATAAAGAGGTGCTTGGTCGAGAAGTACCATATATTAACTTACTTGCAAGATATAGCTTTTCACCTACTTGAAGACATTGGAATGGTGTTAAGCATGTTTCATCTTTTTTTCGAGGAACGAGTGACATGGGCATGTTTTACTCATTTTCACTCAAAATGAGTAAATAAAATTTGCAAGGATAAGCCGAAGTTGAATATTTTGTCTGATCCTCATAAAGTTCGTTCTCAAACGAGTTATGTATTTATTTGTGATGATACTACTACATCATGGAAGTCAGTAAAGCAAATAACGGTTAATACTTCTTCCAATCGATTTGAAGTACTTGTACTTCATGAAGCAAGTTGTGAATGTGTATGATTGAGAAAACATGATTTGACATATTCAAGAACCGTATGAATTATATACAATAAAAAAATCTTCAACCATACTATATGATGATAATGTAGCATGCATTGCATAATTAAGTGATAGATACACTGAAAGGAGCAGAACAAAACTCATTTCGCCAACATTCTTCAATACACTTAACCTTCTAAAGAATGATGAAATCGACATTTAAGCAAATTCGGTCATGTGACAGTTTTGCTAATTTATTCAAAATGTCTTGCCAACTACAATTGTTCAAGAAGCTTGCATATAATATTGGCTTGCGCCGACTCAAGGATATAGGAAACAAAACAATAGAAATTATTTCGTCCATGACAACATGAGGGTGAGATTCAAAAAGACTTATTGGTTAGTGCAGTTCATTTTTTCCCCTTCGCTATAGTTTTATCCCCTTAGGTTTTCCTAGCAAAGTTTTCAACCTGGCAATCATAACAAATAGCATAATTCATATTAAAAGTGACAAAATGTTTAACAAGGCATATTCTCTCAGCATAGTATTATTCAAACGGGAGTATTGTCAATTGTATGGATTAACACCTAATTAGTGAATTTGATACATCAATACTATGAATTGGCAAAACCCCATTGAAATTCTGTAATTGTGTAGGTTTAGTCGTTTATTTCGATGTGTTTTGCGAGGTAAAATCTCTAAAATATTGTACTGATAGCTCTTACTTATAATTTACAGTTTTATGAGGATTTCGATCAAAATCGAGAGTGAAATAAGGTGTTTTGGAGATCGATGGCAACTTGTGTCGTAAAACGTGCTGACATGTATCTCGAGAATGAAGTTGCACTTGTATGTGGCATGAAAGTGTGCCACATGTTGTGACCTTGCGCACGCATAAGAGAATTACAAATGTGCATGGAGTTGCAGGACCCACGTATGTCTTTTAAGATAGGGATCCACGTATGTTGTGTGTGCATAAATCGTATGGCATGCTATGCATAAATGTACATGCATGTGAATTGTTTTGATGATGTCACCATGATGTCATGTGGGTAAAGACAGAGTTGGCGAATGGTGATGATCTATAAGTGGCGTTGTGCATGCAAGATTTAGTGGTGTGTCTAGCAGTGCATGAAGGCTTGATGTCCACCCTTAAGATGGTACTACATGTCACAACAAAAAGCAAGATACCATGGATGTTCCTCGATGTGTGTGCTAGATCAACAAAGTAATTGGACTAAATTGGAACCGTGTCCAGCAAGCAAAGAAGAAGGATCTAATTAATTAAAAAAGGGTACAAGTAGCAGTTAGGGTTTGATCTCTCTCTGTTGACTTCTGTTTTTTCGCAGGGTAATCTCTCCCCTCTAGGCCTCTCGACTTCTATTTTTCTCTCCCTCTTTTCTTTCTAGTTTTTCTAGTTTTCCTTTCTAGTTTTTAAAGATGATTTCTACGGTGATGAGTGGCTAAGCTTTCTTTCTAGATCAAGGAGACCTCACGTGTAAGTTTGTTTTTATGAGATTCCGTTATTAATTGATTGAAGTTATTCATTCTATTCTTGTAAGATTACATTGCTCATCAAAGATTCTTTGCTTAAATTAGGGTCTAGGGTTTTTGCTTTTTCATTGTGTAGGGCCCGGCCCATACACATTGTTTTTTATAAGAACTATTTCGGTGGATTTATACCGCCGCTCATGTAGGGAAATCTACGCAAGTAGAAACTAGGAACATTGATTGGTTAGTCCCATTCGAGAAATCCTAGGTGTTTTCAGACTATAAGTCGAGTAACGACACCCGTTTTGTTATTGTCTAGAGTAGGTGTTTTCAATGATCTTAATGCGGTTAACCTATTGAATCATTCGAGCTCTCGAGTAGTTATAGATTAATTAAGATTTGGTTGAATCGCTCGTTCCTTCCAATGAAAATAATAAAACAAGGTGATCACAAGTGTGTTGATCAGTATAGCCTACTTATGAGAATAGATGAAAAACATATCTATAGTAATCAATGATTAAATTCATACTTTCACGAGTCTAAGTCCTCATTGATCAAGGTTTTCATAATATTAATTTTTCCTGAAAGTTTTACTTCGCACTTGTCCTTTTTTAATCGATCGTTTGATTTCTTTTTAAATTAATTTCCCTTCTGAAAACCCCCCTAATTGACCTAAAGTTTTCCTCCAATCCCTGTGGATTCGACCATGCTTGTCGCTACTGCAAACCAATAGTAGTTGGTAATTTGTGACTTATTATTGGTGTTTTGATGCTCATCACCCAATTTTAGTTAGATCAACCTAGTTGGGACGACTAAACCAGGTGAAATTCATCTTTGGAGTCAGCCTAGCTAGGTCGAAAGGTGAATGGGTTCGATATGGATTTTGAGTAAATGAAAGAATGGACTAATTTTCTTGCATAATTGGATGTTTAATTTTTGAGTTTCTACTCCTATATTGATGCTCAATGATGTCTTATATTGGGTGTTAATGTTGGACGGAAATCAAGGGGTTTGAACCATGCATGGTGAATTTAGTTGCTCATGAATAGAACATGTTTGATGAAATGCCAAAATTATAGCTGAAATTCTAGATAGCATAAATCTTTCATTTCTTCTCGGAATTGGCTGATTTTTTTATGAGTTATTCTTAGATATTTGGACAAGCTTCTCACCAAAAATCACGTTATTTGGATGTGTGGTTTGAGAGTTATGAGATTTTTTATACTGCTGGTTCGAAACTCTATCAAAGTGAGTTGTTTTGGCATTTTGAGCATAACTCTCTCAATTTTAATCGGATTTGAGCGTACCTTACCATTTCTGAAAGCTAATACATAGAACAACAACTTAACATCAGTATCTCTTAAAAATTGAGTTATCTTATTTATCGAAAAAGGACTGAAATTCAGTACTTGTCCGTAGAGATAGTTCATTTTGTAAGTGTTTGGAAATCGGGACATCTTATGGGGGCCTCCACTAGTCCAAAAATGAACAAAATCCCCGGAATAGTTTAAAATACTATAAGTTAGGTTCCCCAAGAGTTTCAAGTGATTTTGAGGTGTTTTGAATGGTTTTTCAAATGAGTTTTGAAATACATGAAATTTACTTACTTAATGAGCTGATTTTTGACTTAAGGTGTTTCGGGCATCAAATGATGTCGGAATTGAACCGAAATTTCTATAACATGTTATTGGATCATAGTAAAGGTGTACACCGAGTTTCGTGACTTTTCGGTGTGTCTAACTTAATTTTCAAGTCATGTTTTGAATAAGAGATCAATATTTACAAATAAGGACTTAAAGTTTTACTTAGAGTCTCAAATTTGGTTCTTGATCATAATAATGAGATTTCAGCACTCAACAACCTTTGTTTTAAGTTAATAGGACTTCAATGAATCAACACCAAGAATTTTGGAAATTTCTATGAGTGTGTTAGGTGCATTTCAAGTTGTATAAAAACCAAGTTTTTGAAACTTATTTTAAGGTCCCTAAGGGATTGTTTTGCAAACCAATGCATTGAACCAACTTGAAATGGTTTCCAATGGACTTTGATGATTCAATAACACTTAAAAACAATAGGGAAAATGTATACAACTTTGTAACATCAACTTTGGACATTTTGGCCTAGTTAAGTGTAAAAGGAGCATTTAAAATGAATAAAAGAGGCATCTCGGGGTTATCCCTTCGCATCAAGCCTTCGTGCATGGTAAGAATAAGCGACTAGGGACCCCGAGGATTTAGTATAAAATTGTTTAAGACACATTGAAGTTGAGATTTGGTCTAAGTTAAGTAGAAAAGATATTGAGGCAAATAGTGGAATGTATTATAATGAACTTGATAGTTATACTTAAATAAGCTCTAACGCATACCCAATGAACTCTAATAGGTACCAGGGACCTAGAGCGTCATTTCCGAGTATCAAGAGTGTAGTACGAACGTCTGGGAACCGCGTTTAGCTTGGATATTATTGTTTGTTGAGGTAAGTAAACCAGTCGGAAAATCAATATTATTTCCTTTCACTTTCCTTGTTTATTTTTGAAATGATAAGCTAAATTGTTGGACTCTAATTCCCCACCGAGTGGCTTAGGTATTTGAGTGGTTAGGCCTAGTTGACTATGATCACTCGTGAGTTGAGCGCCCGCGGCCCCTCCCGAGTCTGAATCCTTTTGATGCGAGCATCCAGGGTCATTGTGGCTCCTCAATTGGCATTCAAGTTCCATAAGTAGTAGGCATCCAAGGTCACTGTGGCCTCCTTTGGAACTCTCTCGGACTGCGGCTTAGATAAAGCTGGCGGTGCCGAATGAATTGGTATTGTTTGTGAGACTTCGATCCACGGTACCAACTTTCGCGCTTACACTTTTGTCAATGTAGAGTGTATAGACCACTCTATCCCTATCTTTTGCTTACGGGCCACTTGGTACCTATCGTTAATTGTCCTAGTCTGTCTATCATGCACTTTACTTGTTTTTTTTTTGTTTCTTTCATTTCCTGCATGATCTATAGACTTATTATTTATTTTCTTGAAATATTGTTGAGTTGCTACTAGATTTACCCACTGGGATTGTCTCTGTCACCGGTGACAATTGCAGGTCCCTTTAGTAGCAGAGGCAAGAAGCATGTGATCGGCAATTATCTCTTAGCTTCCCTCAGAGTCAGCTCCTCTCTACTATTACCGTAGGTTCTTTTTTATATTTTGGATGTACATATGAACTACACTTGTTGTTTCTTGTTATATTTTGGGATATTATGGGTTGTGAGACTCGAGATACATGTATATGATGACATGATTGTTGTATTGTACTGATCCCCACTTCATGCATATACATGAAATATATTTTTGCAGGATTTCCATATTAGGATTGTCCCAATTATTAGTCATTAATTGTTTTAGTTGTTTTGAAATTGACTATCTTCCGCTGAAATTTGTTAAGACTTATTTAAAGTAAATAACAAACTTAATAAGCAACTAATGGTCGAAGTACATGGAAAAGAGGCTGACTAGGCATGCGTTGATTTCACGGGAGATGACCGGGAGTCCACGTAAGCTTAGGTCGGGCGAGGCCCAGTTGGTGGGGCTGGGGCCGTCACAGTAACCAAAGTCAGATTTTTTATCCTTGACCTCATCCCAGAGGTGTCACAAAAGCCAATGGAAGCCTAGCTAATTTTCCACATCAATCAAACCTACCAACAGAAGTTTCAATTAACACAAAGATTGGGGAAGGGCTCTTACGGTGATTTGGACACCTACAAATACAGCCTACAAATGCCCTCAAAAGAAAACTTGACTCAATAGAAACTAAAGAAATTCAACAAGGTAAGAGTAGGCCGAAGTTAACTTGGGAAGTATTAATAATGAGGGATTTAAATGGTTTGGAAAGTTCACCATCACTTGCACTTAATCGAGTACAATGGAAGAGTTTGATCCATGTAGTCAACCCCAATTAATTTGGGACTGAGGCTATGTTGTTGTTGTGTTGAGCCTATTACCATGACATACTGAATCGATATAATAGATTTGCAAAGCCCTAGCTAAAAGCTAGAAGCCTAAAATAAGAAACCTACCTCATCGGGCCGCGATGCTGATAACTCCTCCATGTAAGCCCGTCTTTCCTCCAACGACGGCAGAGGCAGCCTCTGAACGCTGAGTACCACATCGACGCAGAGGTTTCCGAGAGTGGCAATGTCAGCGCCTTTAACCACAGGGCTTCTCACCCTCTCCTCTTCTCCAAAACCATTCGACAAGCTCAAAGAGATGGAGCGGTTTTTAGGTGCCGAAACTTCGATCCTCTTTTGATTGGAATGCGAATGTGCTCCATTTCTTGGAGAATTCGGTGAAAAAATGTCATTAATGGCGCGAGAAGCACTCGACTGGGGAGTTGAGGTGTTGCAAAAGTTATGGAATTTGAGGGTTTGCAGATGCATTTAGGCTTCTTCGGAGGGATGCGAAGTGAAGGAGAAGCGTTGTCGTGGAGAAAGCAAAGCATTTATATACTCCTTCGGGCTATTTTTTTAAGTCCTTTTACCAATGACCTTTTTCAAAATAACAAGTCAGTTTTCAAAAGGCGGCGCTATGTGCACCCCAGTCATTACTCATGGCACCCTGTATAATTTCAACACCACATGAAATAACTAATATGCCCTCCTACACAATTGAAGAAGAAAAACAGTTTGTTTGGGCACCCCACCATATTTTTCATTATAGAATAACAACTTCAACCGTTTCGTTATCTTCGACGACGATCGGACGTGACGTTCTTTGGTTAAAGAGTGTGTACAAGGTTTTATATGTACTTATTTGTTGTTGTTTTCCAATGGTTTTAGGCATGGGTATGTAGTGTGTTGGTGGGATGGAAATGGTTTTTAATTGATGCATTCGTGCCTCTTGATATGTAGGTTTCGGCGTGATTCGTGTGTGTTTAGTGTACAATGGATGCCCAAGACGTAACTGTGGACGATGCGAGACATTTGGAGGTGAGTTTTGTACATCCGAAGGTGTTAGGGTTTCAAATCACGGATAAATAGAGGCAGCACGATTGTTTCGGCTACATAGTACCGAGACTTTTCAATAAGTCTCGGAGAGTGGCAACCGAGCCTAAAGATGTAGTCTCGGGTAGTATAAACCGATACATAGTGATAAGTTTCGGTTGACATTGGTCCGAGACCTTTGGTTGAGTCTCGTTTACCCCATCCCGAGACATTGCATTATGTATCGGACCTGCATTACCGAGACTTACAAATTTCAAGTATTTTTTTCCGTTGTGATTTTGAATTCTAACGAATTTCCTCGTGTCTTTTACAGGAATTACCTTCGATAAGTGTACCATCGCCAGGTGCGCCATCAAGAAGTGTGCCATTTGCAAGTGGCTTTGAAGACTTCTTTAATCTTTTTACATGGGAAATACCTTTTAAAACTAGAGTTGATGTTGTCGCTTGGGTTCAAGCTACAGGTCGTGCTATGAAGTTTGTATTGGTTACAAAGAAATCCGATGCTGGAAGGAATGGTCATATGGGAATAGTAGCAATTGCATGTGAGAGATATGGGACAGATAAGGGTGTTTCCCAAAGAGTTGGGGTTGCTAAAGCCAAATTAATTGGTAAAATATCACAAAATGTGACAAACAGATAGGAAGAGGAGGACAACACAAGGCCCAGCACCGGTACCAAAAAATGTAAGTGCATTTTTCTTATCAAGATCAAGGAATTTCCGGATTCAAAGTGGTATTTGAGAGTTGTAAGTGGCAAACACAACCATGACACTGCAAAATACTTTGAAGGTCACTCATTCGTAGGAAGACTGAATGAGGTTTAGGCTGTTATTTTAGATCAGATGAATAAAGGCAATGTTAAGCCTCGGCAGATCTTGAATACTTTGAGGAAAAGGAATGCGAACAATGCTTCGACATTGCGGACAATATACAATGCACGACAAAGGAATCAGATTAAAGATGTCGGTGGGAGAACTGAAATGCAACAACTCTTACACTTATTGGAGAACCATATGTATTTATCATGGCATAAGAGGGACATTGAAACGAATGTTGTGACAGATTTATTTTGGGCACATCCGGACTCCATCGACTTGTTGAGGTGTTTCCCATTCGTTATTCTCATGGATTGCACATATAAGATGAATAGGTACCGAATGTTGTTGTTGGAGATTGTTGGGGTTACTTCCACATATATTACATTCTCGATTGGGTTTTGTTTCATATCATCGGAGAATAGGGCCAACTATACTTGGGCATTGAAGATTTTGAGAGGTTTATTGGACGGGTGGTCTACACATAAGGTTTTTGTCACCGATAGAGAATTGAGACTTATCAATACAATTGAAGATTTTTTCCCCCAATCTTCTCACCTTCTTTGCACGTGGCACATCGAGAATATGGTGTTGAGCAACACTAAAAAGATGTTTGGAGAAAACGAAGGCTCCAAACTCTTCAGTGATAGGTGGACTGCTTTGATGTATGCTAAGACAAGCATCATTTGAGCTTAAGTGGAGTACCATGCGTGATGAGTACCAAAATGTTAAAGGATTGATCATTTATTTGGAGAATACTTGGTTGTAGGATTACAAGGACAAATTTATATGTGCATAGACCGATTCATTGTTTCATCTTGGAGAAACCACGACTCAGAGAGTTGAATTTGCGCATTCCACTCTCAAACAATATGTTGGCACTTGTACTATGAACTTTGAGTCTTTTTGGAGTGTCGTACATGGAATGTTTTACATACAACATAACAAGATCAAAGCCTCATTTGAGGTTAGTCTGAATGTTGTCCAACATGGATATATAGATGGCTTGTATCGCCGTTTGTAGGGTTATGTATCTCAAAAAGCGTTGAAGTTGATTCTTGATGAGGTTACACGTGCTGAGGATGTAAGGAAAGACCCAATCTTATGTGGTTGTGCGCTACGTGCCAATCATAGTCTTCCTTGCGCGCATGAGCTTAATGGGCATATTTTGGCTGGATCACTTATACCACTTAAGGACATTCATGTTTTTTGGAAGAAGTTGAGTATAATACCCGATAAATCTGTTAATCGGAGCTATAACTTCAATGACGAGATTCATTCATACCATTCAGCCGGATTGGGTTCAACACGTTGAACGTAGTCATTGCAGATTCCATTGTGTTGCCTTTGATCTTGGATTGTCGGATGTGGACGGTTGGATGAAGGTCCGAGAAGGTATGGTTAGGGAATTGGAAAATCACAATGAGTTTTGGAGGGATTTGCTTGGAGGTTTTTACATAACGGTGAGACGGGCCTTAGAATTTCGTGAAGTGGATGACCTTTCCGGATATGAGACTTGTAATCGCAACAGCATTTAACGTTGTTTTAGTGAACGTGTCAAAGGGTAGTTGCATGTCATTTCTTCCCTTACGTGGTGCCCCTCCGCCAACGAATGATTGTGTAGTCATTGGCGTTACAAATGTGAACGACACTCATTGGGTTAGGGTAAGTTACTCATTTCTTATTGTTTGTTAACTTGCATTGTGGTGGGTTACTAATTCATAATTGACAACACTATTTGTTTTGTACTTTTAATTGACAGATCATATTGAAGCCTAATGCACCGGTGCCCCCCGTATTTGTTGTGTGGAGGACATTCGCGGATGTTAATGCTCAAGGCTGGGGTATTATTATTGACATCTAACCACGGGATTCAGTTCCATCTTCGCAGCTAGGCACGCCCACAGTTATAGACTTAGCAGAACCTTAACACATTAACACTTCATTGTTTATTGTTGGAGAAAAACCTTTGTTGTATTCACTGCACATTATTGTTGGTTATCTCCCCTTAGTTGTAACAACTTCATGTTGTTTTTTTGTCAAATCCATGAAGTTGTAACAACTTATCATTTCATGTGAAATATATCAAGTTGCCAATTTTTTTATTCTATTGCATTGTGTACCAAGTCCAAAACCATAACTTAATTTGTACAATTGTGTACCAAGTCCAAAAATGTAACACAACAATATATTCCTTGAGGTTCTCTTTTTATATCATAGTGGGAAGTCCCTACACTTCAGTAGATCCCAATAATCATGTGAAAATATTGTCTCGGCTAAGCAGGTCCGAGAAGCATGCATTAGTCTCGGATACGCCCGACCGAAAGCAATAGTCGAGTCTCGCTCACCCTATACCGAGATTGGTAGCAAAATAATGTTCATAAGTTGCCAAGACCCCTTACAATCGGAATAAGCTGTGGTGCCTTAATCAAATCAGTTGGGGCGCTCAGATCATGTCGGTACCATATATCCAAAAAAAGTATACAACGTTTCGGCCATGGGGTATCATAATTTGGCACAATTCTCGGATGTGCGTTGCCGAGAACCTGAGTACGTACAATACGAAGACACATTTTCGGTGGGCCGTAAGCGAGATAAATTCACTTCTTTCGGCTATGCCTAACCGAGACGTTATGATGAATCACGGACTTGCCTGGCTGTGGCTCTGTCAGCAAAATGATAGTCACAATAAACTTCCAATTCTCAACAAATTAAACAAATAAAGTGGGTCTACCACCATTTCAACACCAAAATTTAAGCAAACATGTACCAAACAGTAAGAAATCCACGAGTGCATAGACCAACAAAAGAAAAAATGCATTAAAATTCACAACAAATTATACCAAAACAACATCCCATTGAATCACAAATCCAACAAGTACTTAACCAAATTCACAAATCCAACAAGTACTTAACCAAATTTAGCATTCTTCTTATCTTTGTCCCTAATGTATGTACGTTGTGACTTGGGTGGCTGCAAGGAACTTGACGTGGTAGTGCTGTCGCGCTGGGAATCCCTAGTAGGTGTGGTCAGTGTGGTGGTGGTGGTGGTGGCGGCAGTGCTAATACCCCTACCCGTTAGATAGTCCACCACATCATTGGCCATTTTCTCCGCCGCCTCCATCTTGGCCATTCCCGCCGGCAAGTGTAGCCATGCCAACGCGGTGTTTAAGGCACACCGATTACGCTGTTCAATAGAAAACCCAAAATGTTAATAAAAACAATACATAACACAAGAGTCACAAGTTAATATTAAATCCGAGCATTTTACCTCCAACAACTCATGGTCCGCTACTATATCGTCGTCTCTATCGCCAATCTCCAGGTTCTCAACGATAGGATGCGAGACTCGAAGGAACCATGGCAGATACTCTGGTGTGGCCATGAAGTCGAACCTCGCTTTCTCACATCGGTCTTCAATTGCAAGTGAATGGGAACGCCACCTTTCCAAATTCTCGAGTACGAACCCGTACTTCAATGCAGTGCGGCCTCGGTTCGCTTCGAAAGGGCGACATGGAGCCGGTGGTATCCCTTGAACATGACCAAGCTGCTGAAGGATCCTCTCTGGATGGTACGGCTCCATCACATCCATGTAATTAAGCGTACCATAGTAGAAAGCGATGGGTAGAACGACACCGTCGGGCCTGACATCAGAGTATGGATCCCAAGTCACCTAAACCAATGAAGTCAACAACACCATTAAAACATACTCGTCATAAATTAGAATACCAAAAATAACCAAATCAATCACACACCTCACTCGGTCGCAACATATCAAGGGTCCTGCGAATGACATTGACCTTGTCCACATTCGCTATCGTCTCATGCTTCTGTATCCACCTCGAGACCCGTGGGTGTATGGGTTTGAAATATTTCGCATTAGACGATGCAAGCTGGAGAAGGAAATGCTCATATATCCATCCCTAAATACGAATGACCAAATTTAAGTTAACTTAATTAAGTAGTAAAAACATAATTACAAGCCCAAATTAAAACATAACAAAGCCACAATGACCACAAAATATTTACCTCAAGTAAAGTTAGATATCCTGCAATTTGTGAGGCCTCTGCTCTGCAGTGACCCGAGATGACGGTAGAGGTAAGCTAGGGCGGCAACACCCCAAGCGTAAGTCCCAACCTCATCCAAGTTCTCTAGAACTATTAGCAATGAAATTGAGACTCTCGACCTACTCTTATTAGCGAATAGAGTGCATGAAGCAAATACAATATTTTTGCCCATACAGTGCACTCCACTCTAGGGTACGTACGAGAAGTGGAACTACTACTGGACTTGGGTGAGCAAAAACGACTCTTTAGTCAAGCTAGTCGCACCGTTAGACCCCTCATGTAGTTAACCTCTTCATCAGCCTCGTCAATTCCAACTCCAAGCAAGTTGGAAACAATCTTGATCGTCTCCATGCGAGACTCCTCTGTGTATCGGCTGAAATTCTCGACCGCTACCACCTTACCAACCACAGGGATGTGCAAAAGCATACTAACATCCTCGAGCGTGATGGGCATTTTACCAAAGGGTAGGTGAAATGTATTAGTCTTTGGATGCCACCGTTCTACGAATGCTAATATGACCTCCTTATTTCCCTTCCTATAGGAACAATCTATGAGGGAGCCAAACCAGACCTTTGAATGAATCTCTGTAGTGCCTAGGTGTCGAGGTGGCAAGACAGGAGATCCCACTCAGCTATTTGGGCTCCATGGTTTATGCACTTAAGCATCGGACGATACTGCAACAAAAAACAAGTCATTAGTAAATACGTTATCATTTATGAATTGAGAGAATTGTTGCAAAATCAAATGAAAGTAAACACCGAGAATATACATCACCATCCCAAATTGATTCTGCAACATGATCCTTGTAGCTCTTCAATAAAGACCCGTCAATGGGACCACCGGGGAATGGAGCACATCGGTCATGTTCGGGCTCCACAACATTCCGGCCGCCACCACCACTAGCTTGCCTTTGGGATGTAGTGGTTTCTGCCCCGCTACTACTCCTGCTCCCTACGGGGACATTAGATGCCTCGGCCTCCACCTCATCCCCCGAAGATAGGCATCTACGTACACTCGAAGTCTGAGTAGCCTAGTGCTTCTCCTTCCGGTAAGAAGCAGTCTGCGGCCTCCTATTGCCACGGTCAGCGGGGGCAGAAGGACTAGTAGATGTCATCGCCACTTCGGTCCGACGTTGTGCTCTTGTCGGCTCACCATCCACGTCTTGCCTCTGTAGCTGCTAGCTTTCACTCTGACCATATCTGATTAGAAAATGAATGTTAAACACATTTCACTGATATTCAAAAAAAATTAATTAAAAATAAAAAACACAATGTCTCGGTTAAGCAGGTCCGAAACAAAAAATTAACTCACGGGCAAGCGTAACCGAGAGCATTGTTACGGTCTCGGTGTGACATAACCGAGACATATTCGGTAGTCTCGAATTGTAGGTTCCGAGGCCATAACAACAAAATCTCAATACAATATTGTCTCGGTAAAGGCTCACCGAGACCACTTCAAGCGGTCTCGGTAGATACTAAACGATACGGGACTAATATGTCTTGGTTACCTTATGTCCGTGACAAGGGTTTTAGTCTCGACACCGTATGGCCGAGACTACATATGAACTAACGGTCATGTGTGGCCGAAGACCATGGGATTTGAAAAAAACACTTATTTCTCAAATTTCGATGGCATCCAACAATAATAACGAACCTAATCTAGGTTAAAATGAACTACAACACATACATATCTCAGATTTCCCCTCGATTACATGCAATCACCGAATCCAAACACGTCCACGAACCCTAATAATGCCAAGCACAAAAAATGCTCAGTTAACACCCACACAAATTGCTAGAAGGATCGCGCGAATTGGAACAAGCCCGAAGACTAAGAAATTTGAAATATGGAGAAACGAAAATGTGGGAATGCTTAGGGTTTCCAAAGCTTTTTGTTCAATCCAACTGGGGTGCTCGACGGTTACATCCAGGGGTATTTTGGTCAAAATTGGGGGTGCCCTGACAAATTTCTTGGGTGCCCTTGTAAATGGGGTGCCCGAGTAATGACTGGGGTGCACATAGCGCCACATTTTGAAAATTTAAAAGTCTATTTATTATTATTTTTTTACTCATTTTAGCCTTATACAATCGAGACATATCTTTCAATTCTTCAATTTATTTTATATCGAAAGATATATAAGTAAATTACACTCGTAATTAATGTTGCTTTAATTTGTGTGTTTTAGTCAAAACAACTTGTATTTTTGAACAGGGGGAGTAGATACTAGTGTGATATACTTTTCAGACGTACAGTTGTTTTTCGTCTTTTGGATTTACTTCCAAAAGCATTTTCACACATCTCGATGCATGTTTCAATAGATCCAACAACATAGTATAAATAAACGTGAATGTTACCCTTCAATTTTTTGTCTAAACCATCTCGTATTTGGATTGGACTATCCAATTGCTTTGGTTCGCTCTGATTTGTAGCACCATATTTTTTTTCAGCATGGAGCACCATATTGGTGAGGGCACATATGGGAGATTCTAATATTAGTGTTTTTATTTCTAAAGTTCGAACTCGAGTACTTAATTAACCAACAACTTCCAATTTTCAGTTATGCCTGGTCCTCAATTTTTTTTTTTTGTAATACCTTTCAATTTATATACATGTAATGAGATGTTAGAGTAGTAGCTATGATCCTTTTTGTTTGGTGACCAGTGAGTAAGGCAACTAGGATTGATGGGGAGTTCAGGAATCCAAGCGAGAGCACAATAATCAAACAAGTAGGGCCGTTTTGACTCTTCCAACACTTCAAAGAATAAAAAACTTACGTCAAGAAGGCAAATTCCAGGTGGTTCATGTGTAAAGGAAGAAGTTTGAAACCCACTTGTGGTGGTAGTTAAAATTTGTTGACTTTTTCTTTTGTTTTTTAGTTTCTCACCTAGTATCGGATCCCAATTGCATTAACTAATCTACGCTTGGACGAGATTGTAGAACCTTGTTAATTTTTAAAAGAGATAATCTTCATTTTGTATCTTTTTTTAGTACAAACCACTTATTTATATAGGTAACAATTACAACCATAATATCTTTTGGTTATAACCGAATGATCTCAAATCTTAACATCAAATCTTAACATATCTTAACACCCTCCCTCAAACTTAATATGTGTTTGTCAAAACCAACTTGAGTTTGCTAAAAAAAATCAGTGGATTGTGCAGGCGACAACACAAGAATAAATTTAAGTGAACAAATGCCGAAAAAAAAAATAGATCTATAGTTTGTTGTGAAGGAAATTAATCAACGACACCCCATGAGCAGAGACATAGATATGTCATAACCCACAACATACATGCAGATGATCGACTTATGAGCAAATCCAGAGTGCACATGCATGTAACGGCCCAGTTTTAATTACGCCATTAATATAACGTATTTTCAAATGTGGACGCCAGCTCAGCATCTCGTGGACCCCGCCGCTAGGACCGGCACACACTTGAGATAAGTAAATAGTTAGTTTTATGTGTTGTTTGCCTAATTTGCGATGTTTATGCTTAATTATGTTGAATTGCATCGCAATGTGTGCATTCATATTATTATTGTTCATGTGAGATAGTGTGACGGGTATTCGCCTCGATTAGCGTGTAGACGCGAGTACCGGGTAGGCGAATGATAGTACACTAGGTTGGAAAATAATGCACACATGATAAATGAATAAAATGCATTAAATAATTAATATAAAACGTTGTTCAAACGTTTAATGACGTGAGTGTAAGCAAACGATACGTGTCGCAGCGCGGAGTCGTGTACCGAACGCCCGGGGGTTTAGTGTATGGGATTGAAGGAGGATAAGATTAAGTGACAAAGTCACCAATCTAAGTCACCTTAGATGGACTTTTTGACCATATCTCAACCATCCAAGTGGTCATTGGGATCTACACACACATTAGATGACAAAAAGAATATAAAAGTCCAAAAAATATCTCATTTCACCACCTTCTCTCTCATCTCTCATTTTGGACGAAAATTTGGGGGGATTTTGGTGAATTTCAAGTGAAGATTTAGAGGTTCATATAATGAGCAATTGACGATCCAAGGTGAGATTCATGTTCTCCTCGTCGTTCTTTACGTTTGGAGTATGGATTTTTTGGTTTTGACATGGATTTTGGATATGCGAGTTAGCTCGCTGGTTTGAGGATTTTTGCTATGATTTTTGAGTTAGATGGGAGCAATTATCATGGTATTATATGTTAAGTTGTAGAGTTTTTTCGGGGTTTCGTCAAGTTTTATCGACGTTTCATCGAGTTTTATCGAGGTCTTGTTTTGAATTTTGGATGAGTTTTAACGTGGTTTGAACGTACACTATGGTAGTTTTGGTGCATAAGGAATTGGATCGAGTTCGGGTCGCGAAATTGAAGCCGGGGTTCTAAGAAAAACCTCGGGGAGCACCCTGTAGGAAGGGCGACGCAAGCGACGCCGTAACTCTTACGACGCCAACCGCGATGTCGTTTCGCCTAGAATAAAAAAACATTTTCAAATTTGGGTTTCAATTCGGCCAATTGGGGGCCTATTCTGGGGATCGATATTGGGTATAATATGAATTAATATGATCGATTTGATACTATAATGTGAATTTTTGGAAATTGATAAATTAACGAATATTAGGTACTTTGATTTGATAGACGGGTGTTGGGGCACACATTTGGAGGCGTGGAGATCGTTTTTGTATTAGTGGAATGCGGTTTGAGGTGTGTAGTAACCCAATTGAAATTCTCTCGAGTATTTATTTATTTATTTCCTTATTTGCCTTCCATTCAGTTATTTCTTTTATTCCTTTCTGGTATGGTTTATATAGACGGTTTGGTTGAGTGCGCTCCCGCCGAGCCATTCTGTGTGTATGTCCATTAGACCACAACACATGTCACCCGGGGTCTCGATGAATAGTTCGACCCGATGATCTTTTCGGTGCACATGTCGGTGCGCCGTGGGACCATGCCGGTCATCGAGAGGACCCGAAGACTGGCCATCTTGGAGTGTGACTCGCTGGTAGTGCTCGCGCGAGAGTCCGGAGTATGGTGCTAGTCTGACTTAGGTTGTAGACACACATTTTGAGCTTGTCTATTATGTATTCATGCGATTAGCACAATTGCCTGTTTTAATTTTCCGCATGTTTATTTAATTGCTTTATTCAAATTCATGTATTTTATTTCTATAAATGCTTATTGAATTTCCTTGGGATTACTCACTCTAGACTCGCCATCTGTTTTGTTGTGATGGCTTGAGTGCGACCCCGGTACGAGTCAAGGCTAGGGGAAGCTTGAGAACTACCTGTGACAGACTACAGCCTCTCTCATACATTTGTATATATTTATATTTACTTATGGGATACGAGATACATTGTGAGCTACCCATGACTTGCATATTGACTTATTTTAAGGATTTTGATCATCTTTCTGATTATGATGTTTATATTATAAGTTTTCCACATTAGGTTGATGCTCCTAAGACTTGAATTTATTTGTTTATCGCTTGATCAAGTCTGATAAGTCTTCCGTTATAATTTGATAGTTAAAAATGATCTTAACAGGTTAATTGAGTCTAATGGGCTAACTTGTAACTTTTTATGTTGTAAGTTGGTCAAGTATTGGGTTTTTAATGAAGTTGTGTAGGTTAATGGCATGTAGGACGCAACTAGGCCTGACATGGCAGGGTTGTGGGCCCGCATTGGCACCCATGGCGGGCCTTAGGATTTGGGGCCGCTACATGCATGCAGGTAGAGCACTTTGCAGATGATCTCAAAGCGAACAGATGAGCAGATGGTCTCAAGATGGCCATAAAGGCAGAGATGCAGACAGACAAAGGCTGATGTGAACTGGAAGCAGGGGCTGATGTGGACACAAGGAGTGATTTGTGCAAGGCTGATTGGGGTGCATAAAAGCACGCATGGGCAGGACACGTACACAAATAAAGGTGCGCACGGATTGACTCGTGCACAGACATAGGCATAGCAAAATCGACAATGAGCGACCAAGAGGGTAACAAAGTCGAGGTAGTAGACCGAAAGAGAGTAAAAACAAAAGCCTACCCATAACCTAGCTCTGATACCATGTTATTTTCTAAAGAACTAAATTTTTATTAGATGAATAACGAAGTACAAACTACTTGTCTATATAAACACCTAAGAGATAAATAACTCTTCGAAAAGATAAAGACGACAATCGTACAACCAAATCTAACATAACTACTAATATCTTATCAATCTTAAGACCAAATCTTAACATATCTTAACAAACCTCATTCAGATTCAGAGGCAGCCCTCGTAATTCAATTTTTGTACTTAAGAGACTTGAAACCGAAATCTTACTATTGTCAAAAAAAATGAAATTTTACCTAAAGGTAATCAAGTTCTTTGTCGCTCCAAAAACCAACAGATTGTTGGTAACAATTATTAATTTTAATACTAATATTAATAATCAGTAAAAAGGACTAAGAACCACAAAAAACTAACCGTGGTTCTTAACAATTATCTATATCTATATCTATACTATGTATAATGCCAATCATCCTTAAGACCATATTAAAGGCAAATTTGCTTTATTTCCTAATGTTCCCTCACATTAAATTTTGTCATTTGCTACAACAACTCAAAAAAAACTACTTTGAGGGTATTTTGGGAAAATCACGTTTTTTAAAATAAAAAAGATCTCTCTAATACATGGAAACTTAAACACGTGGTTGGATAGTTAATATAACTATCCTCAAATAAAAAAGGAAAACTATTTTAAGGACTAAATATCAAAATTTTCTCTTATAAAAAAAATTTGAAACTTAAACAAACATGTGGTTGGAAACTTAAACACATTTTTAAATTTCGAAATTCTCTCTCCTATAAAAAAAAATTCAAAATTCTTTCCTAAATTTTCTCCTACAAATATAGACCAATATATGGTTGGAAAGAACTTCCAATTTCAGAACCATTTGGAAGAACGTGGCCTCCCACTCGGATATCATTACGCGACTTCCCTCTCGGATATCATTTTGCGTTTTTTTGCTTTTTTGTTGTGGTTGATTAAATAGTTTTGGTTGATTTTGTTTTTTTGTTTTTTTAGAAAAAAAATTTTGATTTTAGTTTTGAATTTGCAGGACTAATGTTATCTTTAGGATGCAATGCTTTCAAATATTTTTTTTTCTTTGTTGTGATTACTTGAGAGATTTTTGATTTATTGATTTATTTGTTTTGGCTTTTCATGACCAAATTGCTCCTTGGTGCATAGGTTGAAAATGGGGGTTGTTGAGTGCAACGTAGAACAATGGGTTCTTGCCTGCATTGAAAAATAACGGGGGGTTGTTGAATGCAACATGGAAGTTGAGAATGAGGGTGCATGGGGGAAAGAATTCCAAGGAGATTTTGGTGGTTAAAATGGTGGAAAGAGATGCTAGATAGATATATGTCTCATCAAGTATGTTTGGAGTTAAGTAGGGTTGGATTATTAATATTTTATTTTATCTTTGAAGGCAATAGGGTTGGATTCTTCAAACTTGGTGCATTAGAGATACATACTCTAACCACTATTTTTTTGAATCAATGTCAATCACAATTTTATTTTTATTTTTATTTTTTATTCAGAAGTGATTCAAACTTTTCTTTTCATTTTTTTTCGAAGTGATCTGAAGTGATAACTTAGTTATTATTTCATTTTTTTCTACACACAGTTATTGTTTCATTTGTGGGCATTTGTGTAACCCATTAATTAATTAATTAATTATAATTATTTTCACAAGAAGAACTTAAACTCTATTACGTGTCCATAACTTTAATTGCATTGAAATTATATAAAAAATAAAGTTGACATTTTTCTAACAGATATTAAGCATAAATTAACTTGAGTATTCGACATGTCTTGAGGTTGATAACGACCTGCTAACACCTTTTTAGTCCAAATCTTGAACCTTGACTAACATATATTGAATGCCTTATATGGCCTATTAAAGGAGAAATTTCTTAATTACCTAATGTGCCCCTACTTTCAATTTTGTCATTGGCTATGAAACAAAAAATAACTACTTGAGGGTATTTGGGGAAAACCATGTTTTTCATTAAAAAGATAGATCTTCATTATACATGGAAACTTAAACACGTTTATGGTTGGGTAGTTAATATAACTATCCTAAAAAGTGTCTTTAAATTGAAAAACATATTGACCACTTTTAAATTTTAAATAAAAAATACCATGGAACTCTATTTGTTCGATTTTGAACAAATCAAAACAATTTTGAGAAAAACCCAATCGGATCGAAAATAAGTTCCATTAAACTAGATTTACAAAAGTAAACAATATCTTAATCCGTGATTTCCATATTTGATTGTTCGATCTCCAATGTGTTTAAGCGCTCGTCCTCTATCAGAAATCCACAAACGAATTGTGACCTTAATTTAAAGTGATAGCCCCGAGAAAAATAGAAAACGTTTTTCTTTCTCTCAAAATTCAAAGAACTCGAAAATAGCAAAAATGAAAATCTTATTTCATTTTAGAGTTTCAACATCTATTTGTATGTGTAGATAAGCCCTCATTTAAAGTCTTATTCGTAATATAACTATTGTGTTTAGGCAGTTTAAGCAAATTACACGTACGCCCGTATTAATAAGTTATCATATAACTAATCGTAAGGGTTTTTATGTCATGATTTTTATCATATAAAATTTATTACTCTAGACCAATTGAAATTGCGCAAATTCATTCTTTGTGTGCTACCAAATAGGTTCATGCGACGATGATAGTGAACCAAAACCATTTTGATACACAAGTCATAAGCGATCTCTAGCAAAGCATTATGACTACCCAAGTAGCATGAATATCAAAATCGATACAACCTAATGAATAACATATATCATATTCTTTTGTTTTGCAATATCTTTTGATTAAACATAAGCCATGAAAAATCACCCTTAATGTTCAATCGTACTAGTCTCAATTTTTAGGTAAACTGAAAACATCCAAGTGACATTGATCATATCAATTCACATGGACTTACCATGATTAGTCTATCATATCGAGGGATCCACTGATATATATCCCTATACAAGAATGACAAATTCTATATTTATCACACACCTTCACATATTATTAAAATGATAACCAATCATAATCTTTATAATCGTACGGTTAAAAACAACGTTTGATTGTGTCAAATCACCATGCTCCTAATATTGAAGTCTATGGTAATCTCAAGTTGAATGACTAAATGATATACATATCATGAGTAACACCTATGACTTAATCCATGTGTTGTTCTTATAGCGAGTCAGTCCAACACTTGTTCCCTAACAAGTACTCATGATCTCGATTTGTATCCTTATACGTATAATCATCACATGACCATCAATCAAGATTCACACTAGTTTTAATTCATTATAGTTCCCAATATAATGATCGATTAAGGACATTTAGAATATTTCAACAAATACATATGGATCTTACTATAAGGTAAACATGCAATCACTTATAATAAAACAACAAATGAAAACCTCAATTTTATTAACTAAAATTATAAGATAAACAATGTTTGTAGATTAACCTAGAGCACATGCCCCAACACTATTTCGAAATTCTTTCCTAAATGTCTGCCTACAAATATATCCCAATATCTATTTCAAGATTCTTTCCTAAATGTTCGCGTACAAATATATCCCAATATAGGTTTGGAGATAATAATTTCCCAATACGATTTTGCTTTCCAAAAATCCAACATTCAAGCAAAACCGCCATCAATATATAAAAGTTGAAAAAAAGATTTAGAAGGAGAAAATTAGAGAGAGACTATAATTCTAACGAAACAATTAGTTCCAACAAATCTAAACAAAAAAGTATAAAATAATTGATATCTTACATTTATGGACATTCTCTACTCTATCTCTCACATAATCTTCTTTTAAACTATATCATCTTTCTCTTCTTCTTCTTCTGAGCTCTGCCAATGGAAGGTAACATTCATTGCCGGTCCCAAGCTCGAAAAATGAAGAAGGAAAAAGTTTAATTTTATATCAATATACTATTAGAAAAATAATATTTTTGTCTCACATGCGGAGCACGTGCCCTCGATGATTAGTTAGTTTTAATACTAATACTAATAATCAATAAAAATGACTAAGAACAAAAAAAACCATGGTTGTTAACAAAATTCATTAGGAAGCGACTAACCGGACCCCATTTTCAAATTCGTTGCTGCCCCTTAGAGAAATGATATTTTTGCCCTTATATATAAAAGGGGTTTGTTCACCATACCTCACGAAAACTTAGTGCAACATGAACGGTTGCCCACCTTCTCGAAATTGCCTCACACATCCAACTTTCGACCGAGCAAATAACGACGAAACCATGCGAAATCGACTCGATAAGTTCATTCTGAAGTCATTTCTCTTCATTTTAGTGGTTTTTTGTCGTTTGGTGGTTGTTTAATTGTTCTTGATTATTGTTTTTTCCATTTTTTAGGGCTTCAAGTTTGGTGTTGATTCGCACATTATATGGGAAAAATGTTGAAGGAATCACCAAAATGAAACGAACCAGAGCAGGACAAGGTAATTTTTAGTATTTTTTATGACTTTTTCATCTTGTTGTAAGTTGGGCTTTTTGGATGTTATCGCTCGTGGTGTGCAGACATATAAGGCCAAGACATACACCATGCATCTTGACCCAAAGTCATCAAGAATGTAAAGTACCTCTTGGCTAAATAAATCCAAGAGAGACACTTGGCTTGTGACATCTATTAGCTGAAACTCATGATGATCAAGTCGGTTTTGTGTGACTGGGAAACAATAGTAAGTCTCGACCCTGCTACTCCGACACACCCCATTCTTAATATAAGTTGAACTTTCTAACATGGTTTATTCTTTAATTCATGCTTCTCTTGCTCCTTGTAGGTTGATATGTGCGATACAATCGGTACATACAACAAGGCCTTCCAAGATTTCACGAAGACCTTCACACTAGCCGAGTCTTTGAAGATTAGAGAGGAGGTACTTGACTGCAAGCCTCAAGTATAAGGCTTGACGCAAGTAATAGTGGCACCAACTAATGTTGGTATCGATTTTATCGAATCCACAAGGACGATGTGAATGCTAATCTATTTTCCATTTAAGAGATTAAGTTAGGAACTGAAATTTGGATTTCCAAAATGTAAATTGATCAATCAAATTAAACTAACTAATTGCAAGGAATTTAAATTTGTGATTTCACAAAGGAGAAATGGTCCAAGGAGTTGATCTCACTAGGTCACATTCTTTATATCAAATTTCATATCAGAATCCCTAATTCAAGTGAAGATAGGAGAATTTCCATAATTTCTCACCCACCCCGAGGTCTCAGTGATTGAGATTCTAGTGTTGCACTCAGACTCCACTGGTCAGCATGAGTAGCGTAAGTGCAACGTCGCGTTAGACTCCAAATCTTAAGGCCTCATTCGTCAACGCCGCATCAGCCCCTCTTTCGATTATTATATGTTATCTGATGATTTAAAGTTGAATTATTATGATTTGCAAGTTTTAATAGTCTAGTAGCGGAAGCAAAACTCAAACAAAAATCTAATTGATTCAAGAAATAATGTCGGGCATCCTAATGGTGTGGAGCCCTGCAATACATCATTAGGATGCCCGACATTATTTCTTGAATCAATTAGATTTTGTTTGAGTTTTGCTTCTGCTACTAAACTATTAAAACTTGCAAATCATAATAATTCAACTTTAAATCATCAGATAACTTATAATAATCGAAAGGGGGGATGACTAAGCCTGCGTTGACCTTACAAGGGCTGACTTGGGGTCCACGTAGACTTAGACCGGGCAGGGCCCAATTTTTGGGGACTGGGGCCGTCAAAATTAGTCTATTATTTCATGTTTTGTTACTTGTGTTTTTGTGTGTTTTTGTTGTATTTTGTCTCCGATATTACTTATTTCCTAATATATAGATTCTATTTAAATTTATTGATTTTGAATTTCCTTTTCTCGTGAATTTTCTTTTTGAATGTGAAGCACGAGAGAAAAACTCATTCACCAAACCTCCGAAAGCACATATCCGAATCTAGTTAATAAAAAAAGGTTATATCTGCTAAAAAAACGCAATACATACATAGAGAGAAAAAACTGAGCAAGTCACAATCAGTCAGAAAGCTTTCCCGTTCCCTTGTCGCCACTAAAACCTATCATTACCCAATTGTAAAAATTCGATAATGTCAGATAAATAAATCCCACACTATCCAGTAAACCTGTAATAATCAAATGCATAATCATCCAAGAGATTAAACGAAGAATATAATCCAAGGAAATTAAATACAATCGTGAATTCATCATGTTTTTGTTATCTGACCACAATCAGATAACGTTCTCCGAAAGTGGTAAGTAAACAACGGTAAGGACTCATGCCCAGAGAGGACAACCAAACGAGTCTCATTTCTCTAAACTATGGGAATATGAACTATTTCAACGTGATCTCATGATAACTACGTGATGCAAAGTATTAGTGACTCCAGCCCCTCAAGCATAATATAGTGTTCTCCTCTATAATAACGGTATAATATACACTATAAGGAGACTCGAATGACCCTTATCCTCCTTACACGTGTATGCATGTACAACAAAAATACAATATCAAGGATCAATGCAATTTATACGAAATTATAATCATACAATGTAAAAGTTACTATGAGATTTACTTAACCTTACAATACCGTCGCTTCTTATGCTCTGTGTCCGTAAAATAGTCCATTCGGGGTTCCAATTGCGATCCTACAATTCATTTACAAGTCCGGTAAGATTCCACAATCTTTCCACAACTTTTTCTCCAATTTATTTATTTTAATTAGTCTCATCTCGACCCAAAACCTCGAAATAAGACCAAATCAAATCCTCAAACGTCTGGATCCTAATTTTGACTACATATTATGGTCCGAAATAAAAAATTAACCTAAACTAGGCTTTCAAACAATTTTTTAAATTTTTGGACATTTTCGGTGTCATAACACGCATTACGATGCAAGATCCTCATACAAATCCTCCAGAAAATCCTAAAATCCTCAGTTCTCATAAAAATCCCCAATTTCAACTTATTTATCTAAAAATCCCCTTTTTCATAATTTCCCTAATTTTTCAAGATTTATTTATTTATTTTTAAAATTTAAAACTTTATTTTTTTATTTTTTTTTATATGGGAAAGAGTTTGATCCCTGAACTGGGCTCAGTTAGGGGGGTCATCCCCTTCCTCACGTTGGAATATATATATATATATTCGTTTGTTTTTTTTTAATTGTTTGGGGCCAACCCCATTGGGGTTGGGCAGGGTTCCCTCCATCAATGCCCCTGCAATTTTTTTAAAACTATTTTTTAGGTCGATTTCCTTCTCAATCGATCCTTCTCCTCCGTTCCTCCGTCCCTCACGACTAACAACAACAACTTCTTCACTCTTCAATTCGAACCATACAACAGCCCCGCAATCATTAAAATAAAAATTGAAATTTTCCATTGAACATACCTTAACGCCATCAACAACACAACAGTCATGGCTCCTATTAATTTCATCCAACAATAACAAGCGAGAGAGAGAAAAGAGAGAGAGAGAGAGATAAGTGAACAACGATGGACACATGGGCAGTGAGATGAAGAACACGATGGAGCAGGGGACACAACCCCCTTGTTCAATTTTGATCCCTCCTTTGAGATCGATTTCAATTGTAAATAAAAAAAAAGGTAAACAATTTACCAATTTGCCCTATCCTTTTTATCCCTTCACAGATAAACCAATGCCCTTTTTGGTCTTTTTTATTTTCCTTTTTTCATTTCATGTTTATCTCTTATTTTCTTGTCCAAATTAAACTCCGAAAAATACCTCAATTCAACCAAAAATTAGCAAATTTACCAATATGTTCCAAAACTCTCGAACAACCCGTCTTGCACGTAAATCGAGATGTGGGACCTAAGTCAACTCGTTAAGTCCATTTAAATGTAGAAATTCAAATTTTAAACTTAAACACGATTATTTTTTGTGAAATTAAAAACTAAAATTTGAGTCAACATTTTAACTCTCTTGTGACTCATTTCGACACGTATCTCGAGATGAAATCTCACGAAATATCGAATTTACTCAATCGACTTGAATTTCGCAAAATTATATAATATCTAGTACACAATAATAGGAATACATCACACAATAATAAAATTAATTAAATATCTCAATTTTCGTCGGTGCTTAACTCTTGACTCGCGGTCAAAACCATAATTAATCTCTGTTAATCTTTGATTAGCTATAATTACCAATTTAAAATTTTTGGGATTTGACATTATTGTCTAGCCTAGTGTCAGTTTCACGTTGTTTAATTAAAGTATCTTATAGCATGATTCTTTTTCACCATAATTGTCATTGTTATGCTTTTAGATACTTGTTGTATATTTAGAAATGAAGATAAATGTCTCTCATCGTCAATTTCTACTTTCATGTACGCACCGTCCTTTTTATGACAGTGGGTGCAGATCCATCAAGTTGCAGATCGGGCAAGAAGAAGATTGGCGACTACCTCTGAGCCACCGAGTGCTGCTACCTTTGATTTTGAAGGTTTTGATTTTGTTGTATGATTTATATATGTCTTTCATATACTTTTGAAGTTGTATTTATGGGTTGAGAGATAATTACTAGACTACATGCATGTTGATATATCATCATCGTTGTTTTGTTGTATATATACGCACGTGAGCTTTGTTTTCCTGGTTTTCCATATATACTTAGAATTTACGTTAATTACTTTCGCTAATTTATTAAGACCACTCTGAAATATTAATTGACAAGAGAACAATATATTACTTATTTAAAAGTTAGCTAGTTTGGAGAAAAGCTTGAAAAGGCTTACTAATACGTTTTTAAGTCTTAAGTGGATCAGATTAGACCGGACAGTGCCTTAATTTGAAAATGAGTCGTCACAGTTGGTATTAGAGCCAACTTTCCCAATAAGCAATGTATAAACTTAAATAACATACAAGTTTTAGTTGTGGAAACCAGATGATCCTTGCTTAGAAACCATTAGTTGGAAAGTGAGTGGTAGTGAGATAGGAAATTTTTTTACATGTACATGTTAGTTTATATATATATGCGCGTTATCCACGTAGAAGCTGGTGTCGCGAACGTCGTCAACTTGCAGAGCACGATGGCAGATCGACGGAAGATCAGAGATTACAGCAGCTCTGATGGTACAAATTATTCTAGTTGTAACAGTACCAGTTGCAAAGACAATTGATACTTCGTCTCCCACTCCTACATCTTATGGTACATCGGCAGTGGTTTTAGTTGGTGAAGGATTTCATCAGAAGAAGCTAGTATATTTTGATGGACATCGAGACTTTGAGAAGGTTGAGGAGTGGATTTTGTCTGAGGAGAAGCTACATAGAGTTTTGAGGATTGAATATAGACTTCGGGTAGAGATTTCGTCATATACACAACAGAGAGATGCTGATGTTTGGTAGCATACGACGATAGCTTCTGATGGAGATTTTGAGTCATGAGATACATTCAAGAAGAAGTTTTATCAACAATATTTCCCACCTACAATGATGAAAAAGTTAAAAGGTTAAGATGGTCGATGATGAGTCGATGATGAGCTATAAAGACATATGGTTATCTGAAGTACTTTGTTGGGGATTTAGTGAGAAATGACTCTGAGATGTGTATCATTTCGAAGATGGACTGAGGCCATATATATAACTTTATGTGACCAATTCAGGTGCCAAGACCTTGGTGAGATATATGAACGTGCACTTTCTCACGAGACTTATTATTTGAACAGAGTTGCAGATAGGAAAACATTAGGACCAGTGTTGTCATCTGATCTGGCCGCAGAGTTTGAGATGAGGAGACAGAGAGGTAACGAACAGAGGAAATGAGAGATAGGTTCTCAAAAATCAGGAGCAACCACATCGGTTGTACCTTACGCATCATATCTTACTCCACTACAGAGTATGGTGGGTATACCTCCCTTACCACCACCATTCATACCAGCATTACTAGCTCCTACTTTATCGACACTTCCAGCACCACCAACGCCACAACATAGCAACAAAAGGATGGTAAAGGCCGAGGTAGAGGTAGAGGTAGAGGTAGAGGTCGAGATGGTTCCCAACAGGGGCAGAGACAGACACAAGCCCAGGATCAGGCATAGGGTCAGCACATGCCGATTACTTGTTATAGATGTGGTAAGGTTAGGCACATGTTGAGAGATTGTCCACAGCCGGCAATAATATTTCCACAGCAGAGTCGAGAGGGAGTGCATATGATAGCAAAACCAGAAGCCGATGCCACATGAGGTCTTATTGATGGTACAGTTTCTATTTGTGGTAGAAATTTATATACCCTGTTTGATCTGGGTTCTACGATATCTTTCATTTGTTGTCGCATGATATGCATCCTAGGGTTGACACAAGTTAGAGTTAGTGTACATTTGATTTTGAGTATCGTAGTCGGGGATATGGTTTACCCTAATTGTTTTATGAAGGGATGTCTAATAGAGATATGTGAGGTAGAGTTACTTGCAGACTTCAGAGTGCTCGAGTTTTTAGATTTCGACGCGTTGTTAGGGATGGATTGGTTAACAGTGTATCACACTCATATTGACCGTTTCAGCAAGATAGTGATATTTGAGATTCTGAGGCGTCCGATGTTCACATACAATGGTAGTACATCGAGGGCCGAGATCACGAGAGGTCGGCTTGCAACTAGTGGAGACATAGAGACTCTGGTAGGATTATATACAGTAGCAGAGAGTCAGGGACCCAGACTTAAGGAGATTCAGTTGTGTGCATGTTTCCAAACGTGTTTCCAAAAGATTTACCTGGTTTACCACCTCTAAGGGAGATAGATTTCATCATTGAGTTGGTACCAGACATCAGACCTATTTCTATACCATCGTACCGCATGGCTCCGAAAGAGTTAGAGGAGTTAAAGAGTCAGCTCCATGATTTGGGACAGAAGTGATTCATCGCATCTTCTATGTCGCCATAGGGAGCACTCAGAAGAAGGATGTCACTTAGAGACTGTGCATCGACTTCATATAGATGAATAAGGTCATAGTCAGAAACAAGTATCCACTGCCGCGTATTGATGACTTATTTGATAAGCTGAGACGAGCACAATTTTTCTCAAAAATAGACCTGCAATCAGGGTATCATCAGCTTAGGATCAGAGATGACGTAGGTCCAAGACAACATTCAACACGAGATATGAACACTATCAATTCACGGTTGTGTCATTTGGATTGACCAATGCCCCCGTCATGTTTATGGATTTGATACATCGAGTGATGAGACCATTTCTTGACCTATTTGTGATAGTTTTCATCAATGATATATTATATATCGCGGACTCGGGAGGATCATGAGCAGCACCTCAGGGAGACGTTGCGAACTTTGAGGGAGCACAGATTCTACGCCAAGTTCACTAAGTGTGAATTTTGGCTTTCGGATGTCAAGTTTTTTGGTCATGTAGTTGGAGCAACAGGTTTTGCAGTGGATCCGGTTAAGATTCAGGCTATCATGGATTGGCCGGCACCGACATCAGTTACTGAGATCGAAGTTTTCTTGGGTTAGCAGGGTATTATCGTATGTTCGTGAAGGATTTCTCCAAGATTGCTTCACCGATTACCAGATTGACCAAGAAGGATGTCGCACTTGATTAGTCTAAGGAGTGCAAGTAGGCATTTTCTCAACTGAAAAGGTTGTTGACCATCGCACCAGTGTTGATATTGCCAGATGCTAGACATGGATTCTTGGTATACACAGGTGTTTCTCCTACGGGTTTAGGTTGTGTATTGATGCAAGACAAAAGCACAGTGGCTTATGCCTCCACGCAACTAAAGTTACATGAGAAAAATTATCCCACGTATGATTTAGAGTTGGCAACAGTGGTGTTTGCTCATAAGATATAGAGACATCATCTGTATGGAAAGATATTCACACTCTACAGTGATCCCAAGAGTCTAAAGTATCTCTTAACACAAAAATAGTTGAACATGAGACATTGCAGTCGGTTGGAGTTTCTAAAAGACTACGATTTCCTCTGGAGTATCACCCAAGAAAAGCCAATGTAGTTGCAGATGCGCTGACTAGGATACCGACTAGAGATGCCGAGGTTGTTAGATGTCATATGATGCATAAGTATGAATTACTCAAGGCAGTGACGATGATGAGTCAGTCAAGTGTTCCTACATACAATCTAGTTGTAGGATTTTAGGGTTCATACGCAACGAAAAGTTCAAAACAATTTTTTGAAAAACCCCAACAAGATTGAAAATAAATTCCATTAAACTAGAACTACAAAAGTAAGTCATACCTTAATCTGTGATATCATTCTTTAATTGTTCGATCTCCAAGACGTTTAAACGTGCGTCCTTTATTAGAAATCCACACACGAACAATGACTACAATTTGAAGTGCTAGCCCCAAGAGAAATTGAAAATGTTTTTCTTTCCCACCCAAAGTCTAGAGAACTCGAAAATAGCAAAAACAGAAATCTTGTTCGTTTTTAGGGTTTCAACCTCTATTTAAATGTGTAGATAATCTTACTTATAAAACATATTTGTAATACAACTATTGTATTTATGCAGTTTAAACAAATTACACATATGCCCCTTTCAACAAGTCATCATATAACAAATCGTAAAGGCTTTTATGTCGTGAATTTTATCATATAAAATTCATTACTATGGACCAATTGAAATTGCAAAGCTATTCTTTGTGTTTGACTAAATAGGGTCATACGACGTTGGTAGTGAACCAAAATTATTTTGGTACACAAGTGATAAACGGTCTCTAGCAAGGCATTATGACTACCCAAGTAGCATGAATATCAAAATCGATACAACCTAATGAATAATATATATCATATCATTTTGTTGTGCGATATCCTTTGATTAAACATAAGGCATGAAAAGTCACCATTAATGTTCAATCGTACTAGTCTCGATCTTCAGATAGACTTAAAACATTTAGATGACATTGATCATAACAATTAACTTGGACTTTGTCATTTAATAGTCTAACATATCGAGGGATCCACTGATATATGTCAGGGCCCGTTTCACTAAGTCTTAACTTAGCCTGATTCCTCTAATTAGACATCTAATCCATTCAATTAACTTCAACCTCAAAATAATTTTTGTTTCAATCATTGATAATGCTCCAAAACTAAATTTATATTCTCAATAAAACTCAATTCATGATTTGTTTAATTGGAGCAAATATCCATATTTTGTAAAAATTTCGGCAACACCACCTCAAAAAGTAGCCTGCTGAACACATAATAGACAACAAAATAGAGAGAAGCTTTACTATGCCCGATATTGCTTTGAGACGACCGCTACTGCGGTCGATTCTGTACCCGAAGGCAGCTCGAGCCCGGCTTGCAGATGGCCTAGATGAAAGCACATTTCCCCATAGCTCACAATATATATTAATTTAAAACAATTAAACTAACTTAAAATCTCTAATACCTTATTTACAACTTTACAAACTCCAAATAAACTAAAACTGAATAAAACACTTCTTAACTTACTTCACACTAATATAGACGACTCACATAACCTATTTGAAAGTATTTTATGACCTACGCTCACCCTGGAACCCAAAACAATTATTTATAACATGATTACAACAAGAATTAAACTTTAAAAACTTAAAAAATTATCATCGAGATCTTTGAGTCTTAATCCATTCTTTCTTGTCTTCATCGAGAATTTGACATCATTAAAAACAACTCGAAAATGTCAGATAAGTAAACTCCTACACTGCTCTGTACTCCTGCAAATGTTAGTCTGAATACATGGAGACATGTAATTACATTTCCAAATAATAAGAAATTTATATAACAACGTGGATTCCTCATTTCCTGTTTTAAGCTCATAACAAGTAGGTCCACTCACGATGAACCTAGAATAGTCCTATGAGTTCAATGCATGTTGCCCCAGAGTCTACATTACCCGCCTTAGACGCCTGCAATACGTCTAGTCTAGAAAGTGGAGCACCTCACACTCTTACGACCGAAGTAAGGGCAACTCTATCCGGATGTCATGTATATATGACCAAGAATGATGCGAAATGCAAGAGGACTAAACAAAAATGCAGGTACAAAGATAAAATTCCATAAATAGTAAAGACCACTATAAGGTTTATTTACTGTCAAACCAACTCAAAGTTGGCCACGAAGCCTCACATTCGAATCCCCGGCTTTTACGTACTTCCACATGTCCTATTGTATCACAAAAATCCATAACTTAGAGTTTTAACTTAATTGTATTACTTTAAAATAGTTTCTCATAATTTCTAAGTTATATTAGAGTTTAAAATCCATTTTTAAGCCATAACGAAGCTAAAACCACTTTTAAACTTTGACAACTCCTTTAAAATCTCCTTAAAGAGCTTCACACCTATTTCTATGATTTTGAACCTCTAAATAAGTCCTAAAAATTTATTATATTCCAAAATAGGGTCTTAAACCACATGTTGAACTCTAAATTGGATCTTAACCATCTATTTTGCTTCACAATAACCCCAACTCGTCTATGCATTCTCAACCTCAATTAGAAATCTTAATGAGTCTCAATTGATTCAATTTGTCACAAACAATGCCATCCATTACACCATTGAATTACCAAACCATGAATTCCTCATACTTAACCATATAAACATCAAAATAAATCACAACAAGCTCAAAACTCTCTCATTTATATTCCAAGTCATATCGATGAACTCATGTCATGAAAACCTCAACGCATCATTAGATAAAATTTCCCAATTGGTAAGTGTAAGCTTACAAATTAAATAACTCGATTTAGAAATCTCGAAAAGTCCTAATTAATTCACGTAACTAATAATGAAACCAATTTATTTAACTTAGTCAAACTTACTATATTTTCGTAATTTTTTTTCTCAATTTTTTTCCTCGAGTGCTATGGCGTCGGCTGAGCGGCCTCGCCTAGCACTCGGTGTACTGCCCTAGGAAGACCCAGGGCAAAACCCATGTCCTCCCTGGGTTTGGCAGGGCAGTGCCATGCTTTGCAAGGCACGCCCTGCCCTTACAGGGTTTGGAGAGCCCTGTCATGGCAAGGCCCTGCCTTGCCATGGCAGGGACGATCTGGGCAGTGCACTCGCACTACCCAGGGACCTCCATAGGCCCCCCATAGTAGCAGCCCTGCTGCTCTCTTTCTTTTTTTCTTCTTCTTCTTCGATGCTCTTTTCACCCCAAACACTAATCAATCTCATTAATTCACCCAAACAGGGAAGATAAAAACAAACCCAATTGAATGGAAGAATTCTTACAAGAACACTCACCTTGCTCATCACCAGAACAGTACTATAAAACCGTCACCCATCGTCTTTCACTTTCTTCTTTTCTCCTTTTCTACAAACCAAAAACAGTGATGATGAAGAGAAGATTTGAACGAGAAGCCTTGAGAGCAAGAAAGTACCATGAGATTACAGAGCGAAAGAGAGAGACGAAGGGAAGTCGTTCAAGAAAAAGGAGAGAGAGTTGTGTTCAATAATAACCAAAAACGATGAGAAGCATAGGCGTACCAGTCGAAGAAGAATGGAGAACAAGAAATCGACAGCCAAAGAGAAGGCTCGTGAAGAGAAAGACTATGCACAGGGAGGAGGTGAAATCGAGAGAGAAGTCGAGAGAGACGAGATGATGATCAGAGGTTTTGGATCGAAATGGGGTTTGGGTTTTGGTCCAAAACCCATTTCAATTTCACATAGAGTTGGAAAGGGTTTGAGTGGGCAATTACCTATTTGCCCTCCCTTACAAAACCTCTTTTTAACATTTCTTCTACCCCTGCAGGTCATTTGCCATTTCTTCTTCATTTTCTCATGTTTATCCTTTGTTTTTAAGCCCAAATTAACCCTGAAAAATACCTCAATTTTAGCTAAAATTAGGAAAACAATCCAAATATCCAATGCACTCCGAAATACTAGTACACTGCACCTCGACCCTAATTTAAGTAAATCTTGCGACGAAATAGTTTATACTACATTCACTAGGCACACAACAAACAAAAATAATAATATTTTAAAACTTATGATCTTCGATCCGTAATGTATAGGTCCCACCTCGGATACTTAATTTCAATTAAAATAAAAAAATACTTAATTAGTCTCTTAATCAATTTTATAAAATTCTCAAATTTCACAATATCTCTCTCTATACGAGAGGGATAAATTTTATCTTGATTACACATCTTCACATATCATTCACATTGTAACCGATCACAATATTTATAATCATCCGGTTAAAGACGACGTTTGATTGTGTCGAATGATCATGCTCTTAATATTGAAGTTTATGGTAATCTCAAGTCGAATGAATAAATGATATATCAATCATGAGTAACACATATGACTTAATACATGTGATGTTCTCATAGCGGTCTAGTCCAGTACCTTGTTCGTTAACAAGTACTCATGATCTCGATTTGTATCCATATACGCATGATCATCACATGACCATCAATCAAGATTCACACTAGTCTTAACTCATTATAGTTCTCATTATAATGACCGACTATGGACATTTATGATATTTCAACAATTACCAATGGATCTTACTATAAGGTGAACATGCAATCACTTATAATAAAAACAACAAATGAAAACCTTTATTTTATTAACTATAATTATAAGATAAACAATGTTTATAGATTGACCTAAGGCACATGCCCCAACATCTCCCACTTGTATTAGGGTCAATCATTCATGTATCTAATACCTAATGACCTGACATAGCCATCATGTTTCGTTCGTGTAAGAACCTTCATCAAAGGATCTGCAACATTTTCTTCTGTAGGAACTCTGCAAATCTTTACGTCGCCCCTCTCAATGATTTCTCGAATGAGATGAAAACGTCTAAGTATATGTTTGGATCAGTGGTGTGATCTTGGTTCCTTGGCCTATGCTATCGCCCCATTGTTTTCATAATACAAGCAAACGAGATTAGCTATATTTGGATCCACACCAAGTTTAGAGATGAAAATTATGATCCAAACTGCCTCCTTAGCTACATCGGACGCTGCAATATACTCCGCATCTGCTGTAGAATCTACCACAGTGTCTTGCTTCAAATTTTTCCAGGTCACTGCACCTTTATTCAAAGTAAACACATATTCGACTTCGTTCTTAAGTCATTTATATCAGTTTGAAGACTTACATATGTGTAACCATTTACAACAAGCTCGTCTTCCAAACTTCCATAAACCAATAACACTTTTTTAATCTTTCTCAAGTACTCAAGAGTGTTCTTTACTGCTATCCAGTGACTCTCACCAGGATCAAACTGATATCTGCTTATTGCGCTAAAAACATATGATACATCAGGTCGAGTGCATAATATGGCATACATGATAGATCCAAAAGCTGATGCATATGGAATCGTATTCATGCGCTTTCGCTCATCATTAGTCTTCAGACATTGAGTCTTGCTGAGACTTATACCATGAGATATTGGCAACGACCCTCTTTTAGAGTCTTGCATACTGAACCTATTCAGTACCTTGTCAATATAAGCACTATGACTTAAACTGATCAACATTTTAGATCTATCCCTATAGATCTTAATCCCAAAGATGTAGGTTGCATCTCCCATGTCCTTCATTAAAAAACACTTCCCTAGCCAAGACTTGACACTCTGCAAGGTTGGGATGTCATTTCCAATTAGTAATATATCATCAATATACAGTACAAGGAAAAAAACCACGGTCCCACTAACCTTCTTGTATACACAAGGCTCATCATCATTTTTAATGAAACCAAATTCCTTAATTGCTTCATCAAAATAAAGATTCCAACTTCGAGAAGCTTGCCTTAATTCATAAATGGATCTTTGAAGCTTGCACACCTTCCTATAATTCTCATGATGAATAAACCCTTCAGGTTGTATCATATACACATCCTCAAGTAACTTTCTATTTAGAAAAGTTGTTTTGCCATCCATTTACCATATCTTATAGTCATAATATGTGGCTATGACAATTAGAATTATAATGGATTTAAGCATGGCTAGATGAGAAAGAATCTCATCATAATCAACACCTTGAGTCTGCCTGAAACCTTTTGCTACTACCCGTGCTTTATAAGTATGCACATTGCCATCCATGTTAGTTTTTTTCTTAAAAACACATGTACATCCAATGGTCGCACCACCTTCAGGTAAATCAACCAGGTTCGAAACTTGGTTATCATACATGAATTCCATCTCAAAATTCATGGCACTAAGTCATTTATCTGCCTCAGGGCTAGACACAGCCTCCCGATAAGTCGTAGAAGCCTCCCGATAAGTCGTAGTCTCATTTTGATCCATAAGCAACACCTCACTATTATCAGGAATAAGAAATCCAAATCTCTTAAGCTGATTTAGGTTCTCAAGGATATGCTCAAGGGCCTGTGTACTTAAGTTTAGCGGATCTTGGGAGGAGTACTTGCTATCACGTGAGTTTGCATACAACAACAGTTACCATGGTAGTATTAAAATGGTGCCATTTGAGGCTTTATATGGTTGATCGTGTCGCTCGCCAACATGTTGAGCTGAGCTAGAGGACTGGGAGTTAGTGAGGCTTGAAATTACTTTTTATCATACGGAGAATGTATGATAGATTCGTTAGAGGCTTAAAGGGGCTCAAGAGAGGCAAGAGAAATATGCTGACATGTATCGCAGTGATCTGAAGTACAACAAGGGGGCCCTTGTGTATTTGAAAGTTTGACCTTGGAAGTGTCTTTACAGATTCTGTTTGAAAGGCAAGTTAGCACCGAGATTCATCAGGCCTTTCAAAATTAAGAAACAGGTCGGGAAGGTTGCTTATGAGCTTGAGTTACCTCTACAAATGTCAGAGATTCATCCAGTCTTCCATATTTCTATGCTTCGACTGGCTAAGTTAAAGGCAGGCGTACGACCGATGGTTGACTTGAACCAGATTGACCTGAGCGAGGATGTATCTTATAAGGAACAACCAAAATAGGCTTTAAACCGAAAGGTACAACAGTCGACAGTCAAGTCTATCTCGAAGGTGTTAGTCAAGTGGCACTTCCATGGTGACTCGAAACTCACTTGGGAACGGGAAAACTCTATGCGAGATAGGTTTTCATACCTTTTCGAGTCAGGTATAACTTTAGCTTGGATTTTAATTTCGAGAAAAAATTTCCATTAATCCTAGTTTAATTTTTTAATCAGGATCATTGACCCGTGACGTGGGACCCCCATCGAGATATGTGCCCTAACCGAGGCATGTTGCCGATGTATATGTTAGATTTGTAATGATGTATGCTTAGTGTATTGTTTATGTGTTGACTACTAAGTCACTCATACCCGTGTATAGATATGGAGATGTGAGCAGGGACGCGCCTCGAGATGAGTGCCGACGTGAGACTGAGGTAGAGAGTAATATGGTAAGTTTAATTTAAGTTAATGTGGCTTAGATAGCTAATTTGATGTGGCTATAGTTTGATTTACATTAATAAAGCATAAGTTAGAAAAATAAAACATTAGTCATTGATGTTCCTCAAGATACATGTGAACACATCACAAGACCAATTGTGTTACATTATGTGTTATCAAAGAATAGTTAATGGAAAGTTAATGGATTGTAGGGTTGACAAGTCAGTAATTAGACATGTTTTATAGTGTAATTTATGTTGACTTTAGCTATAAATGATGATATTACAGTAGATATTCTCTTATTTTTATGATTTCAGGTTTTAATTAGGAAAAATGAAGAAATAAAAGAAAAAGTAAACAATCAACTGGAGAAAAAGTCCAACGATTAGCCATAAATTTGAATTTACACTGAAAATTGCCACCTAGATTGGTAGCGGGCATTAGCCAGCGAATCATCAGCGAATTAGGAAATACGCTAGAAATTGCCAGTTGAATCGGTGGAGTACAGAGAGCTAAATCCAGTGATTAACTCAATGATTTGTGTACATAGAGGAATTGCTGACAAATCGCTAAGGTCGGTAACGAATATTTTTAGATAAGAATAAATAATTTGTATTAATCTATGATTTTTACACTTAAGAAAAATATAAATAGGACATTAGGGCTTCAAAATTAATCTCCTCTCAGAATTCTGCCCTGATAAGTTTAATTTTATTGAGTTTATGTTTAAAGCAACATTGGAGCTTTGTTTATTTCATTAAGAAGTATTTATTTAATTATGTCTTTCAATTATATTATTTGTTATTTATTTCCAGCAGGAATGAGTAGTTTATTAATCTAAACAAACCCTAGACATGTATATACTTTGGATTGCTATATAGTTATGATTAAGGAATCATGTGTTTAATGCTTAAATCTATCCATACACGTCAATCACAGATTTAATAAGGTGTTTTTGTGTATTACAACTAACGATTCTTTGTATTGAGTGCATAGTGGCTAATATGTTTCTTAGTACAGGATATCTAAATCTATGTCTATAATTATTGACAACAATTACAGAAGTAGTAACTATGATTAATCTATAGGGCTATATTCCTGAGTGGATGTTATAGGTAATTGTGTTCTAAGTTATTTATTAATTAGCATCTTCCGATTAATATTTGATTTATATTAGGCATGATTTTCATTGAGTGTTAATGCTATCGTATTTCTATTTTATTGTGTTTTACTCAAAAGGTGAATTTACAATGATAAGAATATGACTTGTTTTCCATTGAATATAGGAAAATTGATGGTTTGCTAAATACTATCAACCTATTATGAATTAGGATTTAAGGATTCTGACAAGTCATAAATTATACACATAATATATGCATTTTAGTATGCTTATAAGGTAAAGTCTCGTAAATATGGTCCTAATAGCTTATATTTATCTATTTTTGGTTTTTAAGAGGTATAATTGAAATCGAGCCGAAAAACTGTGTAAAATGCATATATAATAGTCCTATATTGGATTTACCTTAAAAAACGTATTGTGTGGATCCCGAAGCAGTGAATTGGGACCCACGGGGCTAATGTGATGTAATGATAACGTAGCAGTAGTGAGTTGGTCGTGTGATGAGCTATTGTGGAGTGATGTGTTCTATGGTGTTTGTATGGCCCATGCAAAGGTGATGAGCTGGCAGTGATACAATGTGGTAGAGTGCACGATAGTTAATATACATCATGAATGAAGTGTGTCTGATCTACCTTGATATACATGCTGAATAGTTGATGAATATCAAGTGAATGAGGTTGATCGTGACACCTATTGAAGTCATCATTTTCTGTCAATCCGTGGTGTGAATCTGACTGCAGGATCGTCCTCGTGATGCGTTTCAACTTTGATGATGAAGTGCAAATTAATAGGAAATAAAAAGGAGGGCCGTTATGGGCACCCCACCAATTCATGAAGGCACCCATTTTTTTTTCATTCTCCCCTCTAAATTACACTTTGATGTAAATGACTCTATTGCCCCTTCATATAAACTCACTCCAACTTCACAACCCATTTTCAAACCAATTTTAGGGCACCCCACTTCATTGGCTCCCAAGTGAAACCTAAAGCCAAAATTTTGTTTGGCGGGCGTGTATCGATTCTTGCGTCTTCACATCATCCGATTGCGAGGTAACACTGTTTTACAACCATATGAAGCTTTGAACGAACTATTTTTTTAATCTAAACAGTGAAATTGATGATTTGGTTTGTCAATGTAGGGTTTGGTAAATTCGACCAATCCGGACTTATTTCCACTATAAAATGGACGAATGTACTACAATGGTGCAAGAGGAGGTACAAGAAGAGGTATTTCTTGAAATTTATTGTGTTTTTTTTTCTGGTTTTTCATGTTTTCAGTCGAAGTTGCACGGGCGCGATTGTTTCGGCCTCGCAGGACCAAGACTTATAAATAAGTCTTGGTCAAAAGCCACCGAGACTTATGCGTAAGTCACGGTCATGCTATGACCGAAACTAATAGTTTAGTCTCGGTTTAAAACGACCGAGACTATTTCGTACATCTCGGTTTCCATTGAACGAGAATTGGTTTATAATCGCGGACCCGTACTACCGAAAATTTGATTTATTGGGTTTGTTTGTGAATTTGCTGTGCATTTTGGTTGAGTCGTAATGTTACAATGTATGTATTGCAGGTAATGTCGGTTTCAACTTTATTTCCAGACTACAAGGATGCGTTTACTCCTTGTAGGCCATTCCCATATAGAGAATCGGCTATTTCATGGCTTCAAATGATTGGTCGTGAGAACAAGTTCGTGTTAGTAACGAAGCACTCTGATGCCGGAGGGATTAAGCGCATGGGAAGGGTCAAACTTGCGTGTGAGAGGTCCGGTGCAGATATGGGAATGTCACAAAGAGTAGGGAAGGGTAAAGCGGCAAAAATTGCTTTGAAACCAAGAACTGAAGAAGAAGAGGAATCGGGGAGGACTCAAACTGGTACAAAGAAATGTGGGTGCCCTTTTCTTATTAACATCAAGGAAAAAATGTTGATTCTTTGTTGTATGTCACTGTCTTATGTGGGAGGCACAATCACGACCCTGCCAAAAACTTGGACGACCACTCATTTGCAGGAAAATTGGATAAAGGTGAGCAGGTGGTTGTGGTGCAGATGACTAAGGGTAATGTGAAGCCAAGAGATATCCTCAATACGTTGAAACAAAGAGATGTTAAAAACGTATCGACAATGCAAACAATATATAATGCACGACAAAAATTCCGAATTGAGGATGCGGGTGGGAGGAATCAAATGTAACAACTATTGCACATATTGTAGAAGAATAAATGGATGTCGTGGCATAGGAAGCATCCCGATATGAATGTCGTCACTGATTTATTTTGGTCACATCCTGATTCAATCAAGCTGCTAAGGTGTTTCTCATCGGTAATTTTGATGGATTGCACTTACAAAACAAATAGGTATCGAATGCCGTTTTTGGAGATTGTTGGCATCACTTCTACGCATTTGACGTTCTCTGTTGGGTTTGCTTTCATATCATCGGAGACTCATGCTAATTTTGTTTGGGCACTTGAGAACTTGATATCCATATTGGATGGGTGGCCTAAACCTGACGTTTTTGTTACGGATCGAGAGTTAGGCCTTATTAGTGCCATCGAAGAAGTATTTCCATCGTCGTCTCACCTTCTTTGCTCTTGGCACATCAACAAAGTAGTATTGGCCAAGACTAAGAAGATGTTTGGGGATAACGAAGGATTTGCTCGTTTCATGGATAGGTGGACGAGTGTGTTGTATGCTAAGTCGGAGGCCTTATTAGAACTTAGGATGAATGACTTGCGTTGTGAGTTCGGCCATGTGAAAGGTCTTACTGATTACTTGGATAACACATGGGTGAAGATCTACAAGGAGAAATTTGTACCGGCATGGACAAATCGAATTATGCACTTTGGGGAAACAACGACACAGAGGTTGAGTCTGCGCATTCCACTTTGAAGCTACATCTTTGCAACAGTCAGGCAAATTTTGAGACTTTGTGGAGAGTGGTTGATGGTCTTCTTAGGATCCAACATAACAACATCAAGGCATCATTTGAGCTCAGTATGAATGTGGTGCAACATGAATATTTTGATGGGTTTTATCGCCGATTGCTTGGTTATGTCTCTTAAAGGGCGCTTAAGTTAATTAGAGATGAATTGGAACATGGAGTGGATGTTGGACACGACTTTACTCATTGTGGTTGTGAGATACGTACCACGCACGGCCTTCCTTGTGCCCACAAGCTAAACTTTCATAAATTTTATGGTTCACCCATCCCTCTCGAGGACATTCATGTGTACTAGCGAAAGTTGAGTATGATACCAGAGAATCATGTTGATCGGTCTGGGTACAATGTGAACGATGAGATTGAAAGAGTGTTGCAAAAGTTTCATGCTTGCACTGATGAGGACGATCGCATCAGGATTATTCAGCAGCTTAGGGAGATTAGTCGACCTTCATCTACACCGGGAGTGGTGCCACTTACAAAAATAAAGACAAAGGGAAGGACATCGGGGTCTTCAATTGGAAGTTTGTTGAATAAAGGAAAGAAGATAGGGTCAAAAAGGAAACACGGTGAAGACGATACTTCGACGACAAGATTGCCTAGCGGATTTGAGTACGTCCTATCGACAGAAGAGGCTTCTAGTTCGAGAAAAAAGAAAATTAAAGTGGGGCCTAAAATACGTCGTACATGTCGACAGACCAGTGCAGCTAAGATTGGTTATTCTCATTGCATAGAACCGGATTGGTTGCCATATGTTGAGAGCACTATTGATGTGCTAGGCGATGGTAATTATGGATATCGGTGTGTTGCCTCCGGGCTAGGACTTCCCGATGTCGATGGTTGGAAGATAGTACATAGAAGGATGTTTGATGAGATAATAGGGTATGAAAACCTTTGGCGGGAAGTGCTTGGAACGAGTTACGAAAAGGTCAAGACTGCTGTGCATTGTCCAGATAATCATGTTGGTGCCTCTTTTGACGAATGGTGACACTTCCAGACATGGGATTGTTAGTATTAACGACCTTTAATATCATTCTAGTAAACCTCTCGCATGGTAGTTGCTCGACATTCCTTCCTCTACGTAGTGTTCCACCGTCATCGTTACATAATCAACTTATCATTGCCATGATTAATGAAAGGAATATCCGTTGGGTTAGGGTAAGTTTGTACAATTTTAGTGAATTGTTTTTTTCACCTTCTGATCATATGATAATAGATTTTTGGTCTACTCTGAATTTGATAGGCGAAGTTGATTGTGAATGCACCGCTGCCATCATTATATCCATTGTGGGAAAGGTATGTTGAGGAGTGTGCAAAAGGTTGACGAGATGGATTCGTAATTCGAGATATCGTGCCAGTTGTAACTTCTGAATAAGGCACACTTTCCGTGGTAGATTTAGATTCTTCGTAGTATAAAACATGTATCGAAGGTAATTGCTGTAAATGTTTTGAACTGTAAACAATGTAAAGTAGTTTTATTGATATGTTATGGTTTCTCATTGTGCAAAATTTACCTCTCGGCAAAGCCCGGCCGTCACCCACGCATAAGTTTCGGCATTTACCAACCGAAAACTAACGTAACTTCTCGGTACGACAATACCGAGAGAGGTGTTTCGCTATGTAATATGTTAATTTACAGCAACGACTCGTTGACCTGTGCACGACCCGACTTGACCATTCTCGGTTCCTAGAAACAGAGACTAACCGACCATTCTCGATACCTCGAAACCAAAACTAAACGTTGAGGTTATAAATGTTTTTAACTGAAAACATTGTTAAAGTGGTTTTATTGTTATGTTATGGTTTCTAATAGTGCAAAAATAACCTCTCGGCAAAGCCTCTCCGTCACCCACATTTAGTTTAACCGACTGGTTCATTCTCGGTTCCTCTAAACCGAAACTAAACATTTAGTTTCGTTCATGAATAACCGAGACATTACCTAATTTTGGGGTCTACATAACTCTCGGTTAGAAGGCAACGAGGCTCATTGGAAGCTCTCGGACGGACATATCCGAGAGTTCTTGGAATGTGTCGGTTGTGTGGTTCCAATAATGTTCTACCGGTCTCGGCTCTGAATAACCGAGACTCTTTTCCTGATCCAAAAAATGGTTGCGTATGTAAACCAAAATAAATGAAAACATAACGCAATACCAACAGTAGCACCAAAACTTTCGAAACAATCAAATATTAAATGAAAAAACATCAAGTTTCATAATCGAACAAATTAAACAACATTCCACAAGTTCCTCAATCCAAGAAAAACATCAAGTTTCTTTCATCTGACAAGTACTATCAACAATCGAAACAGTCAAATATTAAGTTTCATAATCCATAACTTCCTCAATCCAAGAAAAACATCAAGTTTCATAATCCCCAACTTCCTCAATCCAACAATCTTATGAAGTTTCATAATCCCATAGTCATTGCTTTGGCTTCTTCAAATTCTTTCTTTGGTATTCCTTGCCATGTATTCTCTTTGGGGGCGAGCATCGACCGTTGCGGGTGGAGCATTAGCCGGGGTGGAATGTGTAGAAGTGATATCGTGCTGGGACTGCCTAGGGCCTACTTGGGTAGGGGCGGATGTGTCGGTTGTGCCTGTTGCGGTGGTGGGAGTGGTAGTGGTGGTGGTGGGACCGAAACTCCTCCCAGAAAGGAAATTGACGATGTTACTCACCATTTTCCTCGCAGACTCTAACGTACACAACTCCGGCGGGGAGTCCATCCATCTTAATGCCGCGTCCAACGCACGCCTATTACGCTGATGAAAAGAAAAATAAATTCGTTAATGTAATACATATCGGGTTTTCAAGAATTGGCATATACTTCTACATAATACTTATAACACATTCAATACCTCCAATAGCTCATTGTCAGCGATGGTTGTAGCAACCATGTCTTCATCAAAGTAGCTCGGGTTGGTGATAACTGGATGAGACACTTTGAGGAACCAAGGTAGGTAGTCCGGTGTAGCCAAAAACTCAAACTCTGCCTTGTCACCGCGAACTTCGGGGGGCCAACAAATGCACTACAAAAAAACATAGCATATCAGAAACGGAAATTTCCGTCTCTGATTTGCATAAATTCGTCTCTAATTCAATTCTGCAACGGAACAGAGACATAATTTATTCCGTCTCTAAAATCGTCGACACTGATTCAATCAGCAACGGAAATGTGTTTCCGTTTCTGATTAGAGACGGATTAGAGACGAAATTTAGAAACGAACGAGACGAACATAAATGGAAATTTTTCTAAATGGTACAATTGTAATTGCATTCCGTCTCTGATCCGTCTCTGATTAGCAACTGATCAGAGACGGAATTATTGTATTCCATCTCTGATCCATTGCTAATTAGCAACGGATCAGAGACGGAATGCATTAATTTCGTCTCTGTTCCGTCTCTGATTAGCAACGGATCAGAGACGAATGCATTAATTCCGTCTTTGTTCCGTATCTGATTAGCAACGTATCAGAGACGGAATTAATGCATTCCGTCTTTGTTCCGTCTCTGATTTATGTAGTATTCAGCAACATGAAAACCATTTAATCAATCAACCTGAAAACCATTTAATCAATATATTCTGAATATCTGAATATCTCAAATGTAAACCAATCTATTCAGCAACATGAAAACCATTTAATCAATCAACCTGAAAACCATTTAATCAATCTCAAAAAAGTTTTTTTTGCAGGGGAGTGCATCCTGCATACATCTCCAAATAAAAAACTTAAGCTTACAAGGGGCATTAAATTTCCACAAAGATTTCTAGGTCTAAGAGGGATTGACATTTGAGCTTGAGTCCCCTTACAAGGGCCTTCCTTAGAAACCCCTCTTATCTAGCGAGGCAGCAAGTCTATAGGCAGACTTGACTAAAAGAATTCTTATTTTTTCGTAATGCCAAATAAGATTGTCATCACATCCTTCCCTACTGAACATAAAATTGGTACATGGCACTTTCTCTTCCTCCTCATCTCCAACCCAAGGGACAACCACTAATTACTCTAAGCATGAATGCATGCATCTCTGGAAACCAATCAATTCAACAACCTGAAAACCATTTAATCAAATGTAAGAGAGTGCCATGTACCTTTCACACTTTTTTAAACAACATACAGTAGATAAAAATCAATTTTATGGAAAATAGGAAGGCAAAAAAAACTAAATCGGGACTGGAGCAAAAAACAACAAGAATACATGTTTTTTTTTTTTTTTGGTAATGACTAGAATACAGGCTTGAGTAAGTCAAAAATTAGAGTTATTTAGAGTTACAGCACAAGGTGCAGGATGATAGGCCCGTCTTTTCGGTATATAAAGCATAGCTCGTTAGTTCTAATGTCAAAAATTAGAATTTAGAAGTACTTTAAAAAAAATAGGAGGAGTATCCTCGACTAACAAAGCATGAATCTACAGACATCAAGTGCGAAAGAAATACACCACAAAATGCATAATAGCAGACTTATTCTAATTAGATAACTAGTGACACGAAACTAGAAACATGGATAGCACTTGCAAAGACTATAAAAATTGAAGGAGCATAATCATCCTCATAATAGCCTTTCTTCCAGCTACATGGGGTAAACTAAAAATAAAATAAAATTAAATCTAAAGATTCATATAAAACGTAATTCTTTCCTAATGGTTTTGGGGTCTACCAAAAAAGAAAATAACTAAAACTAAAGAAGCATATAAAACGTAATTGACATCATACAGGAACACATCTGACAAATTTAAAGCAGAAAGAACAAAGGTTCATTCCCAAATGCATCAATAATACAGAAGAAATGATGCTACATTGACTGCATAGGCTGTTCAATGAAGTAATATATGAAAAAAGGATGCCTCTTCCATTTCCAATCAAGTTCGATTTCAAATAGATACATTGCCCAGTCTATTTGGTCTGCCAAAGTGGATAACAAAATGGATTATAATTCAAAACATTATAAATACTTAATATTGCAGGGATATGCTTCACAAATCATGGCGTTGTTGTTCTAGTTAAATAACTCAATTAAACCAGGAGAAATCGCATGGAAGAAACGAGAGTACCTTCATAAGATTTGTTAAGAAGCCACGGACAGATATCACAATCAGCACTCCAATGAATAGAAGAGAGATGTACTGCACAAATGAAAAGAGAAGATGCAAAAATTTTGAAAGCAAGAAAATAAACTACAAAGTATAACTGAAAACGCTTCTTTGTTAGGGTTCAAGGTTAAGGCATATCATGTCTTAATCATCAACTGTGCAAACATCTCCTCTGGCTTTGGACCCCAAGTATGCCCTTAATCTGCCATAACTAAAATGGGTTTAACTACAAGGAAGACAACAATCACATTTTGCTTTTATTTTTCCTTGTATGTGCGAGCCGTGTGGCTATTAGAAATTTTCACTTCAAACGAGATACCACAAGAAGTCAAATTACCTGGCAAGGTATATTTGATATATGCCCAAGTCTCATACGAAGTCTGGTCATCACTAAGATCGAGCCGAACATGTCATCATCTCCCATGTACGCACAAAGAGAGTGGTACCTAAACAGAAAATGGCATGTTAGTGGTGAAAGAGAGATATTCATGAAAATGTCAACAGAGCCGTATTAATGTTAAGGAAAGAATTGACTAGAATCTAGATAAAGAAGAGTAGAACGAACCATATCTTTGTGAAATTCATGGATCAATAATATTGTTAAGAAGTTTGAAATAAAATTGGCCCTATTTAAAAACAAAATGAAAACATCCATCTTAATCAATCAAAACCCGGCCCTTTGTAGGTTTACCTAGTTGGATCCCCCAAAGCTAGAAAAAATAGCATATGAGGACGGATCCCAGCTTAAGTTGATACCCTTGCAGCTTTCTCAATCAACCAAGAGACATGTATTATCTGAATAATATTCGCTAAATTGGGAAAAATCAATCCGTAACATCTTTACATTATAGTCTCTCAATATTTTTTTCTACTTCCATTTTTGGGTAGGGAAGCAAACCAACAAACTCAATCTACTATAGATGAAGCACCCAATCCCACAAAGAATCCTATTCTTATTCCCGTAGCAAATGGCTTATCCTTTTTTTCTTATATTGAAAGGAAACAAGATTTTTGTTCATTGTGAATCGAATCAAGCAATCCTAAACAAACGCGAATCAAATTTTCAGATGCAAAGATTGCCCCCTACAACTAAATACTGGTGAAGAACGATAAACACCAACCTACCTATCTCACTATGCATTTGTAACATAACATTGTCTCGAACTCACACAAAGATTCAATACAACAAATCAGTTCCTCAGATTTTCCAAGAAATACCTGATAGACGGACCACTCTAAATGGAGCAAAAGGATTTGATACGTACATGAATCGTGATACAGAAAAACGCCAAATCCTTTTTTGGGATGGTTGCGATCCAGCAAGTTTCGAACCTTGACCAGATATGCATTAGCTAATATATGTTCTATTAAATGAGTTTGATACAAGGTTGAAGTGCAATCAACGATTTGGGACTTGATCAAGTTTCATTATGGTCAATGGCTATCGGGCAACGAACTCCTCAAAATTGGACAGTTCAGGATTGAATGAGGAACTGGCTAAAAATTTTGGAATCTTCAACCAGAGGTTGAGTCGTCTAATAACTCTAGTTTACTGGACAATGTTTTATGTCTTTGCATAGGTCATTTTTTGCTCCCTTATAGATATGTATAAAACAGATGTGCAGATTTTTTAAGTTAATACAATGAGCAAGTCCCTTTTATCATAAAACGATACCTCTGTAGCCAAATAGTCTGTGAATAGGGAATTGTTCCTTGATGGGCTCCAAAAGCCTAACAGCGATTTCCAGCCCTTTGTTGGCTCCATGAGCTTGCTCTGATGCATGCCTCATCGTACCGAACGGACCTCCAGTCTTCGTCTTCACATCGAATGTCCCAAACAGAGTCCCATATGCACCATCAAATCAAACAAACATATCTTAATCCTTGATTCAGAAAAAACACTAGCAAACCAAAGAAACCAAAACCTATAAATCATCGTCTCAAAGACTTACGCCAATCGGAGCATCGAGAGGCGCACATTGCTTCACGGAGATGAGAGCTCTAATCTTCCTCTTAGCCTTCTCTCTAAAGCCTTCTTGTAGTCCTCGCTCACAGTCGGATACACCTTCCCCATCGCGGTTTCCTACAAAACTTCAGATCAACAAAAAACAATCCGGTCAGATCCATCCAAGAAACTCACCGATCTGTTCTTAGATCGTAATCGTAACATAAAAAAGGATCAAAATCGTTCAAATGAAGAATCGATCACAGATTCACAGTCATAACATCAAAACGTTCAAACAACACCCGATCGAAGCTATTCTCTCTCTTCGATCACATCGAAACCACAAAGAAATCGCCAATTAAGTAAAAAATCAAAATCCTTCAAATGAAGAATCGGTCGTAATCTACACTTCCAAAACGACCAACCATAATCGATCGAGACAAACTTCTCTCTTCGATCGATTCGAAACAACAAAGAAGACGAAGATCGGCGATGAAGATTAGGTGAAGAAGAGGCGCGGAGCGTACCTTGTGAAGTGGTTTCAGAGAGATATCTGCCGTCGAGAGAGAGGGATTTTTGGGGAGATAGGTTTTCGGAGAGACAAAGAATCGGGAGAGAGAGAGAGGGATTTTGGGGGAGATAGGGTTTTCGGAGAGACAGAGAATCGGGAGAGAGAGAGGGATTTTGGGGAGAGTTTTCGGAGAGAGAGAATCGGGAGATAGAGAGGGATTTTGGGGGAGATAGGGTTTTCGGAGAGACAGAGAATCGGGAGAGAGAGAGGGAGTTTTGTGTGGTTGCTATTTTATTTTTGAATCATCGAGATGGAAGGATGCACGAATCTCGAGATTTGATGAACGATTATAAAAAAAGAAAGTTTTGGTGGGAATGTTGGCGCCATTATTTAGAGACGAAATTTAATTCCGTCTCTATTTCCGTCTCTATTTCCGTCTCTGATTCCGTCTCTGAATTAGTCCGTCTCAATTCCGTCTCTAACCATTTTTTCTTAGCAACGGAACTTAATTCCGTTGCTAATTTTGTTTCTAAATATCATTTTTCTTGTAGTGATGGTTGTGCCAACGTTCCCAATTGTCTTGTTGGAACTCATACTTGACCGAGTATTTGAGTGCAGATGGGCCTCGATGTGCTTCCAATGGGCGGTACGGAGGATCTGGTATAGATTGCACGTGGCCAAACTATCTCAGAATCCTCTCCGGTTGGTAGGGCTCCACCACATCCATGTACTTCAGTGTGCCACTGTAGAAGACCATCACGTGCACAACTCCATTATCCCAGTAATTAACATATGGGTCACAAGTGACCTAATCAAACATAGACAACCATTATTAGTAACCATACACTAGATGCAACATTTACCAACAAGATTGGCTAAATATCTCACATCACTTGGGCGCAACCTGTCCAACGTTCTCCTAATGGACCCGACCTTGTCAATATTCATCACGGTCTCGTGCTTTTGAATCCATCTGCAGACACGAGGTTGCGCGTAGTCCATGTATTTTGCATTGGGTGTGGCGAGCCCAAGTTTGAAATGGTCGTACACCCATCCCTGCAAATACATACAACGTTAGTTAGTGGGAAAATGCAAAAAATAATACTAATTATTCAGAAAACAATGTAAGTCGATTTAATAATAAACCTCAAGTAATGTGAGGTAGCCGTCAATCTGAGAAACTTGTACTCTGGTGGCAGACCCCAAGTGTCGGTACAAGTAGGCTAATGCAACTGCACCCCATGCGTACTTTCCCACGTCGTCCAAATCTTCTAGAAGCTTCAACAACGCAATAGATACCCGAGATCCACTCTTATTCGCAAAAAGGGTGCAAGAAAGTAGGTACAACAAGTACGCTCGGGTTGTGCATTCTACAGGAGGATAAGTTGTGTTCCTCGAACCAGCTTTGGGGCACCATCGACTCTTCAACCAACATTTTCGCACTGTGAGCCTCTTGTTGATGTTCACTTCATCCTCAGCATCTTCAATGCTAACCCCAAGTAGTTTGGACACCAGCTTAATCGCATCCGAGCGAGATTCCTCGGTGTACCTCGCAAAGTTCTCAACTGCCACCACTTTGCCCGTCACAGGAATCTTCAGGAGAATGCTCACATCCTCCAAGGAGATCGACATTTCACCGAATGGTAAGTGAAATGTGTTCGTCTTCGGCTGCCACCGTTCCACAAAGGCAGATATAACCTCCTTGTTAGCCTTGCGGTATGAGCAGTCTATCAGCGTATTCAACCCAGAGCGCTGAATAATCCTCTGAAGGCCCTCGGTGTTAGGGTGGTGTGACTGTAAGTCCCATTCTTGGATCTGAGCTCCGTGATTGATACACTTGAGTATCGGACGCTCCTGCAACAACAAAAAACATCTCATCAGCTTAGTGAAAACCCTAAGTTTTTAAGTACTCCATTCAATGAAACTTTATATACCTAATTGCTCCAAATCACTAATGCGACATGATCTTTAAAACTCTTCAACAAAGATCCGTCTAAAGGACCACCGGGGAAAGAAACACACTTTTCCAAATTCCCTTGTGACTCTCCTTCATTATGGCCACCTCCACCACTAGTACTCCCACCCACATTACGATCAGTACTTGTAGTGTTCGCCGGTGCTGATGAGTCACTACTACTAGACTCTGATGCATGAGCCTCATCTTCGCCTCGGGCAACTACAAGATCTTTTCGTCGCCGCGTGTCAATGTTGGAACCCTCATCGAGCAATTGTAAATTCTTTGCACGATTTCCAGCAATCTTACCCTTTCCCTTCACATATACCTTCTCATTCTCTTTCTCTTTCCGATAAGATGCAGTTGGGGGTCTGCGGCCGCCTCGCCCACGGTTACCCATCGACACCTCAACACCAACCTCCTCCCTAGTCACCGGGGTTTTCGAACGAGCCATACCTGATAAGACTACAACATGTAAGCGCCTGGACCAGAAACAGAAGTACAATTCAAAAAAAAAGAACAAAATCTTCCATTTCTATAGTCTCGGTCAAGCAGGTTTGAGAAAACAATTAGAATATCGGTGACGCATGACCGAGATAACAATATAAGTCTCGGTAATGGACAACCTAGAACTACACTACATTCTCGGTTGTACATCACCGACATGACATAAACTATACACTTTGAATTACTCTCATGATGTGGTGACCGAGAGCAATCACAGCGTTACGCTACCTAAAACAATAACACAATTACAATTTCGGTGACTCGTGGCCGAGATAACACAATTAGTCTCGGCCATTCTTTGCCGAGACTGTATAAACTATTCTGGCCTGTTTGGCTGAGAACCACGAGTTCCCAAACACTTCCCCTCTGTCTCGGCCATGCTTGGCCGAGACTGTAAAATTATTCTGAGCCTGTGTGGCCGAGAACCACGAGTTTGCAATCAACGAACCATTGAATGCACCGCTACACAAACATAACAAATACTCTACCAAATGCAACTTAATTAGACTATCAACGTACCTTCAAACGATCGATTTCACGACTTAAGTGCGAGAACGAAAACCTAGACCCAAGCCCTAATGTGGAGACGAAATCCAACAAATCACAGATCCTCCAAACTCGAAAATCCGCCTACGACAGAGGAGAGGGACGGAGAGGAACGAAGACAAATTCGGGGTTCGTAGGTTTCTTGCAATGGATCGAGCATAAAAAGTGGGTTCAAGAGCACGGTGGTGGGGTGCCTCTATTTTGAATGAAGGGTATTTTGGGGATTTCGGGCCTCAATTTTGGGTGCCCTTGGTAAATGACTTTATGCCCTCAACAATAGGGTGCCTTCATGAATTGGTGGGGTGCCCATAACGGCCCTCATAAAAAGGCGGTTTGGTGAAAGTGGGATTCGATCGCTAGCTACAAAAGTCGTTGAAGAGATCTTAACCATCAAGTCTATTAGGTGATAAGGTTGTAAAGCTTTAAAATATATCTTGATCAAAACAGTTAAGAAAATAAAGGAGGATAAAATGCTTGGAGTAGGAATCGAACCCGATCCTCGTCTACCACACACTCAGCAGCCTAATCAACAGAGCTATCCAACCGACTTCAAAAGGTAGTGTGAGATTTTATTTATAAATCATTAAAATTGAACTAAAGCAATTAAAAAGTGATTTATACAAAATTTGTAACTATCAAGATATGGAGTATCTAGCCTATCTAAACCACTCCAAAGGCCAAAACGAAAATTAAGAAAATAGTATAAATAAGCCCATAAGCCTCCTAGCTCTCTCTCTCCCCCATTTCTTTTCTTTTTATTTCCTTTTTAGTTTTAATGGATTTTTTCATAGTTATTGTTAGCTAGTTCATTTTCTAGACCAAGGGATTGCTACATTATTGTTGTAAGTCTTTTATGAGATCTTTATTTTAATAGTTCTTTCATTATTATTCAATACATGTCAATCACGGATTGAACACGTTTTTTTGCGTATTACAACTAATGAAATTGTATTGCATGCATAGTGTGCAATATGTATCACAATGTTTTGATTATGCATCTACTATAATTATTGACAACAATTATATAGAAGTAGTAGCTAGGATTAATCTATATGGCATTTCTCGAGTGGATGTTCTAGGTGATTGTGTTCTAAGTTGTTTATTATGTGACTTCGATAATATTGGCTTAAATTCGACATGATTTTCACTGAGTGTAATGCTATCGTATTTCTACGGTGTTGCGTTTTATCCAATGGGTTGATTTACAATGATAAGAATGTGACATTTCCATTGAATTTAAGAAAATCGGTGGCTGGCTAAAAGCGATCAACCTATTATTAAATTGTTTGAACTCATATTTCATGATCAACGACTAATTGACTACAACTAGGTTAGTAATTACTTTTGGTCTAGATTTTCATTATTCGCATTGATTCCTTAACTATTATCCTTGTGTTTATTTAATTATTTATTGCTTTCTAAATAATATAGTTAATTAGTAATTATTAAAACATGACGAAAAACCTTTTTAAACTAAAGAAAGTTACACAATCCCTATGGAGACGATCTCACTTACCACTACTACAAAATTTAAGCATAATAAATAGTGGGTATTATTATTGCACGCTCGACACGTGTTAGATTCCGAGATTCCATGTGATATGATTATAACTAGGTTGTGAAGTGGTTTTATGTTATAGTTTATGAATGCAATCCAAGTATATTACATTGTTTAGTGGGGGTTTGTTTAGATATTTCATTTACATTGATTTATTGATTTATTTGATTATTTGTTTAAATTGCATTAGATCAGTTTATTGAATTGAAATTGTTCATAGTTTAATTATTTTAATTCATTAATTGCTTGTTTTTAGATTGATAGCATTTAATTCCCGTTTTAATTAGATTGGTTAATTTAAAGCAAGCTAAATCCAGTAACACTTTAGGGTAACCCTAATTCTTAAGAGATTTGTAAAATTCATGTGGAGACGATATCCCATTTACCATTACTATAAAAAATAAGAAAATATGAGACATTATTGTGCAAGCTTGACACGTGTCAATTCTTGGCGTCGTTGATGAGGGGTTTTTAAAATAATCTCTTGGAAACCTTCTTGTTGAATGTCATATAATATGGCTGAAGATGAGGAAAAATTAACTTTTAGGCAATCTGATATGAGTGTCACAACTTACGAACCTATGTGTATAACTTTTACAATAGAATTTTTAGAATTCGAGTTGAAGTTCAAACTTATAAATTCTTTACCATGTTTTTATGGTGAAGATAATGAAGATGATCAAAAGTTTATTAGGGAGTTTGCACATGAGATAAACACTTTAAAACCTAAGGATATAGAAATAGATTATGTTAAATTAAAAGATTTTCCTTCTGTATTAAAATGCCTAGCTTTAGATTGATTATTTTACTTCCCTCAAAACTTCATAACCAATTGGCGAGAGATGCTACGAGTATTTCTTGATCAATATGTCCCAGTAAGACAAATTAGTTTATATAGAGAAAAAATTACTAATGCTAAGATGGAAACTAGAGAAACTTTTGATGAATTTTGGGATAGGTATCAAAAATTGATTTCATTATGTCCAGTATATGGATTTCAGAAAAAAAAACTTTAATGCAATATTTTTATAATGGATTAAATCACTTAGAACGAAGATTCTTAGACACAGTATGTAGAGGGACTTTGCTCGAAAAAACACCAACTTTAGCAAGAGAAACTATAAATAAAATGGCTAAACAATCTAAAAAATATGGTGAGAAGAGTAAATTAATGTGACAGCTCGAACTAATTAAACCAGATTACGCCCTAATGACTATGATTAACGAACCATAATTAAGGTCAACGTGTAAATCTTGGGTAAGAACGCGGGTGCAAGGATCGACTATAGATAGTTATATTTGTGTGATGCTTGCTTATATGGTTGTTTTACTATGAATTATAGCATTACGCCATGTGTATCATTGATTATCGCATTTTGCGTGAGTAACGAGTGCGGCGAATAACGCATTGGGATGCGAGCGACACGGATGCGTGACATTAGTTTGAAATAGGAGAAATGACTTAGGAGAATAAATTAATAGCATTTCAACAAAAATCCAAGGCTAAGTATTAATTGACTTGAACTAGGTTGAATAAATCACAATAGGTTGATAATGGACCCGATGCGCATTGAGTTGCGCAATGGCGCCGGGTAGTCCGAGTAAGCAAGACTTAGTCTAATTATGGTGTGTAAATTATTAATTAACCATAAGGCTATGCTAGTTAATTTGATTAATGTGCCTATGGTAGGAAATATTGGTTAAGTCATTAAAAAGCTAAGTCTAAGATAATGTAACTTAAGTGACACCAAGTGGACACAAAAGTTTGGATGGACATAACTACGACCATGGATGGACCTCGAGACGAATGTGTGTGACTCAATCAAGGGCTAAGACTATAGGCCATCTAGTATAAATAAAAGACTTAGTGCATTTGCTCAACATGCAAGCTGGAGAGTTTTTGAGCTTTCAATAATACAAACTCCAATTTGTATGCTAGAAACTCAAAGTATTGGGAGCTCAAGAAGGGCAATTTGGAGCCAAAATTTTCAAATATTGAATGTTTCAAGTGTAGGTAACTCAAACCTCTAGCTATTTTAATTCACTTTTGCTCTAATGGGGTATTGAAATGCAACAAAAAATGGGGAGTTTTTGCCAAACGAATTTTTAAGAGATTTATTTGATTATTTCTAGGGTTATTAGACTCAATATAATGAATAAAATGCTTGGGAGATCTTGGCTTTCAAAATGATTTTTTGGTATTTTAGTCTTGATGAAATATGGAATACATGCATGTTGATGATTTGAATTGATGAGGATGATGAACTTGTTGAATCTGATGTTGCTATTGTTGATGAGGATTTAGAGGAGAAGAGAATGAGGAGATGAAAAAAAAAAAAAAAAAAAAGAAAAGAAAACGGAAAACATGGGGGATGGCATAGACGAATTGCAAGTATTGCAATTCCTCTCTACCCAGGGAAACGTTTTGGGGAGGGTGAACTCATACACACGCTTTGTGTGTGCGTAAAAGCCTGGGCCGACCCGACCCAAGCCTGACTTAGTTGGGTCAAACCGGGCCCAGTCGAACCGAGCGCGGTTCAGGTGGGTCCAACCCCATTAAAATATTTAAAAAATAATTAAATTTAAAATTAAATACAAAATAAATAAAATAAAATTATAAAAAAATATAGAAAAATAAATAATAATTACAAAAAATTCAAAAAATCATAGAAAATATGAGAAATTGGGAAAATGGTATAAATTCGGGTTTATAGACTTTTCGGGAGGTTAGCACTCGGTGCAACCCAAAAAGGTGTCACTACTAAAAATTAGAATAAAATTCTAATTTTTGTTCTCACAATATAAAATCAATTAATGTGACCATAAATTATTTAAAATCGGTATGTAGGATACTCGTGCCTTAGGGATGTCTAGGGGACCGACATACGGGTATTTCGGAGTACGAGCGAGCAGTTAGGACCCGTTTTTGTCGTATTTTTGTAAGTAAATCCCACCAGAAAAACACAACATTTATTTATTGTTTTATTTCATTATACCGATAAATTATTCCAGTTTGGGTTTGTTTGACTAATCCACTCCCGCATATGTCTGTATACCGGCTCCCTAATGATTAGCAATCCGATTGTTGCTACATTTCTGGTCATGACCTAGGCTACGCGTGAGAATTACTCCACGAGTCGATGATTTGAGAGATGGTGTCGTGAGGAGTTAACTCTGACATATATTCTTCTCCTTTGAGGCAGTTGGCCAAGATATTTAAACTCCCTACTAACAAAATTCCTCATTGACCTTGGAGCAGTGGCGGGGAGTCACTTCGTCATCAGAGTCTCCTCGGTCTAGTGTTGTTTGTCCCAAAATTCAGTAGATATATACAACACCTGCGTCTGATATTTATTGTTTTCTTAATGACTTATCTTCATGTTATTATCTCTTTTTAGTGCATTTCTTATTAACTAGCAAGATTTGTAGCCATTTTATTTACATTCTTATTAAATGCAACTTGCGTTTCTTCTGGGGATTTACTCACTAGAATCGTCATCAACTTTTTGCATGGATGACCGAGTGCAGATCCTAAGACGAGCCGGGGAAAGGCAGTACTTAGCAACTTCATTTGATCATTTAGAGCCTCTACTAACCCATCTTGTAGGTGTTTGTATACATTATGTTACTGCTTTTGGGTATATTTTGGGAGACTTGATATACTGATACATGTATATTGATCCTATTATACATTTTGTCGCCTTATATATACATGGTATCCTTTTGATGAGTTTTTCACTATTTAGGGTTTTTTAAAGAAGTAAAATTTCTATTATTTATTATTCGCTTTATCTAAAATGAAAGACTTTTGGTATTATTGATAACTTATTCTCAATAACTCACGCATTTAGTTGAAAAGATCAAGGAACAACTAAATAACTTATCAATTAAGTTAAGCGAGATGAATGAATAGGCTAACTAAACCAAATTAAGAACATATTTTCATAAAACATCGAGTAATTGAAATAGTTAGGCTAATTGAAAAAGTTAAGTACTTGTCGCGGGCCATAATGGACAAGCGTGCAGATGACATGACATGATCTAAAAGCCATGGTTGAATTATTACTAAAGGATAGATCAAGCAAAGTAAAACCTTGTGTTTACTGTAATGAATTAAGTCATTCTAATGATGAATGCCTTTTGAGACAACACACCAAAATAAAAGAAGCTCATGTAATAATGAACCAATATGATGGGTTTGTTGACCCCACTTATCACTTTAATAGTTATACAAATTACTTACAGCGAAATGTAAGTAATCGTATTAACAATCAGGGTTATCAAATGTATAAAACATCGAATAATTTAGTAAGAGAAAAAAATCAAAAAATTCAAACATTACAAAATGATATGACCTAGTTGAAAAACCAATTGAGTCAAATGGCAATACAAATGAGTGAGTTTGTAAATCAAGGGAAACTACCATCTCAACCTTATCCTACTTCATACGAAAAGGTACCAGCCATAACATTAAGAAGTGGTAATCAGATGGATGAACCTAAAATTTCAAACCCAATTAGTTTCTAAAAAAGAAATAGAAGCAAAATTAGAGAAAAAATTGAAGTAACAAGTAATATGATTCCCAATGAAAAGGGTGATGAACCTGATAAAAATAGACCAATTAATATAAAACCACCATTCCCTCATCATTTAGAAGATAATAAAAATTCTAAGAAAATGAAAGAAGAAAAACAAATTTCGGATACATTAAAGTAATTAGTAGTTAATATACCTCTGTTTAAAGTCATTCAAAATGCACCTAATAAATTTATAAAAGATTTATGTACTAATAAGATTAAGGCCATTGAAAAGGTGAGTTTAGGAGAATACGTATCGACACTAATCCAAAAGAAATTACCTCATAAATGTTCTGAACCTAGAATGTTTTTCGTTCCATATACGATTGAAAATAAATGAATTTCTATAGTATTGTGTGATTTGAGAGCCTCCATAAATGTTATGCCTTTATCTATTTATTTACAAATGATGGATGTACATTTAGAAGAAACTGGTATAATGGTACAATTACCAGATAGATCCAATGTTGAATCGGTAGGGTTACTAGAAGATATACTGGTCAGGATTAACGATTTAGTCTTCCCTAACATATTTCTACGTTTTAGATATGAAAGAAAATCATTTCTCTAATATAACTTCTATAATCTTAGAAAGACCATTTTCGAAAACAACAAAAGCAAATATTGATGTTTCAAATGGAACATTAACAATGGAAGTAGATGAAGATACAGTGAATTTCAATATATATGATGCAATGAAATACCCAATGGATGTTTCTTCCATATGCACAATAGATATGATAGATCCATTAATAGACAAATCTTTTAGAAAAGATAAAACAAATAAATTGGAATTGGTAATAGAAGATTTAGAAGAAGATAATGATAGAGATGAGGAAACAAAAGAGATAATAAGTAATTTGGAATCATACAATAAACTACCAGAACTTACTTATTACCTAGATTTATCTAGATCTCATTTAAAAATTTTACCTTCTATAGTTAAAGCCCCTGAGTTAGATCTAAAAACTTTACTAACTCCTTTGAAATATGTTTATCTAGGGGACTATGATAAATTACCTGTAATAATTTCTAATAAACTGAAAAGTTTAGAAGAAAATAGATTAATAAATGTATTGAAAGAATTTAAAGGAGCAATAAGATGGACCATAGCTAATATTAAAGAAATAAGTCCAGCTATGTGTATGTATAAGATAAACCTAGAAATTGACACAAAAGCTTCTAGATAAGCTCAACGTAGATTTAATCCGCCTCTAATGGACACAATAAAAGCTGAAATATTAAAATTATTAGATGCAGGAATGATATTTTCAATAGCTGATAGCAATTGGGTAAGCCTAGTCCAAGTAGTTCCTAAAAAGACAGGAATTACAGTAATAGCAAATGAATATGGAGAGTTAGTACTAACTAGAATCCAAAATGGTTGGAGGGTATGTATAGATTATAGGAAGTTGAATGCCTCAACTAGGAAGGACCATTATCCACTCCGTTGATAGATCAGATGTTAAAAAGACTAGTTTGAAAAACTCATTACTGTTATCTAAATGGTTATTCAGGATTTCATCAAATATCTGTAGCCCCATAAAATCAGGAAAAAACAACTTTTACCTACCCCATTAGTACATTTGCTTATAAACATATGCCTTTTGGTTTATGTAATGCACCTGCAACTTTTCAAAGGTGTATAGTTAGTATTTTCTCTGATCATGTGAAAAATTTTATTGAAGTTTTCATGGATGATTTCACGGTTTATGGTAACTCTTTCGATGAATGTTTAATTAATTTAACTAAAGTGCTTAAAAGATGCATAGAAAAGCATTTAGTATTAAATTATGAAAAATGTCATTTCATGGTAGATCAAGGATATATATTAGGATATATAGTGTCACATAAAGGAATAGAGGTAGATCTAACAAAAATTTAATTAATCAAAACGTTACCTTACCCCATTACGGTGGGAGAAACACGTTCATTTCTTGGCCATGCAGGCTTTTATAGAAGATTTGTGGATGATTTTTCTAAAATAACATAACCTTTATGCAAAATTTTACAAAAAGACGTTCCTTTTGAATTTACCAATGATTACAAGATAATATTTAATAAATTAGAGGATTCTTTAACAACCACACCTGTGATTAAATCATCAGATTGGTAGTTACCATTTGAAATAATGTGTGATGCAAGTAACTATGCAGTTAGAGCTGTTTTAGGTCAAGTAGTAGGAAAAAAATCTCAAGTTATATACTATGCTTCTAGGACACTAGATCCAGCCCAACAGAACTATACCACTACAAAAGGAACTTTTAACGGTAGTGTTTGCCTTAAAAAAATTTAGACCGTATTTATTAGGAACAAAAGTAATAGTCTATTCAGATCATGCAGCATTGCTATACTTAATGACAAAACAAGATACTAAACCAAGACTAATAAGATCGATACTACTTCTATAAGAATTCAACTGTACTATAAAAGATAAGAAAGAAGCTGAAAACCTACTAGCAGATCATTTAAGTAGGTCAAAAATTGGAGAACCACCTATACCATTAAGGGATGAATTTCTAGATGAATATTTGTACAGTATAAAGACTGATGGATCATGGTATGCTGATATAGTTAATTATCTAACCACCAATAGGTTATCAACTTATGTGACTAGAGCTCAAAAGAATAAGATTAAAAAGGATTATAAACATTATTTATGGGATGATCCTTATTTATGGAGATTTTGTACCGACCAAATAATCAGGAGATGTATACTACAGTCGGAAGTACAATCAATTATATCTCATTGCCATATTTATGCCTGTTGAGGACATTTTGGTCCGCTTAGGACTGCTCGTAAAATCTTAGATTCTGGATTATTTTGGCCCACTCTATTTTATGATTATTTTCTTTATACAAAATCTTGTCCAAATTGCCAACGAATTAAAAACTTAGGTAGTAGAAGTCAAATGCCTTTACTTCCTATTCTCTTTTGTGAAGTGTTTGATGTGTGGGGTATAGATTTCATGGGTTCTTTTTCACCATCGAATGGTTATGTTGTTGGGGTATGTGCCCTAGGTCAATTATAAATATTATTTATCTTATAATTTTAGTTAATAAAATAGAGGTTTTCATTTGCTATTTTATTATAAGTGGTTGCATGTTTACCTTCTAATAAGATCTATGAGTATTTGTTGAAATATCCTAAATGTCTCTAGTCAGTCATTATAATGGGAAATATAATGAGTTAAGACTAGTGTGAATCTTGATTGGTGGTCATATGATGATCATGCATGTAAGGATACAAATCAAGATCATGAGTACTTATTAAGGAATAAGGTACTGGACCGACTTGCTATGAGAACACCACATGGATTAATTCATAGGTGTTACTCATGATAGGTATATCATTTAGTCTTTTGACTTGAGCTTATCATAAATTTCAATATTAGGAGCATGGTAATTTGACATAATCAAACGTTGTCTTTAACTGGACGATTATAAAGATTGTGATTGATTACCATGTGAATAATATGTGATTGTGTGTAATCAAGATATAATTTATCCCTCTCATAAAGAGAGGCATATAAGTGGATCCCTCGATATGTTAGACTATTAAATGGCCAAGTCCAAGAGAATTGATATGATCAATGTCACATGGATGTTTTCAGTCTACTAAATATCGAGACTAATATGATTGAACATTAAGGGTGACTTTCCATGCCTTATGTTTAATCAAAGGATATTGCACGACAAAAAGATATGATCTATGTTATTCATTAGGTTGTATCAATTTTGATATTTATGCTACTTGGGTAGTCATAATACCTTGCTAGAGACCGCTTATGACTTGTGTACCAAAATGGTTTTGGTTCACTACCAATGTCGCATGAACCTATTGGGTCGAACACAAAGAATGGTTTTGCACGATTTCAATTGGTCCAGAGTAATGAATTTTATATAATAAAATTCATGATATAAAAGCCCTTATGATTTGTTATATGATAATTTATTATTAGGGGCATTTGTGTAATTTGCTTGAATTGCCTAAATACAATAGTTTATTATGAATAGGTTTTTTAAGTGAGCTTTTCTATGCATATAAATAGAAGTCGAAACCCTGAAATGAAATAAAATTTTCGTGTTTACTATTTTCAAGGTCTCTGGATTTTGGGAGATAAAGAAAAGCGTTTTTAATCTCTTTTAGCGCTAGCACTCCAAATTGTTGTCACTATTCATATGTGGATTCTCGATAGAGGACGAGCACTTAAAATTCTTAGAGATCAAACAATCAGAGAAGGAAATCACATATTAAGGTATGGTTTACTTTTGGAGATCTAGTTTAATGGAACTTATTTTCGATCCTGTTGGGGTTTTTCAAAAATTGTTTTAAATTTTTCGCTGCGTATGAACGAACCCCAAAACCCAACATATGTTTATATTTTACTTGCTGTAGATTATGTGTCTAAGTGGGTATAAGCAAAAGCTACTAAAACTAATGATTCAAAAATAGTGGTTAATTTTCTAAGGTTATAGATTTTTATAGTTTTTGGAGCACCTAGAGCACTTATTAGTGATAGATGTTCACATTTTTGTTATCGATTAGTTGCTAATCTACTTGCTATATACAATGTCACATATATGACATCTACTGCATATCACCCACGAACTAATGGACAAGTAGAAATTTAAAATAGAGAAATTAAGTCAATATTGGAAAAAACAGTTAGTCCAACACAGAAGGATCAGAGTCTTAGATTAGAATACGCATTATGGGGATATAGAACAACAATTAAGAAACCCATATGTATGACACCTTAGGTTAGTATTTGGAAAATCATGTCATTTACCAGTAGAACTAGAACATAAAGCCTATTGGTCAATAAAAGAATGTAACATGAACTATAATGAAGCAGGAAATCAACGTAAGTTGAGTCTTCAAGAATTAGAAGAAATTAGGAATAACGCTTATGAAATGTGTCAATTTATAAAGATAAAACCAAAGCATTTCATGATAAGAAATTAGTTTCTAAAAATTTTTAAGTAGGAGATAAAGTTCTACTCTTTTGCTCAAGACTTAAATTATTTTCTGATAAACTTTGTTTAAGATGGATAGGACCTTTTATGGTTGTGAATTTATTACCACATGGCGTAGTAGGAATGGAAAGCTTCGAAATATGAAAGATAGTTAAAGTAAACCATCATAGGTTAAAACCTTATTATGAAAATTTTCTTGACAAGATATGAAGATCATCAATCTCGAGACTGAGAAACAAATTCTGCAAAGTAATGAAAACAAGTACAATGGTTACATAAACGCAAGTGAAACCGTTAATAATAAAATCATTACACTCTAGATATATAAAAAGTCGTGCAATAAGAAGAAGAAATCAAAGAAGAAACAACCTAAAGTGCACTTATAAGGGGGGTTGATCGACCCAATGTCTTTCCGTATTAATAGATTTAAGATAGTTAGAATATTTATTTTCTCTCTCCTTTTAACTTTTTTTTGGGATATTTCCAATTGAGAGGGGAGTGATCGAGTTGTTTTTTAGTTGAACTATATTCGTCTTTAATTTATTTAAGGAATAAAGTAGTTATTTAGTAGTATAATGTTTCCTAGTTACAAATCAAAATTTCATTTTAAAATATTTCTTATTGAATACTGATCAATTCTACCATAAATACGATGAATATGCGTAAAAAATTAATAAAATATTTGATATATTGGAAAAATAGCAGGAATAGGTCAGCAATTTCCCAGTGATACCAAATAACACTTGGAATCACATGGTAAATCGGTAGCAGTTTGCAAAATTTTTAGTGTAAAAATGACTCAGCGATTTGTTAGCAATTCAGGTTTTATACTAGAATTGTTGAGCTAGCTGGTGGACCACTGAGACTAATTTTCAATGAATTAGCTGGCGATTTGTCAGGGAATTCACTTAAACGCTGATTTGTTGAGCACAAATCTGTGTTTTTAAAATAGAACCCCAAAATCGCCAAACAATAAACCATTTCACACCTAAAATCCTTACATCCATTCGATTGATTAATTGATTTTTTTCTAGATTCAACCCTTCAAAGCTTGAGTTATAGCTTATTTAAGTGCATCCCACTCTGTTTAGGAGTGATTCAACCCTAAAAAACTTTGAACTCAAATTTATACAACCAAGTTGGGCTTAGGTGGATTTTTTTCGAATCGAAGCTTGGAAAGAGAGTCTAAGGAGCTAATGGAGCATATCACTTGAGAGATTTACTCTCAAGAAGGTAATAAATCGATACTTTATCATCTTTTTTATTTCGATGTTTTGCACAAAATCGGTTTTGATGATATTTTCAACGAATGTGGTTTTTGAATTTTTATTGCAAAATTATTTTTGAAAATGGGTTTAGATACATATTTTTTCAATTTAAATATGGGTTTTTAATGAATTTGGGGGTTTCTACGAATTTTCCCAATCTATAAATAATAGGAATATGTAGATAAAATAATTTTAAACGTAATATTTTCAACTCTTTTGAGACTCAATGATAAAACCTTTTCACAAACTTGTTTTCCTTACCTTGATAGTTTGAGATTTTCAACTACAAGATTTCAATTTACCTATATCATCATAGTTGAGTTATTTCTATGGCGGGAGGAGGTAGAGGAAGAGGTAAGAGTAGTAAGCAAGATAAAGGGAAGGGGGTAGCGCACGCAAAACCAAAGCAGAAGTATGCAGGCCACCTATGGAATATCATACCTACCGGTGTTAGTATTAAAGAACCTATACTCAGGAGCGCAAAGCTTATAGAACAATCTCCATTTTTGTCCGATGAGGAATAATATTTTGATAATCCAGACCTTAGTTACTTAGTGTCTTATGACCTTTCGTTGTTTGTGAGACCTAGAGCTCAAATGAGGTATTATAGTGATAAGAAGAGGTCATAATTCCTGAGAGAGGGTCCAATATTCAGAATGTGAGCAAGTATGAAGATAAGATTATGGCATCAATAGAGATAGAGGATAGGAGAGTCTTCTGATAGACTATGCGAGTAGAGGAACAAGTGGATGTTCGAAAATTGTACGACAATTTTATGTGAATGGTCATGTTACTAAGGAATGGGATAAAGCAGTAGTGAAATGGAAGAAAATTGATATCTCACATGCAAGTTTGAATAGATTTTTCAATCTACCACATAATAAACATACGACGAATGAGGATTACCCAAATGTTAGTTATGTTGATAAGGAATCTTATCCCTTCGAGATCATCCAAGACGCATTAGAGATACCTCCGGGTAAAGATTTGCACTTGATAGTGACAGACACCAGAAATTTATTGAAACCACCTATTTTAGGAAAATGACGAACAGTTGGAGTTATATTATAGATGCATGTTTTTATCCAACCAAGCAACACTTTAATGTGTAGAACCTTAGAGCTGCTATACTTTACCATATATTGATGAAAAAGGGTTATATAGATGTTGGGAAGATTATATAGGATTCTATGAAGTTTGCAATGCTGACCAATAAGAACGAAGGACTAGCGTTCCCAATTTTGATCACTCAATTATTTAGGCGAGCAGGGGTGGGTTTCGATACTGAGTTTGATGTATTTCTCGAGAAGACAATAAATGATGCAGGAATATAAATAATGAAATTAGTGGTAGGATATAATGACTCGGAGGATGAAAGATAAAGATTTAATGCGATAAATGTGAAAAACAAGAAGGCAGAGCACAACTGAAAATAGGAGGAAGACAAAAGAAGACACACGGACAACAACAAGCTTGATGCTCAGAGTGAACATATCGAGTGTTGATACGAGTTCAACACCATCTTCGTCACAGTCTAGGAAGGGAGGCTTTTTTCGGACCATATTTTTCCGTCATAGTCTAGGACGGGAGACTTTACAATGTTATCATTCTATGTCTGAGAGAAGGCATGATATTTTTTTGCAAGACTCAAGGAGAAGCATTGATATTTCATCTTTGCAGTTGCAATTTTTAACTGGGACTTACAACCCAGCTGATAATTGCGTTTCCCAATCTTCTGCAGGAATGGATGAAGATGATGAAGATAATGATGAATTTACTTCTAGACACTGTCGTGTGTAGTGTATTTCTCTTATATGCGAGCAATGAATGAATGATTAAATATATTGCTCTTGATTAAATTTTTGCTTATGAATGAAATATGTTCCCCTTGCTTCCATTCATTTGAAATTTGTTAAATGCAACATTTGTCTATTGAATTACATTTTTATTACACATATCGATTCATTTATGCTTCAAGAGGTATATTTGTCTTATTGGGAACCCAACTTAATTTTAAAACCTTGAGGACAAGGTTTGGAATGACTTTGAGCATATTTTAGGTGAAGTATAGCATAACAATAGCAAAAACAAGGAAAGAAAATAAAGTTAGAAGATAAGTTCAAAAGTTTGATCCGATATTCAAGTAAGTTGATGGAAATTTTTAAATTTCTCCTGAATTCAAGTAAGTATGAATTTCATTTTTCTTTAGTTTTAGTTCAAAAAAGAATGAAAATGAATATATATATATATATATATATATAATAGATTCTTGAATGGAAGTGATATTTTTATCACCCAAGTGAATTCTATGATAGAATGAATCAATTGTATACCCTTTTTTATTAACTTTACTAGTTGATGTATACACTGGATTGATTGCCTTGTGTTAGTCATGAGAATAGGTAGAAGATCAAAATAATACTGCAAGATAAACAAGACAAATTTTTAAGAATCTTGTGATACAAAGGCTATTAATTAAATATTTTTATAGTCTATATAGAAAGTTATTATGTCATAATTGAAAAAAGAAATGAATTAGGAACCGATGAATTTTTAAAAGTTAGAAAGAATATTCTCTTCAACTTTAGTCGATAGTGAGAAGTGTTAGCAAGAGTTTACAAATATAGAGAGTCTTATAATTCCATAGGAAATGGAGCAGGGAATCTATAGTGGGAAAAATGTGAGAATGTCCATAGGAAATGGAGTAGGGACTCAAAAAAGCAAAAACTAAAGAAATATATAATAAAGAAATAATTAGGTTGGAGTAGAAAAGAATAAGAGATGGAAAAGATGGATGTTCTTAAACTCTTCAAAGAAAAGGTTTAGCTCTAGTGCTTGAAACTATAGTTGAGTGAAATATTTCTTAATCTAACAGGTTATAAACGATATATTCATTGGTGTCTTGGCAAAATTCTTATTGATTTTAATAATGGTATTATTTATAAATTATTTTCTAAATTAAGATTAATCTAGTGTTTTGTGTTTAGATATTTTACACTAGACATCGTAAGCTTGATGTTTGTCAACAGAGATTTAGAAAACCTATATTATGTACTGGGCTTGGTAATGAACTTTAAGTTCTAAAGGGTGTTGTATTGGGTGGTTGAGTTATTATTAAGTATGTTTTGTTTTGTTAAAATCACTATATTCTATCATAACTTCCATTTAGTTATGAGTAATATGTTTCCTTTTGAAAATTACTTCTATTTAAAACTTCTATTATTTAAAGTTAATATGAACTAGATTGAAATCAGTTTATAAAGAGAGAAAAGAGAATATGATTGAGAGTATTCCTTTGCTCGGGACAAAAAAGTGTTGAGTTTAAGTGTAACCGCCCAAATTAATTAAACTAGGATTGACGTTAATCTCGGGGATTAATGTTTATAATTCAGGCACTACGCGGACAACTCAGTTGACTCGGACACAAGAATCGAGGAAATATGTTATTTGTGGATGATGGTTGCTTAGATGTGATGTTTCAACATTATATTATTGTAACATTGCATATGTGTATGTTGGTATCAGCCGAGTTGGTGTGATGGGTATTCATTTTATAAGGCGTGTTAACGCGGGTATTGGGTAGGCGAATTACGGGTACACTAGGAAACTCGACTAGTTCACGTTAGGATGAGTAGTTGGTCAAAATAAAATGGGTAATGTAACCATAGGCTAATTTTATTAAGTTAGAACAATAGACTATGACGTACCTCGAAATGGGTGCCGAGACGTGGGGCATTAGGTGCCGAGTAGTCGAGGGTTAGTGGAATCACAAGTTTGTCAATTTTAGTGAATAAAAACACTAACCATATGTATTATAATGGGCCTAAGATAATTTAATTTGATTTAATAAATAAAGGCCTATATTTTGGTTAATTAAATGGAAACCATGAGATTATCCTAGAGATACGTATTGGCACATCTAGAAATCATGTGAGTAACAATTGGTGTCATTTAGAAATAATAAGTGGAAAATGTGTCAAGGTGTTGACCATGAGATGAATCTCGGGATATGTAAATACATATTATGACCATTTTCTTATACATTCAATGGCTAGGAACTAATCCCACTTTGATATATATTGTTGGATTGATCAATACATGCAACAAAACATACTTCAAATCTGGAATTCAGACAGAAAGAGTGGAGATTTGGATCTAAAATTTAACACTTTGGAGGTCAATTTGGAGGATCAAACTAAAGTAATCATCTCCTCTATTTCTTATACATTCAAATGAGTTAAAATTTAAGCGTTTGGTGTAAATTTGAATTTGAGGGTTGGATGCCTGGTTTTTGATGAAAACTTGATGAATTATATGTATAATGACCATTTTCTTTAAGAATTTACAACTGGTTTGTATGAATTGAGGTTTTGATGAATTTGGAAAAAAACTAGTGGAAATCATGGATTTGATGATTTTAATCTAATTGATGTTGTTTTAATGGTTTAAATGGTGTTTTGGAGTTTATATTATGTGGAGAGTCATTTAGTTGGGCTTACTTAGCTAATTGGGAAGTTGGTGACATAATTCTCGAGTTGAGAATTCTGTCACAGAACGCAGTTAGCGTGCTAACTAGGCTGGTTAGTGCGCTAACCAGTTTGGGCCTTTAACTATTTTTCAAAATGAAGAACAGTAGCGCGCTAGATAGATCCCCTAGAGCGCTAACTCCACCTAGCGTGCTAGGTAGACCCATTAGCACGTTAATAACGGATAAAAGTTGAATATAAGGACTGATTTTGAGATTTTTGAGTTAATACAACACTAATCAACCTCGAATCATGCTAAACTTATAAAATTGGAATTCAAGGACTTAGATGATCGTAGCTCGTGTATCGAGGAGCTAGTTAGGTCAAATTCGGGAGTCTAGGGGAAGTCGAAGAGTGTTTTGAGGTTTGTAAAACCCACAGGAACGTGAATTGAGTATTTATTACTTTCATTACTATTTTATTCTATCTTTTTCAGTGTATTCTTGATTATATTCCTTGTTTTCTTCAGTTATCAATTTTTGTGTCACCGTTTGGATGGTTGGTTGAGTTTACTCCCATCGGGTATTCGTGGTGTGTCTATGGCACGCTAGACCATAGCATGTGTATTAAAAGTCCTCGATGGATAACGACCCAAGCTTCTTTATCGGTACATGTGCCGGTGCGTCGTAGGTCTACATCGGCCATTGAGAGGACTAGGTAATGGGATAGTTGAGTGCGCCTACTGGAGGTATCCTGGTAGGGTATCCGAAGTATGGTCTAGTATGCCTGGATGAGGCATACATATTTGCGCTTTATTATTATTTACGCATGCAATGAGCCATTTACAGTTGCCTGTTTACATTCCGCATGTTTATTTAACATTATTTATTAGATTTTCCTTACTTATTCATATGAATGCTTAATGAATTTCCTTAGGATTTTACTTACTGGACTCGTCATCTGTTTTGTTGTAATGGATGAGTGCATATCCTTCTACGAGCAACGGTAAGGAGATTCTTGGCGACTATCTCTGAGCTCGCCCACTGTTTGGTACACTACTGGTAGGTGCGTATTTTAGTATATATATTGTGATATTTTAGGTTTATAGGAAACTGATGAGATATGTGTACTTGTATATATTTACTTTTATCGCCGTATATATACATTGTACTCTATTCCAGGTTTTCCACAGTAGGAATGATGCTCTATATAACCTAAGAGTTAATGAAAATAATTGTTTATGTTTAATTTAAGACTTTCGTTTTAAAATACTTATTTTCTACTTACAACTCTATAAAATACAACCCACTACCACGACCAAGACTTGAATAAGCTACATACATTTGCATTTATGGAATTTAAAGACTTAAGGAGATAACTTAAGACTAATATGGATAATCGGTTAACTACACTGGTAATGTACTATGGACACGATTATCAAGACATGAGATGCACGGGCAGGTGCCAGACACGTGTAGCTAGGCCACTAGGCGAGGTGCGCACGCCAGACGACACCCTGAGGCGGCCTTAGGATTTGGGGTCTGCCACATATGGTATCAAAGCGAGGTTGACGGAGTCTATGGGATGGATCGTAGTTTGTTCTTTAACCTGAAACCAACGCTACAGTTTGGAAATTTAAATGAAAGAGCATGAAATCTAATAAATTGAACTTTAGATGTGGAGACTCGATGATATTGCCTTAGAACTTTAGTTGGGAAGTAATGTGAGGTGGGTAGAGTTAAAGGTTATATACGTGTTATATTTTGTTCTATATATATGATATACGTATATATACAGAGGCTGATCTAGAGCATGCCTCTCGATGCAGATTATAGATGGACAATCGATTATGCCTCATGAGACTGGATAGACTAGCGATGCAGCTAGAGATTCCCTGATCACAGTGAGTGAGGAAGATCGACTCGCAGTCCAGAAGACTCAAATGGCCGAGGTACTCTAAGTATTACAAGATCAGTCTGCGACACTTACGACACTTGCGATCGCCACGGTTACATCACTCCGAGATCTAGTGGTTGTTATAGCACCTACATGGATAGTCGTCACCCAGGTTGTTCTATTGACACTGGTTGATAGAGTAGCTGCGGAGATACAGGCAGAGAGAGCTACAACGGTTTTCATTCTATTTGAGACTCTGACTCCTACGTCGCCACCCGCGACTAAAGAGTAGTTGCCTACTACTACTGCAGCTGCGACACCACAATTCGTATTGACCCTAGAGGTGAAGCTTTTGAGAGGATTTATGAAGTTTCAACCAGGCTTCTTCTATGAAGGTTACGACCCTAAGGCGAAAGGGAAATGGATAGTGTCTCATCAGCAATTTCATAAGCTGATGAGGAACTACAAGAGTGTGCAGCACGTTTATCTGGAGCATGCTTGAGAGGTCATGCAGCACTTTGGTGGAACACATACCAGGACATACACCCAGAGCCGACGACATGGGCAGAGTTTAGAGTTATTATATGATCAGTAAATACCCATAGAGGTAAGGTTGAGATTGAGAGGAGTTTATGGCCCTAAGACAAAGTAATCGCACACCGATGCAATACATGGAGCATTACCGGTAGTTATTGTAGTTCTCGATGGATGTGGTAGGGACAAAGCAACTGCAGATATATTACTTCACCAAAGGGGTAGATGATAGGATTGTCGCGGCACTGGTGTCATCTGGAGCTCGTACTTTGCAAGAGATATTCGATCGAGCGTTGGCACATGAGACCTTCTTGATGCAGAGAGAGGGTAGGCGTATTACTGGGACCGAGGTACAAACGAGATAGACTTCTCGGATAGACTAGAGGCCGAAGAGATAAAGGGATCATTCAAATAGAGGTCAAATGGATGATAGACGAGACATGGATCGCATGGGTGATCATTAGGACCATCAATTTCAGTATGAGGATATGCAACAAGTTCGTGCTATAACACCAACACTGATTGAGCAGCATAGGCAATAGCCACAGCTGTACCATCAAGATAGAGACCAGGGAGGACATAACAGGGGTCAGCGAGACTAAGGTTAGGGTCAGAGATCTAGAGACGGACAGGCTGGCAAATTAGAGACGTGTCGATGTTTTCAATGTGGTCAGACGGGACATTTGAGAGCAGGTTATTCAATGGCATCACCACCACTGGAGTCAGATCAGACCCAAGAGAAAACTCACGCAGTTGGTCAGCCGGACAGAGGGGCGACCAGACATCATGTTTATGGTAAGATATCTGACATATTTTATTTGTCAATTGTTTATTTAAAATTATGCGTACATGTTGATTCCTAGTGACTCATATGAAGACTCAGTGTTGTGTTACATACTAGACCATAGCACGTATGGTCTGACACTCGATGAATGACAACCCGAGCTGCCTTGGTGCACGTAACGATGACTTGGCGAATAGGCCAGCACCGCGAGGGCTATTAGGTGATGGGCCAGTGAAGCAGGTTAGAGAGGCACACTAGTGGGATTCCAACGTACTAAAGTATGGTCTAGTAGGGTTCGAGCATGAGTTGCTGGTCATTTGTTTGCCACTATTTCTATTTCGACAGAGATTAATTATAAATTCCTCGAAATCTAAATATAGGGGACAAATTTTATTTTAGTTGGGAAGAATTGTAACAGCCCAAATTAATTAAATTATGATTAATGTTAATATCGAGGATTAACGGTTGTAATTCAAGCGTTACGGGAACAACTCGGTTGATTCGGACATGAGAACCGAGGAAATATGTTATTTGTGGATGATGGTTGCTTAGGTGTGATGTTTATACATTATATTATTGTAACATTGCATGTGTGTATGTTGCTATTGGGCGAGTTAGTGTGACGGATATTCGCTTCGTAAGGCGTGTTAACGCGAATATCGGGTAGGCGAATTACGGGTACAATAAGAAACTCGACTAATTCACGTTAGGATGACTGGTTGGTCAAAATAAAATGGGTAATGTAACCATAGGCTAATTTTATCAAGTTAGAACAATAGGCTATGGCGTTCCTCGAAATGCATGTTGAGACGTGAGGCATTGGGTGCCTGGTAGTCGAGGATTAGTAAAATCACAAATTTTTCAATTTTAGTGAATAAAAACACTAACCATGTGTACTATAATGAGCCTAAGCTAATGTAATTTGATTTCATAAATAAAGGCCTATAGTTTGGTTTATTAAATGGAAACCATGAGATTGTCCTATAGATACGTATTGGCACATCTAGGAATCATGTGAGTAACAATTGGAGTCATTTAGAGATAATAAGTGGGAAATGTGTCAAGGTGTGGACCATGAGATGAATCTCGGGATACGTAAATACATAGAGATCAATGGCTAGGAACTAATCCCACTATGATATATATTATTGGATTGATCGGCACATGTAACAAAACATACTTCAAATATGGAATTCAGAGAGAAAGAGATGAGATTTGGAGCTGAAATTCAACACTTTGGAGGTCAATTTAGAGGATTAAACCAAGGTAATCACCTCCTCCATCTCTTATACATCCAAATGAGTTAAAAATTAAGTGTTTGACAAGTCAATAATTAGACATGTTTATAGCGTAATTTAGATTGATTTTAGATATAAATGATGATATTACACTATGTATTCTCTTGTTTTTGTGATTTCAGGTTTTAATTAGAAACAAAATTAAGAAATGGAAGAAAAAGCGAACAATCAACTGGAGAAGAAGTCCAGCGATTAGCAAGCGATTTGAATTTAAAATGGAAATCGCCACTAAAATCCGCTAGCAGACATTAGCCAGCAAATCATCAGCGAATTGGAAAATACACTAGAAATCGCCAGCTGAATCGGTGAGTATAGAGAACTAAATCTAGTGATTTACTCAGCGATTTGTGTATAAAAAGGAATCCTTGACAAATCACTAAGGTTGGTGATGAGTTTTTTAGATAAGAACAAAGAATTTGTATTTATCTACGATTTCTACACTTAGGGAAAATATAAATAGGACTTTAGGGCTTCGAAATTACTCTATTATCTCAGCTTTCTGCCCTCATAAGTTTAGTTTTATTGAGTTTATCTTTAAAGCAACATTGGAGCTTGTTTATTTTATTAAGAGGTGTTTATTTAATTATGTCTTTCAATTATATTATTGTGTTATTTATTTTCAGCATTAGTGAGTAGTTTATTAATCTAAACAAACCCTAGACATATATACTTTGGATTGCTATTTAATAAGTCATTTTTTGTGTATTACAACTAATGACTCTTTGTATTGAGTGCATAGTGGCCAATATGTTTCTTAGTAAAGGGTATGTGAATCTATGTCTATAATTATTAACAACAGTTATAGAAGCAGTAACTAGGATTAATATATTGGGCTATGTTTCCAAGTGTATGTTCTAGGTGATTGTGTTCTAAGTTGTTTATTAATTAGCATATTCTTATTAATATTTGATTTAGATTAGACATGATTTTCATTGAGTGGTAATGCTATCGTATTTCTATTTTATTGCGTTTTTATCTAATAGGTATATTTACAATGATAAGAATATGACTTATTTTTCATTGAATATAGGAAAATCGATGGTTTACTAAAGGCTACCAGCCTATTATGAATTATGATTTAATGATTATGAGATTCCATGTGATATGATTATAACTAGGTTACGAAGTGTTGTTATGTTCTAGTTTCTGAATGCAATCCAAGTATATTACATTGTTTAGTGGGGGTTTGTTTAAATGTTTGTTTAGATATTTCGTTTATATTGATTTATTGATTTATTTGATTATTTGTTTAAATTGCATTAGATCGGTTTATTGAATTTAAATTGTTCATAGTTTAATTATTTTAATTAATTGATTGCTTGTTTTTAGATCGATAGTGTTTAATTCCCGTTTTAATTAGATTAGTTAAATTACAAGTTAAATCCAATAAAACTTTAGGGTAGCTTTAGTTCTTAATAGGTTTGTAAAATCCATGTGTAGATGATATCCCATTTACCAATATGAGAAATCATTGTTCACGATCGACACGTGTCGGGGGTCACGATTAAGGCCATTGGATTGATATAGAGATAGGTGATGTACATAAGATCAAAGGCTAAGAATCTAACTTAACTTTATATATATAAGATTGAATGAGATAAACATGCAAACATCTCATTTGATCAAAAGGGGAGAGAAGGAAATTTGGAGAAGGGAATCAAAGAATTGTGAGGAGAATTTGGTGAATTTGAGAGGGATTGATCAAGTTGGTGATGTTCTACAACTAGGTAAGCTAGTGTACACTATCGTTTTGTAAAAGTTCGTTAAAAAACTTAGAATCTTATTTCAGTTCTGGCTTTTATGTAATCTCATAGGTTAAATGAAATCATTTTTTAAATTGGTTTATAGATTTGGATTCCTCGCAAAAAACCAATAAATTTGTTATCAAGAAAATCTGAAATTCGATTTGAATTAACAAAGTTATGACATTTTGAAGTTGTAGGTGTTCTTGGCGGATTTTTAGCAAAAGCTATGAGTTTAGGGATTTTCTAATTCATTTAATCCAACTTTACTAGTTCGTATAAGTCCTAAAACACCTTAATTAATATCAAGAATCTAGGAAAGAGACTCGAGAGGTTGTTAGCGAGATACAGGGTGTCGTGAGGCCGAATAAGCCTAGGAACTTTGCGTGGATTATAAGTAAACTGATTGGGATATTTATTTCCATTTCTTTCCTATTATGCTTTTTATTTATAGTCATTTGGACTGATTTACCTATCGTACTCTAGATGACATGACTTGGTTGTTCTATTTCATTTTCATGAGTTTGCTATCATGGCATTATTTGTTTTTAAGTGGTTTCATTGATTCTAAGTCATGTGCTATGTCTTTCTTGGTTGTTGAGGAATTTGGTCAAAGGAAATAACATGCTATTAGGTAGGTGAATTGTGGTATTGAAAACCCATTTTATTTGAGCATTAGTTATGCAATTAAATTGTTGGATTCTTAAACCATGTCATTTATTGGGTTATGAGAGTAGTTCTTGTATCTAGGACTATGATATGATAGAGATGAGCATAGTACATTGGGTCAATAGATTTTCAGGGTCGTCGGGATCTCACCACTAGCTTGTGTAGCATATGTGGTATGGGACAAGGGGTTGTTGACAAGTATACTATAAATTTAAAGGGCATTTGTGAGTATTTATACATGTGTAATGAACATTTGTAATGACGTGAAAGCATATATAAGATAGATTACGCCCTAAGTAGTGGAATAAGGCCGACATGATGTAACTCACAGTCGACAAGCCTTAGATTATTACCGCTTATCCTAGTGTCAGTTTCACGTTGTTTAACTAAAGTATCTTATAGCATGATTCTTTTTCAGCATAATTAATATTGTTATGCTTTCATATACTTGTTGTATATTTGAAAATGTTGATAAATGTCTCTCAGTGTTACTTTTACTTTCCTGTACTCACTATCGTTTTTATGATGGTGGGTGCAAATCCATCGAGTAGCAGACCGGGCAAGGAAAAGATTGGCGACTACCTCTGAGCCACTAGAGTGTTGCTACCTTTGATTTAGTAGGTTTTGGTTTTGTTGTTTGACTTATATATATATATATATATATATATATACTTTCATATACTTTTGGGGTTGTATTTATGGGTAGAGAGATAGTTACCCGACTATACACATGTTGATATATCATCATCGTTGTTTTGTTGTATATATACGCATGTGAGCTTTATTTTCCAAGTTTTCCACACATACTTAGAATTTACATTAATTGCTTCTGTTAATTTACTAAGACTTCCGCTGAATAAAGTTAAAATATAAGAATTTTAATTAACTCTGAAATATTAATTGACAAGAGAACAATATATTGCTTATTTTAAAGTTAGCTAGTTTGGAGAAAAGCTCGAAAAGGCTGACTAATACGTTGTTAAGTCTTATGTGGTTGAGATTAAGGCTTGAAGACGATATTAGACTAGGCAGTGCCATAATTTGAGAAGGGGTCGTCACACGCACTAGGAATCCACCTCTCAAAAATAGAATGCATCTCAGCCTACACAGTGAGTGTCAGACTATGTACCCATCGTCGAGCCACGTCATGGGTCGGTGACCCATGATTTATGACAAATCCACAATTAGTGATTTGGGTCGTTACAAAAAGGCCCCTGAAGTAGGAATGATTTTCATACACTTGCAAATGTTAAGTCAACATTGAATCAGTATGCAAAAAGTAAGGGCATTGGGATCAAAGTGTATTTGACTGATAAATGGATGATTTTTAACACCCCTGCAGATGTTAAGTCGGCTGACACGTGTCGAGCATGTACAATAAATTTCTCTTATATCCTTTATTGTACTTTTAAATTTGTAGTAGTGATAAGTGAGATCGTCTCCACAAAGATTTTGCAAATTTCTTAAAAAAAGTCTTTCAATGGTTTTCATTATTTTACTTTAATTTAATTAATTTAATTAAAATGAAAATAAAAATAAAAATAAAAATTATCTAATCAAACTATGGTAATTAATTAAACTAATTAAACTAACTTAATTAACACAAATCAAATTCACTAAAACTAAATTCAAAATCAAATAAAATCTATATAAAACAAACATCTAAACAAATATCTAGAATAATGAAACATTAATTCGTTTTGAATCCAAACATATTACTTCAATCATAGTCATAATCATAATTTAATCATATTATAAAGTATTCTTGGATCATCAAACCTAAATCATAAGTAAGTTGATAGCCTTTATCAAGCCACCAGTTTTCCTTATATCAATGGAAAAGCCACATCCTAATTTTATTACATTAATCCTTCGAAAGCTCAAAGATAATGACATGTGTCGAGCGTGCACAATATTTTTTCATATTTTCCTATTATTAGTAGTAGTAGTAGTAGTAGTAGTAGTAGTAGTAGTAAATGGGATATCGTCTCCACATGGATTTTGCAAACTTCTCAGGAAAGTAATTTTTTTGTCTTGTTTTTCTTAATTTAGTTAATCTAATTAAACGAGAATTGAAATACAAAATAACTATAGACTATGACTACTAACTTAATTAACCAAACTAACTAAACTAGTTCAAACAATTCAATGCAAACTTAATTAAACAAAATTCAAATTCAATATAATATAAATATTTAAACAAACCCCCACTAAACAATGTAATATACTTGGATTGCATTCGAACCCTATAACATAATATTACCTCGTGAACTAGTTATAATTATATCACATGAAATCTTGAAATAATTAAATCCTAATTCTAATAGGTCGATAGCCTTTAGCAAACCATCAATTTTTCTATATTCAATGAAAAATAGCCATATCCTTATCATTGTAAATCTATTTATCGGATAAAACGCAATAAAATAGAAATATGATAGATAAACACTCAATGAAAATCATGCCCAATCCAAACCAAATATTAATAAGAATATGTCAATCAATAAATAACTTAGAACACAATCACCTAGAACATCAATTCAGGTATTTTGCCTCTATAGATTATCCTAGTTATTACTTTTATAATTGTTGTCAATAATCATAGACATGGATTTAGAAAACCAGATATCACAATACATATTTGCAACTATGCATGCAAGACCAGAATTATTAGTTGTAATACGCAAAAAAACTTATTAAAACAGTGATTGTTGCGTATGAATAGATTTAAAGCATTAAGAATATGATTCCTTAATTTTAACTATATAGTAATCCAAAGTATATACATGTCTAGGTTTTTAGATTAATAAACTGCTCACTCATGCTGGAAATAAACAACGCAATAATATAATCAAAAGACATAATTAAATAAATACCTCTTATTGAAATAAATAAAGCTCCAATATTGCTTCAAACATAAACTTGATAAAAACTAATTTACGACTCTCACAAACTTGTTAAGAGAAAAGAGGGCTATGAGAGAGTGCTAATTTCAAAGCCATAAGGTATTATTTATAGTTTCATAAGCTATACAAATCTTAGATAAACTCAAATTCTTCGTAATAATCTAAAAAAACTCGTCACCGACCTCATCGATTTATCAGCAAATCCTATTTTGTTCACAAATCGTTGAGTTAATCATTGAAAATATATCTCTATGCCCCACTGATTCGGCTGGCGATTCCTTTGTAAACCCCAAATTGTTGGGTATTCGCTAGCGATTTTGGTAGCGATTCCTGTGTAATTTCATATTGTTGTGAAATCGCATGACCTTTTCTCCAATCGACTGTTTTGCTATTCTTCCTATTTTTCTTCCATTTGTTCATTTTCCTAATTAAATAATGAAATCACAAAAACAAGAGAATACTTAGTGTAATACCATCATTTTCATATAAAACTAACATATATTACACTATAAAACATGTCTAATTATTGACATGTCAGATAATTAATTAGAAAATAAAACATTATTAAGTTCCCTGAAAAACTTCATACTATTAAGCCTAATATTATCGAAAAGTCGTATCAATATTAAACTTATAACTCAATTCACCTAGGACTTGCATCTAATGGTAATAGACCTATTAAATAAATCCTAGTTACTACTTTAAATTAGATATAAAATCTAAATATCACAATACACATTCTAGACTATGCATGTAATACAAAGTTTCATGATTCGTAATACGCAAAAATAAATATATTAAACCAGTGAATTGACGAATACGATTAAGTTTAAAGCATTAAGTACAAATCCTTCTTTATTATGACTACATTACAAAATGGATTAAGTTCATGTTCGGACTTTGTTTAGACTAATAAACTACTCACACATATTCATAACAAATATCGCAATAAAATAAATAAAAAACATTAATAAATACCTCTTATTGAATACTTGAATCTTCAATGTTGGGGCATGCGCCGTAGATCAAACATTGTTTCTATTATTATTTTGGTTAATGAGATAAAAGATTCATTTGTTGTTTATTATAATTGTTTTGCATGTTTACATTATAATAAGATCCATAGATGTTTACTGAAATATCATAAATGTCCATAGTCGGTCATTATACTAAGAACTATAATGAATTAAGACTAATGTAAGTCTTGATTTGTGACGGACCCGCACTCGAAGGCTGCCAGGTGAGCTGCTACGCGGGTCCTGCAGTCCTGTCGATGTCATCGCCACTTCAGCACTTCTCGATAGTCGTGCTAACTCCTTAATCAGTGATTATATCAATCAATTATTCAATTATTAGTTCACATTTCATTTTTCATTTACATAGTTTCAAGTAAGCAGTCAATAATTTACAGCGAAAGTCTTAACATAACATAAACATAGATTTTTAATAACTTTCAAGTCATTTAGAGCATCGGTCCTACTGTGAAAAACCCGGAATCAAGTACATTATATATCAGGCAACAACATACTGTTAAAAGTAAATATATACATGTACCATGTCTATCAAGTCTCCAATAACCCCAAAAGTAAAACAAAATATCAAAATGAAAACATACTAGTAAGTTCTAGACTATAGACAATCATAGATAGTCGCGTAAGACCTCCTTGCCCTTACCGGTACTAGGATATGCACTCAGTCATCACAACAAAACATATGACGAATCCAGTGAGTAAGTTCCTAAAAGAAAACCACTGAGCATTCAATAATAGAGAGGCTAAGAATAATGTTAAATAAACATGCGGAAATAAATATGCAACTATAAGATAATCGCATGCATAACTAAAATCAATAGAAGCCAAATAATTGCATCATGCGTAGCAAACTAGACCATACTTCATCAATCCAGATGATCTCGACGGCTCATACCACACTGGCTCACATCCGGACTACTAGCAGAGGATAGATTTGCATCATAACCATTCAAGCACGTGCATCGATAAGGTTAGTAGCTCGGGTTTCCACGTGCTATGGTCTAGCATACTAGAGGTCGTACAACACAGCATCCAAATACACCCCGACAGCGAACAAAACTACCGACTATTATACCAAATCAAAGCAGTGATAGAAGATGAATAACAAATAGCAAAGAATACAAGATAGTATAATTGAAATAATCAAATACTCGAGATGTGTTTCTTAAGTGATTTAAGCACGTTAAATAACAATTCGAAGCCATGAAAACACCCTAGTCCGACCCCACTATGATTTCAACTACCGTACCATAGCCCCCGAGTCCCCTAAGATCCATTTCCAGTGTTTTAGAGTGACTTAATATGTTTAAATCAAGTTTAGAGTTCTATTTCCCAAAACAACCCCTTGAAGACTAAATAAAGTTTCAATTTTCAATTTGGGATCATATGTTGCAGTAGAAATTAGACCATTATAAATTTTAAATCATCGAAGACACTTAACGGGAGAGTTTTTGCTCTGTCTTAGCTTTTCGAAAAGGTTTGGTTTGCAAAACTCTGATTTAAAACGAAAGAGATATCGAACTTTTACAAAGATAGCTAGAATTAGAAACAAAATATGACCAACAAGTTTGTAAAAATCATTTCTTTAAATTTATAGCTCTAAAACTCATGATTTTTTGTCACAAGGTAGCTAACATACCCAACAATAACATACTAAAAATGAGCTCATTCCGATAAGAATCGAGAGAGTTATGCCTTGTCAAAGTTGATTTTAAAAATCTCGTATTTGTATTTCAACTGCCTAATTGCATAGCATTATTGAGCTAGAAAGAGTTTAAATTTCAAAATTTCTCCAGAGACAATAGTTATAAATCTCTGAGTAAGCTTTCCAACGGCGTATGATATGTTCCATTTAGAGTTATTATGAGAGAGTTATGCTCAATTTAGAAAGGTTTTGTCAAGAAATTTAACATGCACGCACCAAGAAACTTCAAGAACACAATCCATTTGAAAAACTAGTTTCAAACCCTTAAATTGGTGAACATAATGAACTTTCCATTCATAAAAAGAGTCAAAAAATCAGTGAACAAACTTAGAAATTCATTTTTGAATCAAAACCCAAATTTTGAAGCTTATTTTCATGGAAAAGAGATGGAGAAGATAATCACCTTGGTTTTGATCTTCCTAGCTTAATTCCTCCAGTAGATGGCCTCCATTCCTCCTAGTTCTTGCTGAATTTTCCAGCACTCCAGCTTAAGAACAAACTTTGTTATTGTTGTATGAAGAGATTTCTCACTAATTTAGCTATATATAAGTTATGTTAAAATCAATTGTGTTCAGGTATCTCGAGGTCAGTCTAATGGTCCTTGTTAACTCCTACTCCACCAACTTACATCTTTTTTATACCAATTCCCAACTCAAATCTCTTAGGATTCCATTTTAGTGCGAGTCTGGAGACAAATTTATGACATCAATTTTTCCATCCAACTATAAGCATTTGTAATCAATTGATTCAATTAATTTAACTTAGGCACTTTTATACATATGTAGGTTATTTATGGTCTTAAATTGGTGTACCACCACTTCTCCTAGTACCCAATTACCCGACACCTGGTGTCCCGCGTCTCGGTACGCATTCCGAAGCGCGCCAATCCTTAATGTACCCAATTATTATGACTTAACCTAAAGTTTGATTATATATTTTATGTCATATGCACCTTTGTTCTAGTCATTTTATTTAAGTTAGCATTATAAGACTTAGTGTACCTATACTACGCCTACCCGTTACTCGGGTCGGCACGTTTTATAAGGTGTTTACCCGTCACATAATCTCACATAGTGTGGCAATATAAACACACACATGCGATGAGTTATAAAATACATAATAATTAACACACAATTATGCAACCAATAGACAAAAATAACGATTTATACCCAATCAGGCGTGTTATAGCCTGTCCGAGGCGTCCGCGTGGGCCTGAGCTGGCACCCGAGTCTAAAATTAAACAAAGTAATGACATCAATAAATATTGGGTCATTACATGATTTAGGATCATGTGATGATCATGTGTATAGGGATACAAATCAAGATCATGATTACTTGTTAGGGAACAATATACTGGATCGACCTGCTATGAGAACACCACATGGATTAAGTCATAGGTGTTACTCATGATAGGTATATCATTTTTTTTCTTCGACTTGAGATTTCCAAAGATTTCTATATTAGAAGCATGGTGATTTGACACAATTAAACATTGTCTTTAACCAGACGATTATAAAGAGTGTTTAATTAGACTTATATATAGGGTTAGTTTAGTAATATATTTAGTATAAATATCCTAGAATGAGCTCCAATTGATGGTATTTATGTGTTTTTAGGCATATAAGGTATAAAGGAGACAAAGGAGTGATATCATGATGAAATGAGGAGAAAAAGCACAAATAAACATTTGACATCGTGCATGGAGGCTTGACGCCAAATGAAGAAAGTAGAAGGTGTGGGAAGAGAGTACAAGGCGTGGAGAAGGCTTGAAGACCCAAAAATAGACACGGGAGAAGTGACGCAGTGGCGATGATGTAGAGTTGTACATACGGTGCCGAGAAAACATGCACAGGGCGCTGAGCTCACTGAATGGAGAAAACACATACAAAAAGGTTAATGTTGTGGCGGCACCGTGGCTTAACACATATAGTGTGGGTCACTTATTGACAACATTGGGACATAAAAATAGAAATTTTAGAATTCTAGTTCATTTGGAATTGTTAATTAGGGTTTCTAATTGTATTATTAAGAGTCTAAAGGTTATAAATAGGTATTAGAACATGGTAAACTCACCAATTATCACCTATTATCATAGATCACCATCAATTAACATAGAATAGCATAGTTTACATTATTCTTAAGTATTAAGAAGAGTTTTAGAGAAGACAGTATTGAAGACTCCACTTGTGGTTATTTGGTATTGTTTCCTTGATTTAATTGAAGTTATTTGATTTAATATTTGATTGCAATGAATACCATGATGTGTATGTTGATTTCAATGATGAGTGAGTAGTTTATTTATCTTATGGATTAATGGATCATATGGTATGAATGTTATGCTAAAGGAAGTATGAATGTATTATAATGAATAAAAGTGTAATGGTTAGAATTTGTATTGATTCTATAAGTAATGCTATGAACATCTTGATCACGTGTTTGTTGATTAGAGGTTTTAGGAGTTACCATGGCCATTGGAGCTTTTAAGTCTAGATATGAACAATACAATCGTAAAATATATAACATTGATAGATAGTTATTGATTAATGAGGCACGAATCGTAAACTTAAGTGGTTATGAATCTAAATATTTGGAACTTAATGCTATGTGGAACTTACGCCATTCACATCAATAGGTGGAGTTCTAGTTTGAACATTAGGATTTTTTCCACCATGATAGTGGGTTGAAGTGAATCTTAAGAAAATATGTCTATTCTAATTGAGCATTGCACACACATAATGAAGATGAAGGAAGTGAGATATGAAAGCATAGTAATTCATTACCTAGGTGAAGTTGTGAACTAAGAGTCTTCTTAATATAAAAGTACAAGTTTTTTTACATTGTTTTCTAGAATATAGTAGTTTAGTTAAAACCAACTAAAAACAAATCTTCTTAGCAATAGAGTAAATTTAACTAAGTGAACAGTGTCCATATAAACTTTTCCTAAGATGATATTCGTAATCAACATTAGTTGATCATATTATTACTACAATCGAGCCATTATACTATAATTTTATGATCAAGTTTTTGGTGTCGTTGACAAGGATAGGTAGCTACACATTAATTTAGTTTAGTTTACAAAATTTTTAAGATTTTATTTTAAGTAATTTACTTTAAGTTATAAAATAAAATAAAGTAAAAAAAAGTTTAAGTTTCAAGTTTGACAATTTGCACTTAATCTTTTGTGTTTTCTTTTTAAGGAGAATTAGTGCATGCGTAGTAAAGGAGAGAATGACTTAGTGCCTTACGATCATGAGATTGACAGAACTAAAAAGGAAAAAAAAAGAAAGGAATCAAGATGGCGAAGGATCAAGCGAAGAATCGGAACCAACATTAAGGCCGAAGGAATAACCAACCCAAAGGTGATCTAGTAGTGCAAGACATAGTGCAGGGATAGAGATGTCTTTGTGACTACTTCAAACTAGAAGTTTAAGAGACATATAATGAAGTGATGAGGTTTCTAGTCGACACCACTGAGTTTGAACTGAGATCGTCTCTAATCAACATGGTGCAGAATAGCCTATTCAACGGGCTAGTAAATGAAGATCCAGTTGCACATATAGAGAGTTTTCTAGAGAAATGTGACACTGTTCACATTACTGGAGTTATAAAGAAGGTAATCAGGATGAGAATTTTCCCATTCTCATTGGGGAAAAGCCAAATCTTGGTTCCAATGACTGAATGCAGGGAGTATGACTTCATGGGCGGAAATCAATGAAAGATTTCTAGACAAGTTATTTCCCCTAGTGAAGGTCATTGAAAGGAAATTGAAAATCAACCAATTCAAGCAGGAGGATAGCGAGTCTCTGGGTGAGGCTTAGGAAATATTCAAAGAGATGCTGAACATATGTCAAGGACATGGATATGTGAAATGGGCACAACTACAAATTTTCTACTATGGAATGAATCACAACATGAAAACATTAGTAGATGTCGTAGCAAGTGGTTCTCTACTAACAAAGGATGAAGATGGAGCATTAGATCTTCTAGATCTTATGTCCTAGAATTCTACAACAGGAACTTGTTCCACAGTGAGAAAGTTATCAGGCGTATATGGGATTGATTCACAAGCTACGATCATGGCACAACTATCCAACCTGAGTAGTCGGATGGTGAAGCTAAAAATAGGACAACAAAGTCCACAAGTTCAAGCAATACAACAATCCGTTAATCACAAATGGTGGTTAATCCACTAGCATGCATCAAGGAATGGAGCTTGAAGATATCAACTTCATGAACAACCAGAACTATGAAAAAACTTCAGGCCGAGATGAATGGATCCTCAAAGGTTTTATTAAGGATACAACAATCCAAACTTCTCATATGAAAATCCTGATAATGCACTAAAGTTACCTCCAGATTTTGATCGATAAGTCCAATAAGGGGAACTAGGCCAAAGCAAAGAAATGACTTCATTGAAGTCAATTGAGAAATTATTGCAAGCCATTGAAATCAACAATAAGGAACGCCATGAGAAGCATTAGAAATAGATGGAAAATGTGAAGTAAGATCTAAAGAGGATAGATGATGACAGAACCCAATCCATCAAGAATCTGAAGAGACATATTAGTCAGCTATTCATTGCTTTGAATTCAAGGAAGAAAGGGTAGTTTCTAAGTAACACTATCACAAATCCCAAAGAAAATGTTAATGTTATTCACATGATGAACACTACGGAAATGAATGAGCCAAAGCAAAAGAAATTGATGTACAAGCCAAAAAGAGTCAACACTTTGGCTATGAGAAAAATATGAAGTTATGCATGAAAATGGAACATAAGTGAGGAAAATGAACTTAAAGGATTCAAGCAACAAAGGATCAATGACCTTGAAGAATAAAAAAAAAGGGAAGAAATAATGGAGAGTTAAGGAAATAAGATGAAGGACCTTTTGAAGAAGCACCCAAAGGAAATAACATGAAGGTTGTTCCAAAAAAGCGAGAACAAAATTCAAGTTCACACGAGACTTCAACTAATTAAGATGAGAGATCTTGAGATATATGCATACCATTAAGCATTAATGGGAACCAATTTAGAAACATCTTGTGTGATACGAGAGTCTGGTCAATGTAATGCCTATAAAGGACATGTTACAAGTAGATTTGAAGATCAATTGTCCCAATACAACTGACTTGCAAGTAGTTGATGGTAACTTGGTACCAACAATAGGGAGAGTCTTGAATGTGCATGTGAAAGTATGAAGATTCACATTTATCATTAATTTTGAAATTATGGATCATGATATAGATGATGATGTGTCTATGATACTTGGGCGGCCATTCTTAAACATTACCAATACGGTCATGCACACGAGGAAGAAAATGATCATGATGAGTATCGAGGAGGATGATGATGATAGTTAGATGATTGTCTTTGTTGAAGAGCAAGAATTACATCCGAATGGGAGAGATATCGTTATCTTCGACTTATAAATAGAGTATATAGATTTAGACTCAGACTAAACAAGCGAAAAAGCTTTGAGCTAATGACGTTAAACAAAGCGCTACTAGGAAGCATCTTAGGGGTTTTTAATTTCAATTCTTAAATTTCAGTTATTTATTTTGTTTAGTTAGAACAATCCAAATGTTTTAGTAATTTTTTAAAAAATTTTGGAAATGTTTTGTGCTAAATTGTAGGAAAAACCATTTTTGGGTGACATTTCATCAAAATGGAGAAGTCTCAACTAATTCAGCAAAAAGCATAAAAGAGCAAACGAGTTTGAGTGTTTAAGGTCTAGTACATTGACAAATCATGGGTAAGTTTTTATGGAATTTTTATATATATACAAGGTATTTCATGTTGTCACGACGCCTTGTGTAGTAATACACAAAGCGGGAGAGCACCAATAGGGAGTTAATGAAAAATTTGCAATTTATGGAGATAAAATGGTTGACGATGTGTATATATACTCACAGCACTGTGAGCTAACAAAGGCAGTGCCAAGATGGCGCTATGCTGTGGGCAAAACTGCTCATAGCAGCCTTGACGTCGTGCCCATGTTGTGGCGGCACTGTACCTTATAAAGGATGGCGTGAGCATTGAGGATGGGTTTTAAACCCTTTTCAATCCAAATTTTTCATACTTCAACCTAGTCCATACACCACCAACCAAGCATACATCCCTCTAGAACTCAAGTTTGAGCAATTTTAAATGAGAAAAGAGTGTTCCTAGTGATCAAAAGTGAAAAGAGAAGTTACATTGTGGATTTGCACAAGGAAGAGAGCTAAGGCATTAATTTTGAGAAATTGATTCAAGAGAGCAATGGGTTTTAGTTTGTGAATAAAGTGAGAGGGCTTTGATTGATAAAGGCTTGGAGAAGTAATCTACACCAGAAAAGTAGTCCGGCATTGAGGTAAATTTATAATTTCATTAGTTATGCTTTGAAATTTTTGGATATTATTGATGAAATTGCATGAATTGTGGAAATTAGGTTATTGGATAAGAATTTTAAGTTGTGTGGATTTAAAGCATCAATGTGGCTTATGGTGACTTAGTATATGTCTTTTGAATTATTTGAAATGTGAATGACCCTTCTGGATGAAAATTTTGATTTCAGGTGATTTGAAGACACGTGTTGAATTGTTGTGTTATGTGAGCTTTTATTGAGATAATGGCAAGAACATGGAGGCAAGTGAGTCAAGTTAGTGAAGCAAGGACAGATGATAATGAGGCATCATCCTCAAGAGATCCAAATGAGGAAGCCCAAGGTCTTTTAAGTCTAAGTTTTAAATTAGTAAATAGGCTAAGGAGAGGTATGAAGTCATTGAGAATAAGGAATTCATTTGCGAAAGAGGAATTAACCTACCAGCCAAGTATGATAAGAGAGTTAATAACTTCATTAGGCAATAGGGTTGGGAACATTTCACGCAAAATTATCGGGAGAACAAAGTTTATGGAGTGCGTGAAATTGTTTAAGAGTTCTATCATAATACGAAGTTTTCAAAGAAATGTGATCTAGTGAAGGTGAGAGGGGTGATGGTGCCATTTAATGAGCATTCAATAAATGACATCTATAGGCTAGAATATTTGAGTATGAATAAATATCCACAGACCTTCTCGGATGATTTGTATGAGAGGCCCTATTTCTAATATCATTTTAGAGTCATTGAGAGAGCACTAGTTGTTCGAGGACAACAAGGATGGATAATGGGAGCTGAGAATGTGTTGAAACACATTAAGAAGGGGAGTGTGAGGAGAGTTTACAGAATGTGACAACATTTTTTGGTTGTTTCGTTATACTTAACTATTCAGCAGGGCGTGTGGCGACCCCAAATTCCAGACCTACCTGGCTACTTACACTTTTCCATTTAACCCTAACTTAGCTAATTAATTTCCATATAAATATTAACGATCCCATTAGCCAGTTAATCAATTTATCCATTTATATTACAATTTTACAGCGGAAGTCTTAAATCAAGTGAGTTATAGGGTATTTAACAATCTTAAGTAGTGGAAAACCCAGCAAAAGTTACTATGTATATATCAAGGCAAGATAAAAAAAAGATTCATATACATGTAATCAGTGTTCTACAGTTCCCAAAACCCAACAAAAGTAAAATAAATACATATTGTAGTCACACACGAGCTGGCTCTACTATCTCAAAGGTAGTCGCCCAGTACCTCCTTGCCCTTGCCTTTGCTCGTCGAAGGATCTGCACTTAGTCACCCAATAAATACAGTGACGAGTCCAGTTAGTAAAATCCCAAAAGAATTCCACACAATATTCATGAAATAAAACTACAAACTACTAGACATGCAAATATAACACCTGGCAACAATACGTTATATTCCCATGAATGTAGGTTGCACACAAGCAAAATCAGTAGTGTGAACTAAATAATAGCATATACCGACTAAACCAGTTCAGAAATAAAGCATAAATCATTAAACATCCGTATAATTACGAGAAAACCTTGACTACACCAGCCAGTAATCGATAAATCGAATGGGAACCACCTATATACTTACAGGCTTACAGTGACTAAACCCCAACTTCGTAAACGGCATGGTCCCTTCCCGACGCTGTTACACATCAGGACCACCCTAATCCCTCCCGACGGTCGTAGATATATTCTACTGCCATCGACACAAGCATTATCAGAAGTAACCCGTGCAAGCGATTTAGCCACAACCAATATATATGCAAAAAGAAATAGGAATGAAAACCCCATATGTGCCCACCAGCAGTCACACATGTAATGCGATATCGATAAACCAAACCATGAATTCTGTGGGGCATTCCAATGGGTTTACGCACCTCAATCCGCGCTCCGACTTCCTCAGACTCCCGAATCCGACCCGACTAGCTCCCGATACCCGATATCCCCAAGTTTGGTGTCTTATCAGTTCAAATATAGTGGGTTTACGATTAATTTAGTTTCTATTAACTCTTAAAACCAATATTTATTTCAAAACCTAAAAATTATTAAATAGTCTTTATTAGGTTAATTCCTTCAAAATAAGTTAAAAACAGTAAATCTAAGAATCGGTGCGTCAAAAGTGGGTTTCAACTAGCTACGTTCTTAAAACGCATTTTTATCGAGTTTTTAGTGTCTAACTAAATTCGCATTTCTGCCCAAAATCATTAGCGCGCTAATTTTCCTTATTAGCGCTCTAATTGTAATATATGACAGAATTTTCAACTCGAGAATTATGTCCTAAAGCCCCCAATTAGCTAACTAAACCCCATTTAACACCCTCTCCATATCAAATTGACCAAAAACAACAATTAGAACAACCTTAAAACAACAATTTGATCAATTTTCTCAAATCTCATAAATTCACTAGTTTTCCCCCATTTCATCAAAATACTAATTCAATCAAAACCAGTGATAAATCCTTGTATAAAATGATCTTTTAAAATATAATTCATCACAATATCACCAAAAACCAGGGATCTAACCATTAAATTCAATTTTTCATCAAAACTCCCAAAATGGGTTCATTAGGTAGAGGAGATGATGAAGAAGATGATTACCTAAGTTTTGATTCCTCAACTTGCCTCCAAAGTGGTTGAATCCCAGCTTGAATGAGCTCTTCTTCTCTAATTTCCCAACAAAACTGATTTTGATTTCATTTGCATGCTTGATCAACCTTGCTTATATATTAAAGTAATGTTAATTCCTAGCCCTTCATCCTCATGCACCTACGTATCCCGAGGATTATCTAATGGCTCACCTCTAGCCACTTAGCCCACTTACTCAACTCATGTGACACCATTTTATTACTCACATGGCTCCTAGATGTCTCCATGTGTATCTCTAGACCAATCCTATGCTTTCCATTTAATTTACTCAAACTATAGGCCTTGATTTATTGAATTTATTCACCTTAGCTTAGGCCCACATAATATCTATGGTTAATGGTTTTATTCACCAAAAATTATCAACTTGTGGTCTCACGAACCCTCGACTACCCGGCACTCAGTGCCCCGCGTCTCGACACGAAATTTAAGGTACACTATAGCCTATCATTTTAATTGAATTAACTTAGCCTATGGTCACATTACCTATTTTAATTCATCGACTAATCATCTTAATGTGAATTAGTGGAGTTTCCTAGTGTACCCGTAGTTCGCGTACTCGACACTCGCGTCGACATGCCTTTCGATGCGAACACCCGTCACACAACCTCGCCCGATATCAACATACACACATGCAGTGCAATATAATAATACTCCACAACCACCATTCCACAAATAACATATTTCCACGGTTCTTGTGTTCAAGCCAACCGAGTTGTCCACGTAACGCTCAAATTATGCACGTTAATCCCCGAGATTAATGTTAATCCTGGTTTAATTAATTTGGGTTGTTACAGGGCGAGATCAATAAGCCTAAGGCGGCTTATTTGTATGAGATTATAAAGAATAGAGGGATTAACGTAGGAAGATCATTTACAAGAACTTGAGGGAGTCAATCATCACTGAGAGAGACAACAAAATATTGTTTCCAGTCCTCACTGCCCAACTGTGCTTGAAGGGTGGAGCGCGATTGATTCAGGATGAAGAATTTGATATAGAGGCCCAAGCAATAATAGATGAGGAGTTTATGCTCACTTTGAAATCACCAAATGAATACCAAGACTCCGATAATGATAGAGAGAGCCGAGAGGGACAAACTTGAGATTGAGTTGTTAGCCAAAGAACAAGAGGATCAAGCAATAGCAGCAGCAGCGGAGTTGGCCCAAACGTTGCAGAATGAAGGATAAAAAGAGGAGGAGGATCGCCAGCAGGGATATGCTGAGGGCTACGAGTTTGTAGACCCACTAGGGTTGCAAGTAGGGCAGGGAAGGAATCCCCACTTTTTGCTCCCCACGGGGCAGGGCACGGGGCAAGGCGGGGATGGTAATTGTTCTCGCCCCTCGGGGATTTTCCTCCCCGCATCCCTTGCATAGAATTCTCTATTTTTTATGTTTTTACAAAAAAAATATATAACTTTTCACTTAAAACATATGTAATATATGGAATGAAACTCAATATCTTCAACAATAAAATTTATTTTTACCATTAAATTAATTCTATATATATATATATATATATCATAAAGATATATAAAATTATATTTAGAGCATCATTGAAATATATTTGTCATACTAGATTTGGAAATCTTATATATTTAATTAAGTATGATAACTTGTAACTCAATCAACAAAACAAATCCACATTAATCCTTTAATTTGAGAAAAATAGTTTCTTAAAAAAATTGAGAAAGTAGTACTTAAGTGCCAAAATGACCAAGGAATGAAGATCAAAATAAATATTTTTTACAAAATTGATGGGCGTCGCAGGGATTCCCCGCCCCACGATGATCCTGCGGGGTAGGGCGGTAAAGTTCGCCCCGCGGGGAATTTGCGGGAATAAATCCCCACCCCGCACCATGCGGGGATGGGGACGGTAATTACGATCCCCGCCCCACCCTACCCCACTTGCAACCCTAAAACCCACTGATAGGAGAGCATGACTTAGATGGTCCTAAAGTTTTTTCACCACCTCTACCACTACGGGCACCTAAAACACCACCTGAAGATTGGACTCCATGGTAGCAGAGGCTATGGATTGTTGAGATGAGGAGGCACTACAAAGAGGATAGAGCTCAATATCAGGAAGCCTTGTTGATATATGCACAAAACAGGCAGAGAAGGATTCAGACAAACTGAATGGATAGTGTAATTTCACGTTATTTGCATATCATCATAGGGACATAGCTAGATATGATAGGACTAGAAGGTTGAGACCTACTGATAGGTCTATTGGCTTTCCAGCAGCACCAAACTACATGTTTGATCTTGACATGGCGCAAAGCAGAAAGGTGGAATGTCCTTTAACACCATCATATGTTGGAGCTGATGATGATGATGATGATGATGATGATGATGATGATGATGCTGATGATGATGCACAATCCTAGAGTCCGAGTATTAGGATTTCTCTAGACCTTGGGGAGATGATTGATACATTTATACTAATTATTTTTACATTTGGGCTATTTTTGTCACTTTATTAGTTGTTTAAATTTTATGTTTATGCATTTTTATATTTAGTTTTCAAATTATATTATATATGTTTGTGTGTTTAGTGTTTTTTTATGTTTCAGACTTGTTTTTCAACCTTGAGGATAAGTTTTAATTTAAGTTTGGGGGCATCAACACTAAACTATGAAAAGTGGTAAGAAATGATGAAATAAGGATAAACATTGCAAGTATGATCGTAAAATTTTATATTCGAAGCAGTTAAAAAGGAAAGAATGGTAGTGTGTCTTTTTCATTTACTTATTATTTAAATGTGTATAGGTAGTATAGATTAAGTTATATATAGTAATATGTAATGAATAGATAATTCATTTGCAAAGTTCATTCCTTTAATTGAGGATGAATAAAAATATAAGTATCTTATTGATATGAGACTCAAGAGAGTGTTATCATATTTTTGAAGAAAATACGAAATATAGTAAACAACGATATAATTTCATGATTAGAAACTTAGATTTTGGGAAGACCATCAACTTGAAACAAAAGTAAGAAGAATATTAGAACCCTTCTTGTGAAAAAAGTTAGATCTCTAAAGAATTCTATAATAAGTATGAATCTTATTTGAGTATAAAGTATAAAGACTTAGGACTAAAATGGGAAGAGATATGCATGGTGTTTAATGAAAAGTTGAAGTTAAAACTTGCTTGATAAAGTGAAAGTGAAATGTACTAACAAGAGTTTTAAATAAATTAGAGAGTCTCACAAGTTCTATAGGAAAATGAGCAAAGAACTTGATGGTTGGAAAGAGTGAGAAAAATGGAATCCATAGGAAAAGGAGCAGGGACTATACAACTAGAAAATGTGAGGAGAAAAGAAAATAAAGGAAGAAATTAGATTAATACTCTTCAAATGAAAAGATTTAGCTCGAGTACAAGTAAATTAGTTAAGTTAAATTTTCTTTCCAACTATATTAAGTCATATGGACTCTTGAACTACTAAAGTCTACAAAACTAGTATGATTTATGCTTATTTATGAATTCTTGAGCTTAATGAGAAATAATGAGATTGTTCACTTACTACTTGAGTGTTGAGATGACATAAACTTGTAAGTAGTGATGGTTTTAGTTGTGAACTACTTTTGAGTTTCAAAAGTGAATTATATGTGTTGTTAAATGTACATGTTTTTGAAAATATTAGTTTTTGCAAATAAAAACTATTGAGTAGATTATTAACTTGAACTTATTTGAATTAAAGGATACTCCATGAACTATGTAAATTGAATAAGGTATTATAAGTAGTAGTAGTAGTAGTACTGTGCAAAATGTTAAGTTTGGGGGTATTTGATAATTGTTTAATTAAACTAATATATAGGGTTAATTTAGTAGTACATTTGGTATAAATATCCCAAAATGAGCTCTAATTGATGGTATTTATATGTTTTCAGGCATAAAGGTGTAAAAGAGACAAATGAGTGATATCATTATAAAATGAGGAGAAAAAGCACAAATAATCATTTGACGCAGTGGCATGGAAGCTTGATGTCGTGGCATAAAGGCTTGACGCCGTGTGAAGAAAGCACAAGGCGTGGGAAGAGAGTACAAGGCGTGGAGAAGGCTTGAAGACTAAGAAATAGACACATGAGAGGTGACGCAGTGGCGACACTATATGGTTGTACACACGGTGCCAAGACAGCATGCACAGGGCGCTGAGCTCACTGAATGGAGAAAACACACACAAAAGGTCGAAGATGGGGAAGCGTCGTGGCTTAACACACACAGCGTGGGTCACTTATTGACAACATCGAGACATAAAAAATAGAAAGCTCGGAATTCTAGTTCGGTTGGAATTGTTAATTAGGGTTTCTAATTATATTATTAGGAGTATAAATAGGTATTAGAACTTGGGAAACCGAGATATTACCACCAATCAACATAAAATAGCATAGTTTACATTGTTCTTGAGTATTAAAAAGAGTTTTGGTGGAAAGACATTGAAGACTCCACTTATGGTTATTCGATATTGTTTCCTTGATTTAATTGAAGTTATTTGATTTAATCTTTGATTGCAATGAAAACCATGATGTGTATGTTGATTTCAATGATGAGTGAGTAGTTTGTTTATCTTACGGATTGTCAGGGCCCGTCTCACTAAGTTCAGACTTAGCTTAATTGCCCTGAATTAGGCACCTAATCCATTCAATTAACTTAACTTCAAAATAATTTTTAATTCAATCCTCAATAATGCTCATAAACTAAATTTATATTATCAATGAAACTCAATTCATGATTTTTTTAATTGAAGCAAATTAAGATATCATACGAATTGTTCTCCATATTTTCTAAAAATTTCAGCAGCACCTCCCCTAAAAGTGGCATGTAGGAGAATTTACCTAATAGACAACAAAATTGGGGAAAGACCTAAAATGAATCACAAATCCTTCTAGTCCACAATATATATCAAATTTAGACTTTATGTGTATTTTCCAGTCTCCCATGCCTCCATTACAGGTTTACAATTCCCAAAACAATATATAAACTACTATATGAAACAAATTAACATCCAACTAAACCATAAACATTTCCAAACTTCCTAAAACTGATTCATAAATAAAGTTTTCATAACCTATTCGAGAGTGTTTTACGCCCTACACTCACCCTGGAACCCAAAACAACAACTATAACATAATTATAACGAGAATTAAACTTTTAAAACTTAAAAACAATCACCAAGATCTTCGAGTCTTGTCCGTTCTTCTTTGCCTTCACTGAAAATTTGACATAATAAAAAACAACTCAAAGATGTCAAGTAAGTAAACTCATACACTGCTCTGTACTTCTGCAAATGTTAGTTCGAATACATGGAGACATGTAATTACTTTTTCAAATAACAAGAAATTTTTAACAACGTGAAACCCTTTTATTACTATTCAAGGTTCATAAACAGGTTGGCCGACACAAGAATGGACCTAAAACAGTAATAAAAGTCCAATACATGATCCTCGAAAAACTTGCGTGCCTTAGATCTTTCGTATTTGAATCTATATGGTCATGAAACCTAGCTTCGAGTCCTACTCGTGAGCCATAGCACTAACAAGCCATCGTCCGGAATGACATGAATGCATGACCAAGAATGATGCGAAATGCAACGCAGACTAAACACATATGCATTTACAAAGATAAATTCCACAATAGTAAATACTACTGTAGGGTTTACTTACAACCAACCAACTTTGAGCTTAATTCTCGGGGTTCCCAGAGCGTCGGATCACCTTGAAAATGGCTCCAATAGCTTCCTTGCATTCCCAATTATATTATGGGTTAAGCTTTAAGTGAAACCAAATCACGAAATCCAATAAAAATTGTGCCAAAGTACACTTGAGAACAATTTCCAAAAATATTAATTTATATAACTATTTCAATTGGCTTTCAACTAGCCAACTTGGGGTAACTTTTTAACCTTAAAAACCTCAATATTTTTCATGATGAGCTAAAAAGAACTTGTAGTACTCATGTCCTACTTCCATAGACTCCAAGAACACTCAAATCGGATCACCGATGGAAAAGTTATGAATTTTTCAATATGGTCTTTCAACTAGGCAAGCTTTATTTATTTTGAACTGAAAAACTTCTTCAAATCAATATTTTTGCAATTAAATCCTCAAACTTGACAACAACCACCACAAACCACTCGATACCAATATCAAAATATTTGCACAGTCCGTGCAGTAAAATTAGATCAAAACCAATAATTAATTCATCCAGAAATCTAATATAAATCAACATCAACTACAAAAAATCTTCAAAACAATTAGCAATTGAATTGCATCACTTCACTTCACCAAAACCCTAACACACGTCGATGAGATTTATTCCAAATTGACACACATCAACCCAATACATCAATTATCAACAATCCCTACCAGCTCCTATCGAAACCCCACGAAAGAAATCGAAAAATTGTGAGAATTCAAACTAAATTGAGGAAAATGCCCTGAATTGAGTATTGACCAAATTGCGGGCCGAATATCTCATTTCCATCGTAGAAACTTAGCTCGAACTGATCGACACTCTACTGTTTTACAAAAAGAAACTGGGCGGGAATTGGACGTAGGGAGATCACGGAGTGAAAAATTGAGAACAAATCAAAATAATCATTTTGATTTGATTTATATATATATAAACCATCAGCCGCTTGGCAGCAGCTTAATTTCTTTTTATTTATTAATTTTTGGAATCCCTATTTTGACGTGTTTTGACTTTCGGTGCTCGTTTTGGATCTAATTTTTCACCAAATTGAGCAAACCTCTCGACAAAGCAGTCCAACTCCACAAAACGTTCATAGCACTGATTTTGGTCACATCAAAACCTCGAAAATCTTAACTTTGTCCACGACACACTGAATCCTTATGCACCAATTCTCTTGCCACACTCAACCAAACTTACATCAATTTGGACTCGATCTTAACCTCAACCACCGCCAACCGACATAAAGCTCATGGTAAGGTCTTGCACCAACTTTGTTCTCATTTTACAATATCATTGATCCCGACTTGCACGCGAACTGCTGCAAAGTCTTCACGTGAGGATTAACGCTTGGTTGATTAGTTTTTGAGCAGCTAATAATTTGTTTTCACGCATACCTTTCAGACATGCACTTACAACCTCGAGTATGACTGTAAATACACCTCAACACACTCCGACTTCGTGACAAAATACCATATAATACACACATTAAGCACATAACACACAAAAATAAAATATACCTTATGATCTCTAGTCCATAATGTGTGGGTCTCCCCTTGGATACTTAAACTCTAAATAAAATTCGAAAATACTTAATAACTCGTCTAATCAATTTTATGAAATTCTCGGATTTCACATGGATCAATAAATCCTATGGTATGAATGTTATGCTAAAGGAAGTATAAATGAATTATAATGATTAAAAGTGCAAAGGTTAGAGTTTGTATTAATTCTATAAGTAATGTTATGAACATCTTGATCATGTGTTTGTTAATTAGAGGTTTTAGGAGTTACCATGGCCATTGGAGCTTTTAAGCCGGATATGAACAACACAACTGTAAAATATATAACATCGATAGATAGTTATTGATTAGAGGGCACGGATAGTAAACTTATAGTGTGTTCGGTTGGGTTAATAGGGTTGTCTTGATAGGGTCGGATTAACAAACATTGGATTAGTTGGCTATAGATTAGGGGTAATCCGAGTTTGAAGACTTGTTCGGTTGACATGATAGGTTATTAAGTGATTTCAGAAAAAATGATGATTTTACCCCTCCAGCAGACCTTAAAAACCCATCAGACCATGCTCAAACATTTCAATGGTTTCCCAGGACTCCACCCAAATCAAAAAACAGGCCACACACAAACATCTCGAAAATATCATGAGTTTCCAGCAAGCTAAAAAAATAGAGAACCTATCCAAAGAACAACGATAGCCACCTCTAAAAAACTAATGAAACAAAAACCAAAGAAAACAATCCACTATCCAATTATTACTATTTATCAAACTGCATCAAACATGCAACTTATATATATAAAAAGAGTAAGAGGGAGATAGGAAGGCATGCCTGACACTTAAATCTACAAGGCCATGCTTTGAGAAGATTCACGCTAAATGAAGAGGATGTTTAATAGTGATGAAAGATGAAAGAAGTCATGAGATCGAAGGCGAGCAAGGCAAGAGAGCAAAGGGTGAGAGAGCAAGACGCCTTCGATGAGAGCAAGAAGATGGAGGGGGCAGAGCAACCGCAGAGAGTGGAGAGGAAGAAGACGGAGATGATTTCTAAAAAGGGATTCCAAATTGAAAGACTTGGTGAGGGGCATAATGGGAAATCTGAGTTTCACTTACATTGGCTTAACTAAGGAAATGGTTGAGGGTCACTTACATAAGTCCCATGAATACAAGATTGTGCAATCCTTTTCGTTGGCTAGTCTGCCCAAGCGAACACCAGATTGACAGTTACTAAAATGATTAAAAAACTTAGTCAAGCCAACCGAACACACAATTAAGTGGTTATGAATCTAAAGATTTGAAACTTAATGCTATGTGGAACTTACTTCATTCACACCGATAGGTGGAGTTCTAGTTCGCACATTAGGATCTTTTCCACCACGATAGTGGGTTGGAGTGAATCTTAAGGAAATATGTCTATTCTAATTGAGCATTGCACACAAATAATGAAGATAAAGGAAGTGAGACATGAAATCATATTAATTCATTACCTAATTGAAGTTGTGAACTAAGAATCTTCTTAATATAGAGTAAAAGTTATTTTACGGTATTTTCTAGAATAGAGTAGTTTAGCTAAAACCAACTAAAAATATATATTCTTAGCAACAGACTGAACTTAACTAAATGAATTGTGTTCATATAAACCTTTCCCTGATGACTATATCCATAGTCAACATTAGTTGATCACATTATTACTACAATCGAATCGTTATACTTGCGGTTTCATAATCAGGATCCCTCGATATGATAGACTAATAATGGACAAGTCCAAGAGAATTGATATTATTAATGTCACTTAGATATTTTTAGTCTACCAAGAGATCAATACTAGTATGATTAAACATCAAGGGTGACTTTTTCATGCATTATGTTTGATCAAAGGATATCATACGATAATAGGATAAGATATACATTATTGATTAGATTGTGTCGATTTTGATCTTTGTGCAACTTGGGTAGTCATAATACCTTGCTAGACACCGCTTATGAATTGTGTGCCAAAATGATTTGGTTCACTGCCAACGTTGCATGAACCTATTGAGTTGCACAAAAAGAATGGTTTGCGAGATTTTAAATGACTTGGAAAAACAAAATTCATAACATAAAAGTCCATATGATGTGACATATTAATACCTTTTTAAGTAGGGGTATAATGGTAATTCACTTAGCCGACTTTATACAAAGGTTTTATAAATAGGCATGTAAATTGAATTCACATTACGTATGAAATTAGGGTTGAAATCTAATTTTTGTTTTTGAGAAAACGAGTTAGGCTTTCATCCGTTTTTAAGTTTTAGGGAGAACAAAAAATTATTTTCATGTTCTCTCTCGAGCTAGCACTCGAAATCTCGGTCTTCATTTATGTGTGGATTTTTAATAGAGTACGTTCATCTCTAGAAGCGTCTTACAGATCGATCAACACAAATAAGGAAACTTGCGATTAAGGTACAATTTAGTTTCAATCAATTAGTTTAATAGAACTAGGATTTGATCCAATTGAGGTTTTCAAAAAAAATTAAAAATATCAGCTGTGTTTCGAACCCCAAAGCCCGACATTCAAAGCTTCTCCAATAGCAATGAACAATAAAACTAAAACAAAACTAATTGTAAATAGTTGATAATGACCTAAAACTAATAAAAAGTAAACAAAAGCAAGTCAAAGGCAATTGATTTCGAAGCCTAGGGTTCATATATATAGTATTCTAAATATTACATATCTAATCAAACTGAAATTCCTTGATTTGCTTCAAAATTCTCGAAACTGACTCCGGCGATTCCTGATCGAATCTTCCATCCATCTTGACTGGTTGGAAAAATCGGTGAAAATCTGCTTCTACGCTTCACCAATTCTGCTGGCGATTTTTGTATCAAACCCGATTCACTAGTGATTCGCTGGCAGCGAATCCTAATTCATCTCTTGATTCGATGTGCACTTTCTACACTTTACTGAATTCTTCATTTTCTTCCCTTTTCTTACATTTCTTCACATATCCTTAATATAACCTGAAATCACAAAAACAAGAGAAGCTCATGTGTAATATAGTCTTTTATATCTAAAATCACCTTAAAATATACTATAAAACATTGTCTATCGACTTTCAATCGCACAGATGACTTGCACATATGAGAATGAGGCTAGGCCAGTTGAGTGCACTTCCCAGCCTCGATGAGGGTCCATCTGTAGTTGCCCCCATCACGGTTCAAACGGGTAAAGAATGAGATCAAAAGTGATTTTGACTATCATGTGTTGTGAACCTACAAAACTATATTTTACAACTTTAGTTAAAATATTCTCAGGTAGGTATGTTTACTATTAGTAATCCTTTGATACTTATGGTCACCAGTTGGCTTAAACTATCTTTGTGGTTTTAGTTTTTTAATTTTGTTTGGTTTTAAGTTTGTTACTGGATTACTATCTTTCTAGTTTTCGTTGATTAATTTTGATTGGCTTCAAGTCTGTTACTGGATGACCATCTTTGTAGTTTTTGTTGTTTAATTTTACTTGGTTTGAAGTCTGTGATTGGATGATGTTAATGGTTCTCTAGCATGGTTTTCTGCAAACTCCTTTTCACCCTTATTAAAGGAAATATGTAGTTGAGTTATTCGATATTATGGGTGAGTGTTATCATGTTTATCTTCTTACTTTTTGTTGGTTGTTGTTTATCTTGTTTGCTTTTCTATCTTCTTCGTTCTTTTGGTTGTTACGTCTTCTTTTTTTGTTGGTTGCTTCCAACGAGTTCATCATTAGGTTTTTGGGGTTCATACGCAGAGGAAAACTCAAAAATATTTTGAAAAATCGTAACATGATCAAAAATATGCTATATTAAACTTGATTTATAAAAGTAAATCATACCTTAATCCATGATTTCTTTATATGATTGTTTGTTCTCCAAGACGTTCAGGCGCGCGTCTTCTATCAGAAATCCACACACGAACGGTGACCACAATTTGGAGTGTTAACCCCAAGAGATATATAAAACGTTTCTTCTCTCTTAAAAGTCCAAAGAACTCGAAAATAGCAAAAACAAAAATCTTCTTCATTTTTAGGGTTTCAACCTCTATTTATGTGTAGATAAACTTAAAAAAACCTATTCGTAATACAACTATTATGTTTAGGTAATTCAAGCAAAGTCATTCTTTGTGTGCGACCCAATAGGTTCATGCGACGTTGGCAGTGAACCAAAACTATTTTGGTACACAAGGCATAAGCGGTCTCTGGCAAGGCATTATGACCACCCAAGTAGCATGAATATCAAAATTGATACAACATAATGAATAACATATATCATATCCTTTAGTCATGCGATATCTTTTGGTTAAACATATTGCATGGAAAGTCACTCTTAATGTTTAATCGTACTAGTCTCGATCTTTAGGTAGACTGAAAATATCCAAATGACATTAATTATATCAATTCACTTGGACTTCGCCATTCAACAATCTAACATATCGAGAGATCCACTGATATCTCTCTATATGAAAGGGACAAATTATATCTTGATTACACATCTTCACATATTATTCACATGGTTACCAATCACAATCTTTATAATCGTCTGGTTAAAGACAACGTTTGATTGTGTCAAATTATCATGCTCCTAATATTAACGTATATGGTAATCTCAATTCGAATGACTAAATGATATGTCTATCATGAATAACACCTATGACTTAATCTATATGGTGTTCTTATAGCGGGTCAGTTCCGTACCTTGTTCCTTAACAAATACTTATGATCTCGATTTGTATCCCTATATGCATGATCATCACATGACCATCAATCAAGATTCATACTAGTTTTAATTCATTATAGTTCCCAGTATAATGAGCAACTAGGAACATTTAGGATATTTCAACAAATAATCATGGATCTTATTATAAGGTAAACATGCAATTACTTATAATAAAACATCAAACAAAACAACAACAACAACAACAACAACATAGCCTCATTCCCAAATTATCTGGGGTCGGCTACATGGATCAAACTTTTCCATTATGCTCGATTAAGTGCAATTGATGGTGAGCTTTTCAAACCATTCAAATCCCTCTTAATTAATTCATCTCATGTTAACTTTGGTCTGCCTCTACCTCGTCGAATTTCTACAGTTTCTATTGAGTCAAGTTTTCTAGTTGGGGCATTTGTAGGTCGTCTTTGCGGGTGACCAAACCACCGCAACCGCTTTTCCCTAATCTGTGTATTAATTGGTGCTACTCCTACTTATCTTTGAATTTCTATATTTCTTATTCTATCTTTACGAGTTTTACCACACATCCACCTAAGCATCCTCATTTCTGCTAAATAATAAAACAACAAACAAAAACCTTTATTTTATTAAATAAAATTATAAGATAAATAATGTTTGAATATTGATCTAAGGCACATGCCCCAACATTACCATGTGAGATCAATTTTTCTACATAGTAATAATGCTCAAATTAAGGGAACAATGTTTTTCATACAAATTACAATGTAAGAACCATAATCATAGTGTTCAACACAAAATACCATAGTAGCTAAACAATGTTCAATCACAAAACATGGAGGGATCATTAACTCCTTAATCCCCTTCTTAATGAACCTAATTGATGTTTCAGACTCTATTTGCACCATATACCTTTGTTCCTTTAACTAATAGTAATTGTAGAAGTGAATGATGCCACCAAATCATGCAGATCATACCCTTCCAATCCTTGTCTACCCAACTCAAAGTCGGATGAATGTGTACCTACAACAGCCGAACTGTTGGCTTCCCCATAATTAGTGTGAACATCACTAGTAATTTGCTTTACGTAGGCTGTTGAGTCATGGTTTGATGAGGATGGTGGTCACGCCATGCAGTGTTCTCATAACTATTGTTACAAGTAAAAAATGATGATTTTTGTTGGGACCTTCCTACTTAACGCGCTTCTTCAATATAAAATCAATTCCATACTTCAAGCAACACTCTCTCGTTAGGAAATTTTCATCGAATTGGTTGTTACTGCCACAATTTTATCATTGTCCATTGTTCGTTAATGTCACACCTCTGTTAAATGTGTTTAACATGTTTAGGTGTTTGAAGATACCCTAAATTCTAACACACATTACAACCAAACACAACAAATTTCAAAATCCAACCAAAGCCATTTTAGCTGACTGAAAAACACAATAAATCCCAACACACATTGTTTTCCTTTGAACCCTAAACCCTAACATGTATAGCAACTGAACACAACAATTTACAGATTCCAACCAAACGCCTAAACAACCAAACCGTAAATTCCTTTAAAACACCTTAAACAAGCAACCATAAATTCCAATAACAAAAACCATCCACATACCCTTAATCTTTAATCTAAAACTAGATAGTCCCTCAAATTTACCAATTCAAACAAAAAAACATTAGAAAAGCATGTAATTTACACACAAACTCACAAATCGAACAAAATCCCTAAAGAAACCTATAAGGGAACCAAAATACAAAAATCAAAACAAAGGTAAAAAAAGCTATTAGGTGAAAAGAATAGGGAGCTGAAAAAGGTCATACATTCGGCGTCGATTATTGTTGTGAAGGGGCTAGCATTCTCCTAACCGAATTTGTGGTTTTAAGGGCTTCTCTGGAACCCTAGAATCGAAACAAAAACACCGGTAGAAACATAAATCAATAATTAAGCAGTCATGTCTAGCGTAGAATGAAAATAGATCTTGCCTTAGTGTCAAAAATGGTTGTACAATCACTCGGCTTATTCTCGGAGAGGGGACTAGCTTGTGTAGTTTTTTTTGTCAGTTGGTTTTAAACTAACAGAAATGAGTAGAACAGAGAACAAAATGAGAAAATGAGGGACTTTCAATTTTTTTTGATTTTTAGGGTAAATTGATCTATCAAGTCAGTCTGATCGACTGACAAAGTACAGTCAGTTGTTCAAACTGAATTGACCTTTTTCTTTAGTTTCATGTTTTTATTTTCTTTTTTATTTTTGCTGATACCATCTGCAAACCTGATAGGAGAAAAGCAAAAAAGTGGGCCACATGGCTGCCATGTCAGATCGGTGTCCAATGAAGGTGTTGAAACTGGGTCAGGGAAGTATTTTCCTTTTTTAGGCTACGGCTATTTAGACCCCATATTTTGCTCATTTTTATCTCATTACTTCACTATACCTCATTTTTAAATTTTTTAACTGCTTTAGCCCACCTTTTTGCAAATAATTTCAAAACTACCCCTCACCCTCAAGGAATGTTTACCCCATCTCCTACCTTCATCCCAACACCCATCAATCCTCTCCATTTCTTGGTTTCAGTTATTGTAGAGCACTTGTACTAAGTCACCAAGTGTCCTATGAGTGTTTTTTCATTGAACAAGGTCGGATGTGGTTGCGTCGTATCTAAGAAGTGAAGAAGTATCGCTGGCGGGGTACGATCGACTCGGACCGATACCTTAAAAAGGTAACGATCGAATTCGATCGATAACCCTAAAAAGATAACGGTTGACTCCGACCGATAATGCGAAGTGAACTCGATTTTAATTGGTGACGAAGGAATCTGGCCGAGACCGTTAAAGACATGACACATCTTCAGAGCTATCGGCCGTGGCCGACACTGCTGCGGTAACAAGAATGAACAAATAAATTTCAAAACTCTCAAAAAATACATGATAATAACCAAAAAATAATAGGTTTTGCTCGTAATCGCTTGATATTTTTGATTTCATCAAGACTTTATACCCAAAATGTAAGATTTAACCCCCAAATCGAAGCCCTAAACCAACAACAAAATCACAAACAATACCGACTCAAAAGAGTAAAAAACTCAAAAAAACTCGAAATCGACACTAAAAGAGATGATGAATGCACCCATAACGTCGAATCGATGTGGTTTTGCTCAAAAATTTCGTCAGATTTGGGTTGTGGTGAGAATGCGATTTAAGATAGGGGTGACTGGGGTATACGTGTGTGGGGTGAGTGGGGTACGAGTGAGTAAAAACTCTTTTATATGGAGGGATAGTTAGGTCATTTCATTAAGGGCTGAAAAAAATTCAAAAACGGGGTAAAATGAACAAAAAGTAGGGTCCGAATAGCCTGGGAATTTTTTTAAAAGGTTATTTTTTTAAGGAATTTTAAGGGTTGGTTTATTTCTTCAAAAAAAGAGTTGGTTTATAATGACAACTGCAACACTCAACAAAACTAATAAAAGGCGTAAAAGAACCTTAGAATCACCTCGATCGAAACTTGCAAGCATCTCGAGGTTCATTCTCGGTTCTCAATGGGCTGTTGTGCGTTGTATGTGTTGCGATTGTAGTATTTCCCTTATTTAAAATCCAAAATCCTGCGTGGAGTGAGGAAAAAATTATAGACGTACAGCAAAAATTGGTTTAAATGAGTAAAATAAGTTATGATTTCTTGTTATTCCTTAAGTAATGTATAACGCCTTTTGAAAATGCGTTAATAGTGGGAGAATATTCACATTGCAACGTGGTCACATGAATGTCGCATTCTTCGAATGCGCTATTCGTATTATGTGCATCTGGTCCATGACATCCCATCGTCACGGACTATGAGTCCTCTTCCTCGAGAACGTAGGGAATATATTCCCTGCGTTCTCAATAATATGGGCTAGGGTTTAGGTGTATAGGTAAGTGGTCAGAGGGATTGAATGGGGTGGTTGTTTATTTAATGGTGGTTGTTGGTGGGTATTTAGAAGCAAAGAAAGAGGTTGTGAGAGAGTTTTGAATGCGATAAGAGAGAGTGCAGCAGAGAGAGAATGAGAGAAGGGTGTATTTTGTTTGGTGTGTGTAGTGATAGGAAAGAGACTCGGGAAGATGTGGAGGTGTTCTTGTGGAGAGATCAACAAATAGAGGGAGAGAAATACCCACCAACAACGAAAACAACAACTGTTTTTGGAACATGAGATCGAGAGAGAGAGAGAGAGAGAGAAAGTGAGAGTGGGAGTGAGAGAAAGAGAGAGACTGTCCGTGGAGAGGGGAAGGGAGTAGGCAGACCGTGCGAGAGAGATAGAGAGGATCTCGAGAGACCGAGAGGGGGGAAGGGAGTACACTGTGAGAGAGAAAAAGATAGAGAATCTGGGTGTTGGATTAAGGTTAGACTGCGAGCTCTCTCTCTTTCTCGAGAGAGAGAGAGAAGAGAGAAAGAAAGAGATAGAGAAAGAAAAATAGTGTGTGTGTGTGTGTGTGTGTGTGTGTGTGTGTGTGTGTGTGTGTGTGTGTGTGTGTGTGTGTGTGTGTGTGTGTGTGTGTGTGTGTGTGTGTGTGTGTGTGTGTGTGTGTGTGTGTGTGTGTGTGTTGGGATGGGTTATGGGTTGGGTAGTGAGAGAGTTTGGTCAGTTGAGTTGTGAGAGAGTTGGGTTTTTTGAGATTTTTGTTGGATTTTTTGTGGTTGAAGAGGTTATTAAAAGGTTCAGATTTTTTTATTTTATTTTTCAAGAATAGCATTGTAGCTAGTAATATTTATTTAAATAAAAGCTAACTTAATTTTTTTAGGGAATATAAAATTGAAGATCAAAAGATTGGGAAATTAATATGTACAAAAATTTATTTATTTAAGTTTTATTATATTTGACTTGGTATTTTATTGTTAGGAAACTAGTAAGTACAAAAATTTATTTGTTCAAGTATGATCCATACTAATCAATTTTCAGGGCACCATTGTTGAAACTCTTATAAGAAACTAATCAGATTGCATGGGTTGTTAACTAATCATATGAGTCAAGTCAATATAACTTGAAAGGACTACATCAATTAGGCGTTAAATGTAGGTATGAAAAGTGTATTACTCTAGTATTTCCCTATTTTTACAACACTAGTAGCCGAATATATGCTTGAACGCGTTCGTAGATTAAGCGAGAAACCAAAATAGGAGTGAAGTAAATTCTATACGCGAGATCTTACCAAAAAGTTGTGTACAATTGCAATTTTGATCTATTTTAAATATCAGCTGTTAATTAAAGAGACACTCTATCTTGCATTATTGCACATGTTTCTTTTAATCTCGAGGAGTTGCCAAAAAAATAGAAATAAATTAAGAGAATGACTATAATAATGCAATGAGACGTTTTATGAAGGTATTTCATAAGAGATCAAAACATGAGACGTTGTTAAGGGAATGGGTCATTTTTTAAAAAAAAAGTGTATCACGTGATGTTAATCTCACATTAGCTATTCGCAAAAAGTTTAATAGCTTCGAATATGCAAGGCCAACTAGTGTAGTTTGTCTTTTTGGGGACATCCGATAAAATTGGAACGATGCAGAAAAGATTAGCATGGCCCCTGCGTAAGGATGACACGCAAAAAAGATGTTTTAGAATAATTTTTTAAAACAACTAGCAAGTAAAGAAAAAACTATTTATTGGAGTTTTATTATGTTTGACTTGATTTTTTTATTGTTAGGTATTTTTTTGATAAAATACAATGCTCCTTTTTAATTGATTTAGTAAATATGAGTTATTAATTTGTACTTCATACAAACGAATGAGTATGCTCTGTAGTTGTGCTATTAAAGAGATCCGATCTGCATCAGAAAGTTCGATTGCGGTTCAAATCCCTAATTTTGTGACAGTATTTTCACATATACATATGTAGTTTTTTATACGTGAATCAAATAAAAATATCATATGAATCTTAATATATAGTTATCATTTTATAAAATTTATAAAAAAATAGATTTCATCATCTATAATTAAGTTTGGCCTCCTTTAGAAGAATAGATGGTAGTGACTTATTGCACTTAAATATTTATTCTTGTCTACTTGCTCGATGAACCTCATTTAGTGATAGATTTTCTTTGACTTGTATATATAGAGAGCTGAATATGAGACGTACAGTACGAATATGTAAAACTTCGATGAACCTCATTTAGGATGCAAATATGAGTTATTAATTGATACTTCATACAGACGAATGAGTATACTCCGTAGTTGCGCTATTAAAGCGATCTTTTACATCAGAAAGTTTGATTGCTCTTTAAATCCCTAATTTGATCAACTTTTGTGTTTGATATATATGCAATCATTTTACATCATCATTGTTCAATAAATTATGTAGGTCATGGAACATAGTAATATCTCATTTCTATTTTATGCGTACGGTGAAATTCTAAACGTTATGAATGGCATTGGGTACAACGCACCCTCATAAGCAGTGTTGATGCTTAAGTTTGGGACGAGTAGACAACAATTGATGGATCACGTATGTAACACATTCAGTATCTCATCTACGGAGACTATAGTAAGATTGACTTATCGTAACGTGATAATCCTTCTCGGGGGTTCACAGTATTTTGTCCCCGTACTGCCGCAAGACGCGACACACTTCTACTTGATGTGAGCGACTGGCCAATCTACCATTAACTGCAAGTGCAGATATTTATTTAACATTTGACCCAATCGACTCTTTTCAAAATCATACAGTTCGTTCGCAACTAGTAGATGAAGATGTCAGCACATCAGACACTAGATCGATGATGGAAAAATTGTATATGCAATCACCACAAGGTGATGATGAATCCAACGACGATAATGACATTAATGCTTGTAGTGACGATGACCTCGACGATGACGACGATAATGACGCGACGAGGACGTGCGTCCCCCCTGAGGATGCTGCATCATCTGTCGATTATGAAAACATAAATGTTGTTACGGATGACCCTAGGTATGAAGCTCCAGGGACGAAAAAACGTGCAAGATGATGAGCAGTTTGCTATCGATGAAGAGAATTTCATAGATGAAGCAAATGATTGGGAGGTGGCTAACTCCACTGCAACCCAACATTCTCATCAACAGACTTGATGGGACATGTCTAATTTTGAGTTGGAAATAGGAATGTGCTTTAACAACAAAAAAAGACTTACAACATGTCATCAAAGTGTGGCATGTTAACAGACATTGTTAATACCATGTGATGGAATCGACTACAACTTTGTGGGCGATCAAGTGCAGAAGTGCGCAAGACGAGTGCATGTGGCGTCTTTGTGATTGTTTGCGAAAGAAAACACAATTATGAGATATCACACAATTAGACGTGTCGCACAACTGTATAAATCCCGACGTAGAACGTGGGAGATCAAGCAATAACTATCAAGGCATTAATACAAATAATTAAGAGAAAATACAGACACGAAGTAAACTACAAGCGAATGTGGGATGCTAAAAGGGAGGCAGTTGCAAATGCATTTGGAGATTGAGATGAGTCATATGCTAGATTGCCAAGATGGTTGGCGGCTATGAAGAACATGAGTCCGGGGACAAAAATCAAGTAGTCACATAGACAATAGGCTGTTGATGAGATAAGGACTGAATATCCTTAATTTCGTCGTGTATTTTTCGCATTCGAAACATAAATACAAACTTTCGGGTTTTGCAGGCATCTTCTTCAAATTGACGCAACTTTCTTATATGGCAAATATAGTTGTAAGCTAATGATTGTCGTCTTTGTTGATGGTAATAGACAAATACTATTGGTTGCATTTACCGTTGCAGAAACCGAATCTACGGATTTGTGATGATGATTTTTGAGAATGTTGCGCAAACACGTGACGGATAGAAATGGTATTTGTCTTATTTCTGATAATCACCCTGACATTCTGGAGGAGGTCAACACATCGACCAATGGTTTTTGTCCCCCAGAAGGATATCACCGTTATTCCTGCGACGCTTGGTAAGTAATTTCAACACTCAATTCAAAAATAAACACTTGAAAAAACTCATTTCTCGAGCAGCTGCTCAACATCAAGAACGAAAATTTAATGCGTGCATTGAGCATTTTGCATACTTATCATCACAAACTCCTCAATGTGTGCAATACGTCAATGTCATCCCAAAGAACTATGGACTCAATCACATGATGGAGACATGCGGTACGGATGGATGACTTCTAATAGTGTTGGTATGTATGAATGCAAGTTATGTTTCGCATTCAACGATTTAGTTATCGCTGAAGTAATATTACTTACACGAATTTATTTTTCAATCATAGAGTGTTTTAACGGTGTATCGAAGGGGACTCGATTCTTGTCAATAACAGCGATGACTCAAATGATTTACTACAGATTGGTGACATATCACGATCGACGTAAATAGGAAATCAATGAAGCAATCTCAAATGGCATATCCTACACAAAATAGGTCACGGATAAACTCGCACATTACGAATAATCTGCAATGAGGCATCAAGTCAATTTGATAAATCGTGACATATGTGAGTTTGAAGTGTTGACTGGACGACATGGAGATCGCATGCATAAAGACAACAATCCCCAAGTCGTCATCCTGAAGGAGTGTGCGGTTGCAATAAATGACAATCGTTTGGTTTTCCTTGCTCACACGTGTTAGCTGCATATGCCTTTATTCGAGTGAACTACTCGCAATTCATTGAGTCATGCTACATGATAGATATATATGCGCAATGTTACTCCTCTAATTTCAAAGCCATCTCAGATGAAAAATATTGGCCGAGTTTTGCGACGAATATCATATCAGGCCCAAGGTGCAAACATGGTCGAGGGAGACCAGAGGGAACGCGAAGGCAAAACGAGATTGATCTTCCTAATGTTTCAAGGGCCTTGCGATGTGCCATATGTCATCAAGGACATCGAAGAATTACATGTCCTAATAAAGACTGTGATCGAGTCCCTACTAGGAAGAACCGATGCGGCATTTGTCGTGCAGAGAGACATAACAAAAAAAGTTGTCCAGCCATAGCTCAACCTTCCAATCAAAACTAATAGTCGAGTATATTGTTTGTAATTGGCTTAAGTTGGTAATTTGATTATATTGAAATTTTTGAAGTATCTCGAAATTTCACGTCATGGCATGTTTAGGTATTCGTTATTGTTTGAACCTATAGTAATGAATTGTTGTGACTTTCCGAACAACAAGACTAATTTTTTTAAAATCCCTCAATTACAGTTTGTGCACCAATGGATCCAAGTCCATCAAATCATTCACGGTTACATCTCCAATCTACACACAGATCCTCGCGAGCCTGGAGAGGTCAGATAATCTTTTTAAGATGGATACGTCTAATGTCCATGCATAAACATAATATATATATATATATATATATATATATCGACTAAAATATTTTCAATTATAAGGTGTGTGAAACATTGCACGTGCGTCGAAGACGTGGTGTCGTTGATCGAACGGAGCAGTATCATTCTCGAATGATCTAATATCTACGTTCCAGTGGGTTCTATGGGATTTCACGCGTATCATTTTTCAGCCTTGATTGGGCTTGGATTAATGCATTCGTTGAGAGATGATGCCAGAGACATACATTTCACAAGCAATATGGCAAGTGCACTATTACACTCCAGGACGTGCAGGTACAGCTCAGCTTACCTATCGAATGTATGCTTATGACGGAAACCACCGATACAGACTATGTTGAGGTGTGTGAGAGGCTACTTGGTGGAATTCCTGTTGAAGATGACCTTCATGGAAATAAACTTAAAGTCGAATAGCTTGAACGTAACGTACCAGTTATAGATGACGACAGCGATGAGGAATCGGTGCAATGTTATGTTCGCTCGTATATACTGCAACTTATCGGTAGTTGTCTATTCGCCGGCAAGTCAAACCGATTTGAACATTTGATGTTTCTACCGTTGCTCGAAGATTTTCAAACAGCTGGACAGTATAGTTGAGGGAGTGCTTGTTTGGCTTATATGTACAGAGAGTTGTGTCGCGGATCCCGCGCGGGTGCACATGAAGTTGCAGGCGCGTCAATTCTTGTACAACTGTGGGCATGGGATAGATTTCTATTTATAGTACCAATGCGCCTGGGTGTTACTACGGTTCGACCTCGAATAGTGGATGAATAACACATGCCTATTGACATTTCATTGGGACACAGGTAATAAAAGTATTTTTTCGTAATTTTTATAATATTAACCCCATTTTAATTTTCACTAATTTTTTGTTTTGTATACAGATGGATCGATGCATTTTCAGTTACTTAAAGTGCGACACACGTCTTATCAGCTTACCTTGATGCACTCGAATCGCAGAAGGAGGATGTCGTGGTGTGACAACCTTATGCTGAAGTTATCGGGTCTCTTCCCGAATACTGTACTGACGGTCACGGGAGTTGGCTATCGACGTGCCCTCTTATTTGTTTTCATATAATCGAGTGGCATCGACCAGAAAGGGTAATGAGACAATCAGGAATGATATAAGTTGTGCCACCAAACTGTGATTACGACACCCGACTGCACCGCATCAAATTACGAGAACGCATTCAACAAAATTGGATGGCTTTTCACGCAAACTTTATACATATGTGGAAAAATCGTGGTGACAGCATAGTCACAACGAAATAAGAAGGAGGACACGATCAACAAGACTACATGACGTGGTATCGATCAATCACTAGAAGATTCATCAGACACGACGGGGCGCTACGTGACTATTCGGTAAGCTTGAAACTATTATTTTGTTTTCCTCACGAGTTATATCTTAAATTGCGTGTATTAAACTCCTATTTTTAAATTAGTGTAACTTGGTGCATCGAGTGCAGCGAGTGTTCATTGAGGATGGGTACGAGCAAAGTCTTGCTGCGCTTGATGAATGCATTAAAATTTTAGATGAAGATGAAAGACAAATGTCTACTCTATGGAATGATGGAATTGATGTCGAATAAGAAATAAATGATAACAATGATGAAGAAGCTGAAGAAGAGGATCAGAGCGAATCAAATAGAGAGGTGGGAAGAAAACAGCACAAACAGAGACTATAGGTGAGAGCAGCAGACGTCCTCGTCCACCACGTCCATCTCGTCGGACAGAGATTGATGCCGAGAGTAGCAGACGTTCTCCTTCACCACGTTCATCTCGTCCGAGAGCGAGAAGAACAGAGAATGTTGGTGAGAGTAGTCAACGCTCATCCCCACCACATCATTCTTCTCATATGTATATTCCTACAATTTCCCCAATGCAACCAGAACCTCGGGTGTTTGTACGTAGGCCGCCAATCATGAATTTTCCTCCTTACCATTTTGATCTCTATGCACCTGAGCTGTCGTCTTCATATATGGATCATGGAATGCCTAAACATCCAATGTATCATTCATTATCTCAATACATGTCTAGTCCATTTACTCCATGTTATAATTACGGTATGTCATATAGTAGAGATGGCACATTCATGAACCACGTTAAGCATGCCTCATATTCCTTTCGGCCAACCACATAAATGAAGTTAGTATTTTGTAACGATTCAACCTCCTATTTTTTGTAGCGTTAGTACCAGAGGTGAGTCGAGTGGACCAAAGGAAAAAGATAAATCGATTCAACGAAATTCAATGCAAGATCAACAAACTCAACCGGATGTACAAACACAACATCCAACTTGATATAGAGTACCCAGTTTGCATCACGGAGCAACAACGTCAACGCAACCGTCGATAGAATTGTATGAGTTTATTTGATGTCGTTGTGATTTTTTTTTCAATTTATATCTTAGGTGAATGATTGTATACTTTATTTTTCATGGAATGAACTTATTTTTCAAAAGTTCTTTATTGTTTTAATTTTTAAATTCTAGATAAACAAATAACGTGGTTTTGGCCTAAATTTTTTTTCGGCTTTATATATCTTCTTATGACCACGAGATAGAAGTAAGACAAAACTTTACAAGGTGCAGAAAGTACCTTCATTTGTAGATGCACCATGTACACACTAGTACATAAAATACTGTTAATAACGGTTTTAAACTGTTATTAAAGGCTTTTATATCAATTTTAAACCGTTACAGCCACCGTCATTTTATGAGACGTTACGAAAGCTTAAGGCCTTTCATAACGGTTTTAAACCGTTATCATATAGTTGATATCCAATTCAATTCCTATCGGTTATTCACCGTAAGGAAAGGCTTTAATAGCCTTTACTAACGGTAACCGTTATTAAAGGACTCTCAAATTTTAAAAAAAAAAAAAACAACAACAACAAACATAACTTCCTTCTTGGATGTCTTCAAAACCCAGATGAGAAATCTGGATTTCTTCAATACCCAGATGAGAAACATGAACAACAAACCAAACAAAAAAATGAGCAAACTTTATTCAACAATAGAAAGAGCAGAGGCATTTGACAACTTTATTAAGCATAGAACAGTTAACTAAACTAAACATTTGTGAATTTACACATTTAATAAGGTCATGTGGAAAAATTACAAACCATTTTGGGAAGAGCAAACTTACCTCAACTTTTAGCATTTCCTTTTCAATCACTTGTCTAAGCCTATCAGTTTCCTATAAAGTTCCAAAAAGAATACGTTGTAAGCAAGTAGCAAATTTCTAATAAAATTCTAATAAATTGTTTAGCGCATTGAGCTGAAACAAAAAAGGATAAAATTCGAATGAATTATTTCTAATTACCACTCATTAGTTGATTGTGTCATAAATCTATGAAGTCCGCAACCTTCACAAAACCTTGACAATTTCGATTCTTCACTTGGTTGGTCATAATAGCGAATAGAACACGTCAAGTCAACCTTCAGTAACATAGCAACAAAAAACATGTTTCTCATATTAAAAACATATTTCTCACTCTAAAAATAAGAATAATTCCAAATTAAAACATTTAAGACGTTAAAAACAAGGAGGACCGCTATGGGCACCCCACTAATTCATGAACGCACCCTATTTTTTTTTCATTCTCCCCTCTAAATTACACTTTGATGTAAATGACTCTATTACCCCTTCATATAAACTCACTCCAACTTCACAACTCATTTTCAAACCAAATTTGGGGCACCTCACTTCATTGGCTCCCAAGTGAAACCTAAAGCCACAATTTTGTTTGGCGGGCGTGTATCGATTCTTGCGTCTTCACATCGTCCAATAGCGAAGTAACACTGTTTTACAACCATATGAAGCTTTGAACGAACTGATTTTTTGATCTAAACAGTGAAATTGATTATTTGGTTTGTCAATGTAGGGTTTGGTAAATTCGACCAATCCGGACTTATTTTCACTATAAAATGAACGAATGTACTGCAATGGTGCAAGAGGAGGTACAAGAAGAGGTATTTGTTGAAATTTATTGTGTTTTTTTTTCTGATTTTTCATGTTTTCAGTCGAAGTTGCACGGGAGCGATTGTTTCGGCCTCGCAGGACCGAAACTTATAGATTAGTCTCGGTCAAAAGCCACCGAGACTTATGCGTAAGTCACGGTCATGATATGACCGAAACTGATAGTATAGTCTCGGTTAAAACGACCGACACTATTTCGTACATCTCGGTTTCTATTGAACGGGAATTGGTTTATAATCGCGGACATGTACTACCGAAAATTTGGTTTTTTTTTTGGTGAATTTGTTGTGCATTTTGGTTGAGTCGTAATATTACAATGTATGTATTGCAGGTAATGTCGGTTTCAACTTTTTTTCCAGACTACAAGGATGCGTTTACTCCTTGTAGGTCATTCTCATCTAGAGAATCGGCTATTTCATAGCTTCAAATGATTGGTCGTAAGAACAAGTTTATATTAGTAACGAAGCACTCTAATGCCGGAGGGATTAAGCGCATGGGAAGAGTCAAACTTGCGTGTGAGAGGTCCGGTGCATATAGGGGAATGTCACAAAGAGTATGAAAGGGTAAAGCGGCAAAAATTGTTATGAAACCAAGAACTGGAGAAGAAGAGGAAACGGTGATGACTCAAACTGGTACAAAGAAATGTTGGTGTCATTTTCTTATTAACATCAAGGAAAATGTTGATTCTTTGTGGTATGTCACTGTTATATGTGAGAGGCACAATCACCACCCCGCCAAAAACTTGGACGGGCACTCATTCGCAGGAAGATTGGATAAGGAGCAGGTGGTTGTGGTGCAGATGAGTATGGGTAATGCGAAGCCAAGAGATATCCTCAATACGTTGAAGCAAAGAGATGTTAAAAACGTATCGACAATGCGGACAATATATAATGCACGACAAAAATTCCAAATTGAGAATGCGGGTGGGATGACTCAAATGCAACAACTATTGCACATATCGGAGAATAATAAGTGGATGTCGTGGCATAGGAAGCATCCCGATACGAATGTTGTCACTGATTTATTTTGGTCACATCCTGATTCAATCAAGTTGCTAAGGTGTTTCTCATCGGTAATTTTGATGGATTGCACTTACAAAACAAATATGTATCGAATGCCGTTATTGGAGATTGTTGGCATCACTTCTACGCATTTGACGTTCTCCGTTGGGTTTCCTTTCATATCATCGGAGACTAATGCTAATTATGTTTGGGCACTTGAGAACTTGAGATCTATATTTGATGGGTGGTCTAAACCTGAGTGTTTGTTACGGATCATGAGTTAGGCCTTATTAGTGCCATCTTAGAAGTATTTACATAATCGTCTCACTTTCTTTGCTATTGGCACATCAACAAAATAGTATTGGCCAAGACTAAGAAGATGTTTGGGGATAACGAAGGATTCGCTCGTTTCATGGATAGGTGGACGAATGTGTTGTATGCTAAGTCGGAGGCCGTATTAGAACTTAGGATGAATGACTTGCGTTGTAAGTTCGATCATGTTAAGGGTCTTACTGATTACTTGGATAACACTTGAGTGAAGATCTACAAGGAGAAATTTGTACCGGCATAGACAAATCGAATTATGCACTTTGGGGAAACGACACAGAGGGTTGAGTCTGCGCATTCCACTTTTAAGCTACATCTTTGCAACAGATGAAAGGTATGTTGAGGAGCGCGCAAAAAGTTTGCGAGATGAATTCGTAATTCGAGATATCGTGTCAGTTGTAACTTCTGAAGAATGCACGCTTTCCGTGGTAGATTTAGATTCTCCGTAGTATAAAACATATTTCGACTGATCATTGTTGTAAATGTTTTTTACTGTAAAAAATATAACATAATTTTATTGATATGTTATGATTTCTCATGGTGCAAAATTTACTGTATCACTTGGTGAGACACTTTAAGAAACCAAGGTAGGTAGTCCGGTGTAGCCAAAAACTCGAACTATGCCTTATCACCGCGAACTTCGGGGGCCAACAAATGGTTGCGCCAACGTTCCCAATTGTCTTGTTGGAACCAATACTTGACCGAGTATTTGAGTGCAGATGGGTCTCGATGTGCTTCCAATGGGCGGTACGGAGGATCTGGTATAGATTGCACGTGACCAAACTGTCTCAAAATCCTCTTCAGATGGTAGGGAACCACCACATCCATGTACTTCAGTGTGCCACTGTAGAAGGCTATCGCGTGCACAACTCTATTACCTCTTGAATTAACATATAGGTCTCAAGTGACATAATCAAACACAGACAACCATTATTAGTAACCATACACTAGATGCAACATTTACCAACAAGATTGGCTAAATATTTCACCTCACTTAAGCGCAACCTGTCCAACGTTCTCCTAATGGACCCGACCTTGTCAATATTTATCACGGTCTCGTACTTTTGAATCCATCTGCAGACACGAAGTTGCACGTAGTCAATGAATTTTGCATTGGGTGTGGCGAGCCCAAATTTGAAATGGTCGTACACTCATCCCTGCAAATACATACAACGTTAGTTAGTGAGAAAATGCAACAATTAATACTAATTATTCAAAAAACAATATAAGTTGATTCAATAATAAACCTCAAGTAATGTGAGGTAGCCGGCAATCTGAGAAACTTGTTCTCTGGTGGCAAACATCAAGTGTCGGTACAAGTAGGCTAATGCAGCTACACCTCATGTGTACTTTCCCACGTCGTCCAAATCTTCTAGAAGCTTCAACAACGCAATAGATACCCGAGATTCACTCTTATCCGCAAACAGGGTGCAAGAAAGTAGGTACAACAAGTACGCTCGGGCTGTGCATTCTACAGGAAGATAAGTTGTGTTCCTCGAACCAGCTTTAAGGCACCATCGACTCTTCAACCAACATTTTCGCACTTTGAGCCCATTGCTGATGTTCACTTCCTCGTCAGCATTTTCAATGCTAACCCCAAGTAGTTTGGACACCAGCTTAATCGCATCCGAGCGAGATTCCTCAGTGTACCTCGCAAAGTTCTCAACTGCCACCACTTTGCCCGTCACAGGAATCTTCAGGGGAATGCTCACATCCTCCAAGGAGATCGACATTTCACCGAATGGTAAGTGAAATGTGTTCGTCTTTGGCTGTCACCGCTCCACAAAGGCATATATAACCTCTTTGTTAGTCTTGCGGTATGAGCAGTCTATCAGCGTATTCAACCCATAGCGCTGAATAATCCTCTGAAGGCCCTCGGTGTCAGGATGGCACGACTGCAAGTCTCATTCTTGGATCTGAGCTCCGTGATTGATACACTTGAGTATCAGACGTTCCTGAAACAACAAAAAACATCTCAACAAATTAGTGAAAACTCTAAGTTTTTAAGTATTTCATTCAATGAAACTTTATATACATCATTGCTCAAAATCGCTAATGCGACATGATTTTTAAAGCTCTTCAACAAAAATCTGTCTAAAGGACCACCGGGGAAAGGAGCACACTTTTCCAAATACCCTTGTGACTCATTCATTATGGCCACCTCCACCACTAGTACTTCCACCCACATTACGATCAGTACTTGTGGTGTTCGTCGGTTCTGATGAGTCACTACTACTAGACTATGATGCATGAGCCTCATCTTCGCCTCGGACAACTACAAGATCTTTTCGTCGCCGCGTGTCAATGTTGGAACCATCATCGTGCAATTGTAAATTCTTTGCACGATTTTCAGCTATCTTACCATTTCCTTTCACATCTACCTTCTCCTTCTCTCTTTCCGATAAGATGCAGTCGGGGTGTCCGACCGCCTCGCCCACGGTTACCCCTCGACACCTCAACACCAACATCTTCCCTAGTCACCGGGGTTTTCGAACGAGCCATACTTGATAAAACTACAACATGTAAGCGCCTGAAGCAGAAACAGAAGTACAATTCAAAAAAAAAAGAACAAAATCTTCAATTTTTATAGTCTCGGTCAAGCAGATTTGAGAAAACAATGAGAATATCGATGACGCATGACCGAGATAACAACAGAAGTCTCGATAATAGACAACCGATAATTATTCTACATTCTCGGTTGTACATCACCGATAGAAAATAAATTATACACTTCGAATTACTCTCGTGATGTAGTGACCGAGAGCATTAACGGCGTTACGCTACCTAAAACAATAACACAATTACAATTTCGGTGACGCCTGACCGAGAAAACACAATTAGTCTCGGCCATTCGTTGTCGAGAATGTACAAACTATTCTGGCCTGTCTCGCCGAGAACCACAAGTTCCCAAACACTTCCCCTCTGTCTCGGCCAAGGTCTCGGCCATGGCCGAGACTGTAAAAAATATTTATGGCCTGTGTGGCCGAGAACCACGAGAAAGCAATCAACGAACCATTGAATGCACCGCTACACAAACATAACAAATACTCTACCAAATGCAACTTAATTAGACTATCAACGTACCTTCAAACGATCGATTTCTCGACTTAAGTGCGAGAACGAAAACCTAGACCCGAGCCCTAATGTGGAGACGAAATCCAACAAATCACATAGCCTCCAAACTCGAAATTCCGCCTACGACAGAGGTGATATCAGATAGGAACGAAGACAAATCTAGGGTTCGTAGGTTGCTTGCAATGGATCGAATCAAGTTCGGGATCGAATCAGCTTTGGGGAGCACGGTGGTGGAATGGTGGGGTGCCTCTATTTTGAATGAGGGGTATTTTTGGGATTTCGGACCTCAATTTTGGGTGCCCTTGGTAAATGACTTTGTGCCCTCGACAACAGGGTACCTTCATGAATTGGTGGGGTGCCCATAGCGGCCCTCAAAACAAGACTAAACATAGAGAAACTAAGATGATTCTACAGATTAAAACAGAGAGTATCTAGTGTGTAATATTCACTACCATGCAATTTCAGAGTGTGCCTTTGACATAAATTATATATCAATTATCAAATACACATAATACAAGTCTGCTTCAAAATTAGCTAACAAAGTACTAGCTAGCTAGTAAAGTGTGACACTTTTATTATTATGTGTTTAGATTTGTTTGTATATGGTTTGAGGATTTACCACTCCCAATCTCTGCAACATGAAGTTTGATTCCTCTAACTGGGACATGGGTGTGTTGGATTTCATCCACTTTCCCCTTCCTTGAGGGAGCAAAGCTCATTTAAACCCACAAAAGCAGTCACACCAGGCATACCTACAAGATAAAATCATATATGAATTATATCAAAGATGGGGCGAAGATGCATACCTAAATCATTAGTCTTTTTTTAGGATCTTCACAAGTCCCCGGTTCTTTGATCTTCTTGTAGAACCGCAAACCTTCTTTACTTTCCAGATTAGGAAGCAAAGGAAGGTGCATAGCATAGAAGTTACCAAGGGAAGCTGCAATTGTTTGGAAGCAGTTTTTCTCATCCTCCCACTCAACCTGCAAAGTTTTGCAAAAATGCATTAGTAGAGGCTGGTTAAACAAGAAAGATTATTAACATACATGCATCGTTGGATTTTAACCTTTTGTATGTTCTCGAGATACGGATCTTAATGCATATTCAAGATGGATATCCTAGATTAGACTCCTAATATACATGCAGTATGAGACATGAAAAAAGATTTGCCCTCAAAGCAGCCATTTTAGTGCTATAACATTCAATGTTAGTTGTGTTAAGATATCGATTTATATATATTTAGTAAGCCGCAACCGATCAAAGAAGCCATTTGTGCATTTTAGATTAATTCAAAAAGGGGAGGGAGAGGGAGAACATAGAAAGATTACTTTAGAGAATCAGATGGTGCTCATTATGCGATAAAATGTTAGGAAGCTTGATTGCAAAATAGAGTTGAAGTGTACAACTGGTCAAATAAAAAAACTTGTGGTCTGCATGCATCACAATACAAATGAAAAAAAAAAAAAAAATTGTATTGCTTGTTTTGTATTGCTTTCAGTTGCTGCTTATGTTTTGTACATAGCCTTACTCATGAGCAGATGAAATATTTGTATATTGTACATATACACCTATATATTTTCCAACACATCTTTCAATATTTGCCCTAACAAGTAACAACTGCACATGTTATAACTGTAGTCACTGATATATAGCAGCGAAAGCTAAGGGAGTCATACGCCATATATATTACTTCAAAGAAATTCATGTCAAATTAATAATACACACATACAGTCATATATACTAACTAGAGAGTTCAAAAGAAAGCATAGGTGTATAAGTAGCAATGTCAATAAAAAAAACAAAAGGGTCACTGTCAAACTCATCACATTTATATAAGAGGTAACTTGAACCTTATTTAATGATGTTCTGTCTCTGTGGAAATATTGTAACAAAAAAAATAAAAAAATAAAAAAATAAAAAAATAAAAAATAGCATACTGAGGAGCATATGCCAAAGTAATAAGTAAATAATAGTTCCTACAGATCCAAGCATCCCACTTTGTCTAAACTTATCGATCGTACCAATTCATCAAATTCTCATTGCAATGCCACTGCATTTCACTCATAAATTGCATCGCAGTTCTTAACTAACCTGATTTCACAAACAATACCACCTCAAACGTCGTATTTAGAACCGAAAAAATGCGTAAACACATTAGATTCCACAGATCTCAATAGAAAACTCGTTCAAATCAACATTTCTCAACATCAATTCAAGATCTGATCGCATTCAACGAAAATCGAAAGCTCAGATTCAATTTGAACGAATCGATGAGAACAACAATGAGAAGCATAGAAACTCGAATTCGAACGAACAAGCGAAACCCTAACTGGTCGAAAGGACGAAGAAGTCGATCTTACTGAGTGAGTATTCGGTTGATTGATTGATTGGGCTCCTCCGAAACAACAGTGTAGACGATATGGAGTTGAAGATGGAGAGAAGATGGAGTTGAAGCAACAGTGGAGACGATCTTTGGAGACGAGCACGAGCTTTAGAGACGATCTGCCCTTCTTCGCCTTCGACTTCGTGTTCGAGAAAGAGACCATTTGTTTTTGTGGGAGGATTAACTAGGCCAACGGATTAGTTAAGAGGATTAGTTAGAGGCATGGTAGTGGATTAAACAATACCACCATTTTTGTGGGATTAGCTAATCCATGTAAGTGAAAGAGGAGATTACCACTTTACCCCTCACATTAACACACCACCAAATCACAATTCCCCGATCTCTTCTCTCTTCATCTTCTTCCTTGCCCCTACCTCGCCTCCCTTCATTTTGTTTTTCTTCTACCTAACGCTCACCTCCCTCTTTTCTCTGTTTTCTCTTCTCTTCCTCCTCTCTCGCCATTAATGGTGCGGCAAGCAGCTCTGCTGCTATTTTTTTTTTAAACTGTTTGATTGTTGTTCGTGTTGTTAATCAACTCTCCCTCTCTCTTATTTTCGATTTCACAATCCCCATACCATTTTAATACAAAATCAAATTGAAATTCGATGCTCACCTTTGATCGATGTACCCCTAATCTCGGTTTTGCTCTTTTTCGTTCTCCGGTCAAACGAGCGAGAGAGACAAGAGACCACGAGACACACGAGAGATATGATTGAGAGAGATGAGAGTGTGAGACAATCGGGAGAGAGACAAGGCGGTCTTCATTGGAGGAGATGAGAAATGTGTGAAATGGGGGATTTTGGTGTTATTTATCTAAGGTATTTTGGTAAATGTACATGTACAACCTCATTTAATCCCAACCTTAATACTCCCAACCAAACAAGATACACAAATGGGACTAAACTATCTAAACCCATGTGTTAGTCCCATCACTAATTAATCCCATGTGTTAGGATTCACTAAAATGTGAACCAAACAGGCCATTAGGGTTTTCACGAGAGAGAAAGATTTCGAGAGGGAGAGAGTCGAAAGTGTTAGGGGTTTTCGAGAGAGAGAGAGAAAGAGAGAGTCGAAAGTGTGAGGGGTTTGGTCTGGGTTATGTGTGTATAAGCCTTATAGTGAGGGTAACCGTTATCTATTTGTACCCTTTAATAACGGTTTTCACAAACCATGATTAATGGTTCTTTTATTAAAACACATTAATGTTGTAGTCACAGCTTTACTAATGGGTGAAACCATTTAAGGCGGTGCGACATGCTAGCTTGATAGGCGGTGGTTTGTATGAGGTTGCATGGGTTTGCAATTGCAATTGGTATGCGAGTTATTCATATCCACCTTGAGATATATGCGTGACGTTAGACTAGATTGTATGGATTGTCAACGTCGAGATATGTGTTTGATGTTTGCATGGGTTGTCCACTTCGAGATAAGTGTGTGACGTTTGCATGGGTTGTCCACCTCGAGATACGTGCGTGCCGTTTGCATGGTTTGCATGGATTACACGAGGTTACATGTTTGTCCATCTCGAGATACGTGCATGAAATTTGCATTGTTTGCATGAGTTGTCCACCTCCAGATACGTGCGTCACGTTTGCATGGTTTGCACGAGGTTGCATGGGTCACCCACCTCGACATACGTGCATGACGTTTGCATGAGTTGTCCACCTCGATATACGTGCACATCGTTTGCATGAGTTGTCCACCTCGAGATAAGTGTGTGACGTTTGCATGGGTTGTCTACCTCGAGATATGTGTATGTCGTTTGCATGGTTTACATGGATTACAAGAGGTTGCATATGTTGTCCACTTCGAGATACGTGCGTGAAGTTTGCACGGTTTGCATGAATTACACGAGGTTGCATTGGTTGTCCACCTCCAAATACGTGCGTGATATTTGCATGGATTGCACGAGGTTGCGTGAGTTGCACAGCTCGAGATACGTGTTCGACGTTTGCATGAATTGCATAAGGTTGCATAGGTCGCCTACCTCGACATACGTGCATGGCGTTTGCATGAGTTGTCCACCTCGAGATACATGCGTGACGTTTGCATGAGTTGTCCATGTCGAGATACGTACGTGTCGTTTAATTGGTTGTTTACCTCGAGATACGTGTGTGACGCACACGCTGGTTGTCCACCTCGAGACATGTGTTTAGTTTGCGAGGATGAGTTGAACAAAAAACTCATTTTGAGAAGGAGTAATTCATACACTTGATATTTTGTATGAAAGTTTCACATCATCACACTACACCACGCCACACAACGAATTGATCCACCTCATCATCAATAGCACATTTTGAAAATGAGACATACATTTAGTTTTCTAATTTTAAAGTAACTTTCCTTATTTGATGAATAAAAACGTATAACCACATTATTTTGTGAAAAACTCCTGGAGGGAGAGAGATGGGAACCAAGAATCCCCGACAAGCAAGCGGATGAGTTTTTGTAGATGGACGAGAACAGCGGAAGAGAGTGAAATTGAGGCAAGCGTGCGTTTAGGGGCATTTGCCAAGGATGTCCTATCACCACCACCACCACCATCTTCAAATCTAAAATTGAGACCAAAATTCTCACACACATTTTGCAATGAAAGATTTGCTATTGCGAGTTTGTATAATCTGAGTTTTTGTTCAAGTTTCGAATCGCACAACAAACGCCGACGATTACCATGGTACGCAAATGATCAATAAAACAAAACTTTTTTCCGAGTCTCATTTCTTTTTAATCAACTCATCGTTTGAAACACAAAAATCATCATCTTGTTTCCTTCAATCTCTTGTGATTGTGTTTGAGTTGTTTTATTTTATTTGATTTTTTTTTCTTTTCTGGAGTGGCATCAGGCACCAACTGCTCGGACTGGCGCATACTTGTTGTTGGTTTCACATGAATTTGTTTTTGTTGAGAGAAATCTCAAAAAAGGGATAATTGTTCTGCTGGAAAAATCTAATTTTATTAGTATTCTAATTTATTCATGACGGGGGGTATTAGACATTTGTTGTCTTTGTGACATTGCTCAAAAATGGATTGTTAGGATGTGAATTTGATCATCACCTCTTTTCATGTTAGGCTGAAATGCATGTGTAGAATGAATCAACTATTGAGGGCATTTGGTTTGCATTTTATGTGAGAAATGTGATACATCTGTATTTTCGCATATGATTAAAACTAATTTGATTACTTCAGGGTTTGGAGAGGAACTGCCTAGTTGGTTCCCATGTGTGGGTTGAAGATCCAACATTGGCTTGGATTGATGGAGAAGTATCCAAGGTTGATGGAAAAGACGTTGAGATTCAAACTAGTGATGGAAGAATTGTAAGTAGATTTTCTTTTCCTTCCCCAACCTTCAAGCCATCGTCTATGAAATCTAAACACATACAAGTTTACATACATGATCAGATAAGCAATTTGCTCTGTGTTTCTTTTTGTTCATACATTGTGGTGGTTTGAACACATCCAAAGACGGCTTGCAAATGTCCCACTTAGAAAACTTGATTCAATAGAAACTAAAAGGATTCGACATTATAAGGGGAGACCTCAAATAACTTGGGATGCACTAATTAAGACGGATGTAAACTATTACAAAAGAACATTAGCGATTCGGTAAAATCAAGTTGAATCGAAGCATTTGATCCATGTAACTGTAGGATTTCAACCTCTAGACCACAACAATACCACACGTTGGAATGCCTCCTAGCCATCTATATGTGTGTTCTATTGGCTTTTTTTGTGGTTCAGGTGCATGGAATCATGCTACAACTCTTTGAATACCCCGCCAATTACAAACATCCAATGATGTAGTGCAATGATAGTTGCAAGTATTACTACAAAAATTAAGCTTTTGTTTAATTTCTTTTTTTTATTATGATGCAGGTTGTTGAAGATATGTCGAAAATATTCCCAAAGGATATGGAGACTCCATATGTTGGAGTAAATGACATGACGAGGTTATCTTATTTGCATGAGCCTGGAGTTCTGCACAACTTGCTGACTAGATATGAATGCAATAAAATTTATGTGAGATATTTTTCTATATTGATTCAAATTAATTATAAATCTTTACATGAAGAATGAGCTATGGAGTAATAAGTATGTCTAATGTTTGGTAGCATGGCAGACTTATACTGGGAATATACTTATTGCCATAAATCCGTTTCAAAGGTTGCCTCAGCTATATGATTCTGAGACAATGGAACAGTACAAGGGTGCCCCATTGGGAATGTTAAATCCTCATGTTTTTGCAGTTGCAGATGTTGCATACAGGTGATCCGTTAAGACCGATACCTGATTGGCAGAGTATTCATCGTTTTATTCTCGTACCTTTGTAACCGGTAAATTTATCATTCAAACAGGGTAATGATGAATGAAGGAGAACGTAACTCCATTTTAGTTAGTGGAGAAAGTGGATCTGGTAAGACGGAGACCACAAAAATGCTTATGTGCTACCTTGCTAATTTGGGTGGTCGTGTTGCAAATGAACGTAGAACTGTTGAACAACAGGTTCTAGAAGTAAGATGGCTTCTTATATATAATTTAATTATTTTCCAATGTCATATTTTCTCCATCGTGTGTGAGTTTTATTAAGTTTTTATGTTCCGTTTGCATGTGTTTTTCAGTTTTCAAACTTTCTAAGGGTGTGTGTGCTTCAGTTTTTGAATTTCGTAAAGGACTGAAGGTTTGTTCTAATCTATTTATGCAGTCAAATCCAGTTCTAGAAGCTTTTGGAAATGCCAAAACGGTTAGAAATGACAATTCCAGGTAAAACATTCCACAAGGTGTAGTATTTTTTCCATTCACATTTCATCAAGTAAGGAATGCAAAATCCTACACATGAAGTTTTTCTCATCTCACTTCTAATAGGTACCGCTTCTTTTAGAAGGGATAGGGGTGCACATGGATTGGATCCAGTCCAATTAGGGTCAATCCACAATCCAATCCAATTATTGCGGATTGAAAAATCACAGTCCAGTTCAGTCCAAATAATTCATCAATCCAACTCAATCCAACTTGCAAAATGCGGACTGGACTGGATCAAGTTCCGCGGATTGATGTTTTTTTATCCAAAGATTCAGTAAATTAAACTTAATCAAATGAACCCCAAAAATCTTACATCTTTCGAATGACAAATTTACAACATACATCCTACAAAATCTGTGATCTAGGCCCCCAAAACAATATCTTTTTACCATGGTAAGTGTCAAATGATTGTTAATATCAATCCAAATCCAAAGAAAATAAAATACCTCAGTCAAGATTGGGAGTCAAAGTCGCAGCAAATTTGTTCATTATTAAGATAAATGAGCAAAAACAACACATGGGAACAAAGGATTTATTTGAAGTCTATGTATCACAGCCCAAAAAAAAATGCAGAAAGAAACAAAAGGTGCCAAGGAAGAGGAGGCTTTAGACCACCACCAACAACAACTCTTCATAACATGAACCAAAAGTGCACAATGTGGCACCCACTTGAGGCCTCCACTGGGGCATGGGCATTTTCAAACACGTGTATAAAAATAAAAACATGGAATCATTGCAATGAGAACTCCAAATAGGAAACAAAAATGAGACTTGAAATAAAATTCATTTGTTCAACAAAACAAATGTGCCCACATGAACGTGACAGGCATTATGCATGACTTGAGATTTTAGACCACCACCACTAACAATAACAACAACTTTAAATGACAAAACACAAATACCCATTAATCAGAACCAACTAAAACACAAATCCAAACCCTTAATCAATCAATAAACTGAGAAGCTCCCCAACTGATTCACCTTAAATTCATGAGATTTCATTACCCATACATTATAATCGCTCTTTCCAGTGGATCAAGATTGAAACAAATGAAGATATTGAAGGAGTGGAATAGAAGGGGGGACTTATAGTGGCCAGAGGCTAGGAGCTCTTGAAGATGAGAGGTGTGTCGGCTGCGTCGCGGACGAGGAGGTCGTGGGAAGTCCAAGCGAGATGTGGGAGGTCCCGGGTGAGTCGCGGACAAAGATGGGGAGGGCGCGGACGAGATGGGGGAGGTCGCAGAGGAGACGGGGGAGGCTGTGAGAGGTCGGGGACGAGATGGAAGAGATGAAGGGAGCGTCTTATGCCTGCTGGAGTGGAGATGGGGGAGCTGGAAAGTGGAGGGACGAGGCAGGTAGCGTGAACAAGAGATGGGGGAGACTCGGGAGTCGGGATTGAGATAATATGATTTTTAGGGTTAAGTGAGTGAGTTTTTTTTTTTTTTTTTTTTTTTTTTTTTTGAGTTGATGCTATTGAGTCTCGAGATACTACAATGATATGATTAGATATGTAAATGTGGGCTTACGTGGTTAATGGATCAAATCGGATTGGATCAGCAGATTTTTAGAGTAGGATCCGCAATCCGATCCAGTCCAGCCGGATTAGTAATTTTTCAATCCGGTCCTGTCCAAGGGATCAAGAAATTGATCCAATTAGTGATAATTGGTCCGGATTGGACTGGATCCGCGGATTAGTGCAATCCGTGTGCACCCCTAAGAAGGGTTACTTCCTTTCCACTTTATGTCATATTTTCTTACCATTTATCACAGCTAATTAAATTGTTCATATAATTCCCTGTTATGGAACTATTTATAATTTCAGTTTGGGCTTTAATTACCTTTAGTTTTCTTTTATAAATCAATTTATTGATTGTTCAATGACCTCTGGATTCCTTACATATGTTCTCAATACCACATTTGTGTTTCCTCAATTTGTTCCCATTGTAGAAAACCTGCAGTTTTTGCCTTTCATTTTTCATCTAAGTCACTGGGCTTTTATTTTTTTGCTATATAATAATAATAATAATAATAATAATAATAATAATAAATAAATAAATAAATAAATAAATAAAGGTGACTAATTAGCGGACACAAACATGATTTCGTGGCATCAATTTCATTCTTGCATTTTCTAAAGAATTCTTTAACTCTCCCTTTAACTTCTGTTGCAATTTACCCATATGTTACCTATGAACTGAATTGTGTTCCTATATTTTATATGGATTCCTATTTACATAAAAAATCTAAATTTTAAAAGAAACTACTAATAACTTAAGGAATTTAAAATAAGACTCCTGGTTACTGAATGACTCTTAAGAAAATTAGTCCTAATCAAAACCAAACTGTACCTTTGCTAGCTCGAAGAATTTAACAAAAGGCTTCACATTTCACAAGTCAAGCATCAACTTCCTATGACATATGCCATTGATTGAGAAAAAAATATGGCTTGATTTTAAAAGTGAATTGGTTATGGTCTCTTTTTTTCTTTTTTTTTTCTTTTTTTTTCGCTTTCTTTACTTTCCCCCCTGTAATCTTTTTTTAGTACTACTTCAACAACAAATCACAGAGTGTACAGTGAACCAAATGATCTTAATCGTCTTCAGTGATTGATTTAAAAGCTGGTGTTTCATAATTAGTCAATCTTTTCCTAGCAAGAGAGAACCATGTAGTGAAACATTAAGTAATCTATTTCATCACTGCTTTTACTATCAGGGGTGGTAGTGTAACCTTGTCCAATCTTAACTACCTTAGTTTTACTTATAAAGTGCAGTTGTTCTTGGAATGTATTTTTAGCTGTACTTATGCATATTTCAAAATATATGTTGCAGTCGATTTGGTAAATTTGTTGAAATTCAATTCGATGGACATGGAAGAATATCAGGGGCTGCTATTAGAACTTATCTTCTTGAAAGATCTCGTGTTTGCCAAATTTCAGATCCTGAGCGCAATTACCATTGTTTTTATCGTCTTTGTTCTGCTCCTCCAGAGGTAATATAATTGCAACAACTGTACAATCTTTTAGTTAAGTTCAGCTAATGAATTTCTGTTCACGGTTTTCCAAACTTACAAGGAAATTGAGAAATACAAATTGGGAAACCCCAAATCATACCATTATCTGAACCAATCAAATTGTTATGAGCTGGTTGGTGTTAATGATGCCCATGACTACCTAGCTACGCGTCATGCTATGGATGTTGTCGGAATAAGCCAAGAAGAGCAGGTGTTTCATTTTTATTTTTTCTTTGGACGTGAAAGCATGTAATCCTTATTAGCTTGCTTATACGTTCTCACGTCAGTGTGCGTTCTTTCCTTCATAGGACGCTATTTTCAGAGTTGTAGCTGCAATTCTTCATCTTGGTAATATTGAGTTTGAGAAAGAGGAAGTAAGTGAACATGCTGTTATTAAAGATGATCAGGCTAGGTTTCATCTTCAAATGACTGCAGAACTTCTCATGTATGTCTGGGCACTTAACTGTATCATGCTTGTTTTTCAATGTTTGTTATGTGAGCTGCTTGCTGGAAATTTTATTTAGTTCTATGACTTCTATCATCATTTCAGGTGTGATCCACAGGCGTTGGAAGATGCTCTATGTAAGCGTGTTATGATAACCAGGGAAGAAATCATAAAGAGAAGTCTTGATCCATTAGGTGCAATCGTAGGTCGAGATGGTTTGGCGAAAACCATATATTCCCGCTTGTTTGACTGGTACTTAATGGCTTTCAAAGCATCAATCTTATTTAGACCTCCATTTCTGCATTGTTGTAGTAATGTAATTTTAAACTTATGCAAGGTTGGTTGAAAAGATCAATTTCTCAATTGGACAAGACCCTGATTCAAACTCACTTATTGGGATCCTCGACATCTATGGTTTTGAAAGCTTTAAGACTAACAGGTAATATTATGGAACGAACTGTGAAATATTTATGTTATTGCTAGTTAACATTTGAAATAGATCAGAGCTAATGAATATTCATACTTTACAGTTTTGAACAATTTTGCATTAATTTCACAAATGAGAAGTTGCAACAACATTTTAATCAGGTAACCACTCATTTTATATATGGAAAGTTGGTATTGGTTAGAATTAGCTTTTGATTTCAATGTGCATAAGTCTACCAGCATGTTTTCAAGATGGAGCAGGAAGAGTATGTGAATGAGCAGATAGATTGGAGTTACATAGACTTTGTTGATAACCAAGACGTCTTGGATCTGATTGAAAAGGTTCTGCACTTTCCTTTAATCTGCACTCATCCTGTAGTCAAATATTTCTTAAATTGGAAATTAGCGAATCGTGTGAAGTCATGAACTCATGTTTTACACAGCTAGATGGAGTAGACCAGATTTGAATTGTGTTGATAACTTGATAACTAAGGAGTAAACTTTATTTTCTTATTACGTATCTGTGATACTCTTAAGGATTACTAATATGTTTTGTTTCTAGCTGTTATTATTAGTTCATCACAACCTTGTTTTTTGCTGATTTATAGAAATTTGCATGGCATGCCCATTTCTTAAATAGGCTTACTATTCAATGTTGTGGAATAAAAAGACGATATACAAAAAAGTTTAAAATTCGAAGGCCTTAACGATTGGTTTCAGATTCAATCTGATTAAAACATTTAGATCAGCATAATAAGAGTTGTTATAAAGCCAATTGACTGCTTATTAATGAACAATTTTCCTTGGTGCCATCAAGTAGGCGTATGTGTGAAATAATGAGGATAATTTCATTCTTGTAAACTTGATAACTTTTACCAAGCTTTTAGAAATAGTCTCACTCTTTGTTGTTTTAAGCAATGAAAGGTTGAAGAGCGAACCTAAACTTCTACGCTGTGTTACCCGGACCCTTCACTTTAATCTAAGGTACTCATGTTGGACACTTGATATGTGTCGGACATTTGAAATATATGGATGCTTCATTTTAAAAGATCTTTATATAAATAAAACTCAAAATGTAAGAAAGAAAGAAAAGCAATGAATAAATTCCTTATGTGAAATAAGAAATGAAAAATAACAAAGAACCGAGGTGCATCTGGTAATTGGTTTTTTCTGATTCTAATAGGTGCACCTGACGTCACACTTTGGTTGTGCTTCCCTTTGAACCTTTTGGATGGGCGAGGTTTGTTTGGCTTAAACCTTCTCATAACTTAAGTTTTGGCCCTAAAGCAAAATACCTAATACCTAGTAAGCGGTTAATGGTCTTACTTGTTGCCAGATAGGCAGGAGTTAAGAGAGAACCAAAAGCAGCTAATGATTGAGCACTTGTGAAATCTCTCACACTAGCTACTTGAATAGTAAGAGCAGATTGGACGAGGACAATTTGTACATCAGAAGGGGAATGACCACAACTCCAAGAGGCTTCTAGGGCTAGATGCACCCGCTATAAGCCTTAGCTAGAGCCACTGTAGCATAGGGGCCAAATACCTCTTGCTCTTTTTGTTAACAATATATTAGTTGTTGGTGGTGGAAAGAGGGTCTGGTGTTGTTTGACTGTGTCTCTTAGCACATTTGGATGTAGATATCATTAATTTAAGGTGCAAGATACCAATAGGCGTAGATCATTTTTGCTGGCAGACTTATTGAGTGTTGATATCCAAAGTTGGGAGGGAAACAATCATTAATTTATACTTGTAACACGCGGTGTGCCAAGAAGTAATTAAGTTTTCCATCTACCGTGTCCAAAAACAATGAGTTTATAGGCTAGTATATGCATTAGTACATATATCCAAGATTTTGTGCCTAAATCTTTAAACATGTTTTGCGGAGTTCACATGTCGTTAAAATCAAATTGTAGGCTTATCCAACCTATAGACTCATTCCCAATGTCCCACATTCCAACAACCATACTCGATTTCAGTTAAACCTATCCATTGAGAGGGCCGGGCCTAGTCGGGCCCAAGCTTTCAAGCCTTTGCCCAAGCCTACCCAAGCCTATCCAATTTAAATTTTTTTTACTAAATTTTTATATTTTTAATTAAATAATTATATTTAACAAATGTTAAAAATTGAGCATCAAGTAGAACTTAGCCTAGTGGTGCAAGTTCTACCAATTAACCTTGATGTTAAGGTTCAAACTTTAGTTTCAACTTTTTTTTTGATATTTATACTAAATAAAAAAGTATTTTATATATTTGATGGGCAGGCCGAACGGGCTTGGGCTTTTATGTACAACAAACCTAAGCCCATCCCAAACAAGGTAGGCTTAGGCGGGCGGGGCGGGTACTCAAACTTGTGAATAGGTCTAATTTCAGGTAGCGGGTACTCGAACTTGTGAATAAGTCTAATTTCAGGTAGCGTAGCTTCTAAATGAGTATTTTGTTTTAGTAATTCAAACCAAAATTGTCAAATCGAAATCAAATTGTAAAATTGGTGGGCCTAGGATTAAATCAATGCAATGAGCAATGCATGATGGCCATGTTAGTTGTTTCCTCTTTTTCATTAACTTCTTTCCTGCTTTTACATATGTAGAGGCCCCATCAGATTAGAGGCAATGTCGTTGCAATAAAAGAATCTCAATATCTCTTTTGCAATCTTGTCCTTCTCACTCCTCTTCCAATGTCTATTAAGAGTGGTTTGTTTGCCTTTTGTCTTAACATCCGATCAACTCTCCCTCCTCTTGCTTGTTGGGTGCCACTACTAATAGGTCAAGTACCATTTCACCCATATTTCTGCCATCATTAAGAGCATCAAGATTGATGAGCTCATGTTCCCCTCCCATATCATACATCTCGTCATCTTTATCCATTTTTCTCCTTACCTTTCAACATTTTACCAAAAATTGATCTGACTTCATTTGTTACATGGGTGCAAGGCTTGACATTCTTTTGAGCCGTTGCCAAATGATGCTTCATTCTAAACACCCCACCAAAATAACTTTTAGCATAATAGCTGCACCCAAATAAGTTTATTATCTGGGTGAACAATCATGCAATGCTCTCAAGTTGTTTCCTTCTATTTACTCATCTTAAATCAGATTGAAGAAAGCCTTATGAAAATGAACATTTAGTAAAAGCACACATTTCGTGAAACTCGTCACAAATTCATAATTCATGTCGTCAATCCATTAATTGATCATATTCATGAATAATGAAATTCATAATGCATATTTCATGGCAATTTCTTCAAGAAACTATTAATAATTCACAATGCATAGTCAAGAATTAAAGCCAAAAGAAGAAAACCTAAGGCAAAATTTTGTTCCCTCTGTCAAAAACCTAATAAAAGCAATAAAGCATGCCTAAATATATAGAAATTGAAACAAAAGCCCTAAATGTAATATTTAAGTTATAAAGTTGCAACTTGCTTTTACAAGTTCACACTTATATGACACAAACATATAAATTAATGAAATAAATAAATCTGTATTTTGTAAAACTAAAAAAAAATAAAAATTAACACAGTCTATAGTTGAAACTTCAAAAACTAATAACATAGAATAAAAAAATCATGGAAAAGTTTTGATAACAAGTGAAAAAAAATCAAAAAGCACAAAAAGTAAAGCATGGTGGAAAGGATAAGCGGAAATGAAAGCTTACTTTAATGGTGGAGGACCTTGGAACTAAGAACATCGCCCCCCTTTAAATAGCCTAGAAAAGGTTTTATTTTTTTCCAAAAAAGAAATGCGAAAGTATAGCTCTTGTTGTCACTTGAGCAGTTAATGAAGCGGGCCAGTGATAGTCCATTGAATACATCGAATAGTAAAATCTTGCCTTGAATTGTGCGATTTAGCTCAGTTTGCAGTTCTTGTGTGAATCGGTATCAATGGACATATAGTTTATATGAATCATATGTTATTAACTACTTAGATTAAAACATTGAAATTCACTGCAAGATTGCACCTCAAGCTGATTCAATTATTTTGCAGAAACCAGGAGGAATCATTGCACTTCTTGATGAAGCTTGGTATGTCTACTTATTCTTTGTAATTTTAGCCCTATAAAGGTAGGGGATCGTAACAATGCATTGTCTCATAAAAAATTTTGATTCTAAAATAAGTTTCAGGAGTTATTTTTCATGTTTTAGTTTCTGTAAATTCCTACTGAAATCACCTATTATTTTTCTCTTATTTTCAGTATGTTCCCTAAGTCAACGCATGAGACATTTTGTGAAAAACTTTATCAGACGTTCAAAACTCACAAACGATTTATCAAGCCAAAGCTGTCTGTCACCAGTTTTACCATTGCTCATTACGCAGGAGAGGCAAGTTCTTTATTTTACTTTGTTATATTGATGATATGGTAGAAATTGTATTGGAATGATTTGTCTCACCTTGTTTCAGGTGCCTTATGATGCTTGCCAATTTCTCGACAAGAATAAAGACTATGTGGTTCTAGAGCATCAAGAATTGTTGAGTGCTTCAAAATGTTCTTTTGTAGCCGGACTTTTTCCACCAATCCTCGATGAGTCAACCAAGTCGTCAAAGTTTTCTTCTATAGGGTCCCGTTTTAAGGTCCGAAAAATCTTTTACCGTCTTGACTCTTGTTAGCACTAATGGTGGAACATACCTATAGAATCGAAGTAGTTAATTCAATACTATTTATTTACAAGACTTTACCTAACTTCGCGATGCCATCAATCCAGCTACAACTTCAGCAGTTGATGGAGTATGTAAATTCAACAAAGCCCCTCTACATTAGATGTGTGAAGCCTAACAATCTTCTAAAACCTGGCATATTTGACAATGTGAATGTCATGCAACAATTGCGTTGTGGTGTGAGTATGATTGAAATTATCTTAATTTAGATAATGAGTTGCCTTTTTATATATTATTTATGTTCTTGGGTGCATTACTTGATTAATCATTGTAGGGGGTTCTTGAAACAATCAGAATCAGCTGTGCTGGATACCCTACTCGACGGACATTCAAGGAATTCATTGATCGCTTTAGTATCTTATGCCCAACTGCTCTTGAAGGAAAGTGAGTAAGCTTTCTAAACTTGATTTCACTAGTTTTCATTGAGAGAACATAAGTATCATGATTTGTTTTTATGAAACTTTCTCCTCATTACGTGGACACCTGCATATGAAATAAAACAATGGAAATAAATATAAATATTAATTGCTTCGAGGGGATGAAAAAGTGAATCATGCAATAAAAAACCTTGAACGATGAGTAGTTAACGGTCAAATCAAGATTTATGTGGCGTGAAAACTTGCACGACAAATTGAAACGAGACGAGTTGACTCGGGACTTTACCCCCACAAAAACTCTTAGGTTTTTCACGTAACTACACAATTACAAGCAAGATGAAGATCAGAAACGTCTTTATTGAGTTTGAAGTTCATGATATGGTTTGGGCTATTCTCACCAAAGATCGTGTGACTGTGCATGAGTATCACAAGTTGTCCAAACGAAAGGCAGGTCCTTTAGAGATCATTGAGAAGATTAATCATAATGCCTAGAGGTTGAAGTTACTGTGGGACATGCGCACTTCTAATGTGTTAAATTCAAGCAGTTTGTGTGGTATTCGGGGTGCTTCTATGTTCGAAGATGATGGTTAAATTCAAGGACACATTATTTCAACCAGGGGAGAGTGATGAAAATTAGATTTGGTGTTTGATTAGGATTCTTTATTTAGTAGTTATCTAGCATGTGATAAGGTTGATTTTTCATATTCATAGTTGGGTTACAATTTGTGTCAAAGTCTTGCCAAAATCTAGGCGTTGGTGTAGTTGGAGGATAACTAAAATTTGTGTGTTTTATTTGTGTCCAGTTTTGAGTTATTGTTTGTGCCAAAATAGGAGTGTCTTATGTGCCTATAAAAAGGCAAAAGGTGAAGTTCATTATGGTGCTTATTTTTCAGTTGATATTTTCCGTTGACGGTTGATGAAATAATAGTGAGTTATTTATTTATTTTGAGAGTTCTTGTGTGAAGATTTTACTATGTTTATGATTGTCTCTTGCAATTCTCGATCTGCATCAGAATGGCATGAGTGGTTTGCTAGAATCAATTGAAATTTACTGATGGTAGTGGTGTCATTTCTATTAATAATTAATTGTGAAGGACAAAAAGATGGATTATGGGGGACTCCAGAACAAAGAATTAGATGATTGTATGATTGCTAGACTGTAGTGTCATTTGGATTCTAGACCTTGAACAACAAATCGAATTTGTCCTTCGGATCTTGAGGATGACCCAAAAGGTATCGAATGGGGACTAAGTTAAGCCCTTTTCTTGCTATCAACTAGTGAGATTTCCCTATTTAGCGCAAAGTTTTTCAACAAAATCATCAATAAAGAAGGTTGAGATATGATCAACGTTATAAAGTTCATACTAAGGATGTCTAATTTCGCGCTGTTGGAAGTATCTAAAATTGCATTGGTGCTTAAGCCTTAGTCTAGTGGGTGTGAAGTTTAAGCCTTAGTGTGATGATGTAAGGCAAGGTGCAAGTGGGGCTTTTCTCTTCTTAACTGTTATTTAATTTTTGTCACACTTTTACGCCACTATATATGAATTGTCATAGCGCCTATATAGCTATATCTATGATGTAGTAGCCATATGAGGCTTAGTATTGGTATTTTATTTTGTTATATGGTAGGAACATAAATTTTTTATGTATTAGGGTTTAAATATTAAAGTTGCAAACACATGAGAATAGTTAGCTTTCGTCAAATGAATTAAGAGAATAGAGTTGAGGTTCTTGAGAAACATTCAACTAGGTGTTTTGTGTGTTTTTTCTTGTTTGTTTGTTCTCTCACTCCTTTGATCCTCTCTACATCAATCTAAGCATCTCTGTCCAATTTTTTTGACACTCTTTTTTGAGTTTCCATGTCCTACAAAATTAGGGAATTGGTTGGTACGACATCTGGACACATGCCTTACCCGGTAGACATACTCAAGTCTTATGTAACATAGACTAGAATTTTTTGATAATTGCTGATGTAATGGGCTATTAACGTACTACACGTAAGACATTATGAGAATCAATCAATAAAAAAGTTTGGGCATAGCAGTTTTTTAAAAACTCTTGAACACAATTTCGATATCTATCTATTTATGTTTCTGGCTTTCTCCCACAATTGTTGTTGACTAGAAAAGTTGGATCATGTGATAGTGATAGTCAAAGGAGTGCTCAACAGATTTCTTGATGCACGCTGCAATCTTGAAACTATTGGCTCAAAGTACCCATAAATTCCACATACATTACAAGTTTCGCATCAATGGATTGATTGAAAGACTCAAAAAATTTGCACATGCTTCACTTCTTTTCCCTGAAATGCTTTCTCATGACAACCGAGGCACTATGTATTGAAGTTGAAGAGAAAGATTTTTAGGATCATAAAAGGGTTGAAATGAATAACTAATGTTCTATCGCTTTATGTATCAATGATGGGGGCTGATATTTGGTAGTCCGTACTCCATAGTATGCGTATGTACAGTTGGTGAAAGTTAATGCCTTAATGGATCCATTTTATAAGGGAAATGCTACACATACTTCGTACATACCTCATTCACAACACTTGCTTATGTGGCACACGCTCATATGCGAGCTTACGCGTCCCGAGGTGCGTAACATGGTCGTCATTGTGTGCCACAAAGGCAAGCGTGGTGAGTGACCGTGCTTCACCAAGTACGCGTAGCATTTTTCATTTTATAAATGTCTTCCGGGAGTATGCTTAGATTTCTTAGGTTCAATTCAATTGAGAAAGCACAAAAGAGTGTACCTTTATGTACACTTCAGAATGTTAATTAGTTTTCAGCTTGTTTCGACACTAATTTTTTAATTTCACATATCACAGCGTAAAATTCGTTCTATTTCCTTTGCTGTTTTGTTTTCTTGCGTGATATTGATTGTTTCCAATTTTACATCATTGAGACTTTTACTTTACTTCTCCGAGGCTATTTAGCATTCTAAAAAGTTAACCAAGGTGCTAGGGTCGTGTAAGTCTTGCAATACGATTTCTTCTAGGTGTTGTCGTCATAGTATAATTTCATGTTTTTGAGCTCTCACAGAAGGACTATGCAATTTCTTCTTCTTTTAATATAGTTATTACAAGGATATTTACCTTCATGTAGTCTTAAACCCAATGGTTTCAGGTTTGAAGTTTAGACTCTGAACAAAACACCATTTTACATTTTCCATGAAGTTTTTTCCTTTTCATTCTTATATTTTGCTGCTATGAACCAATGGTTGCTAACTGTTATTGAATTTAGTGTATATTTTTTTTCTTTTCTTAGTAGCTATGATGAGAAGGCTGTATGCACAAGGATTTTAGGAAAGATTGGGCTTTCAGGGTTTCAGGTAAAAATGCTAACTTCATCACTCTATTAGAATCTTAGACCAGAATTGTGTTCCCATTATAAAGTTCTTGAATTCTTTTAGCATAAATATGTTAAGACTCTGAATCTAAACAAAAGGGAAAGAGGATGATGCCTCTGTATTTTATTGATAGAAAGGGGAAGAAACCTAAGAAAGGACTACAACACAGGGAGAACTTTCTATGACCAGAGCAGGAGAGACTCTCTCCACTCACCACACCAAAACTGGTGACCTTACACAATACTCTCGATACCTACTGTGCTGCACATTACTCTACTTATACACACACACACACACACACACACAAGTTCTCCCGTGTGACTCATTTACACAGACCCTCACTACACACACCTTATGACGTCTAACAACTTTTCTCTACTCACTGGCCTAAGTGGGCCCCTCGAAACCAACTACCTAGTGGGATGATTCGGTGCTCTTCTTCTCCCTACGCTTGTACACCTTAGTGATAACTTGAGTGCCCCGGTTGCTAACAATACTCGGCCCCTGGAGAACCACCTTGTCCTCAAGGTGGAAGACTAGAAATTGTTTCTTCCTCATATGTTTTACAAGTTCCTAGGAAGCATCGAACGCAGGTAGAGCGACCCATTTGATCAAGACCTCTGGTCCCGCTGAGTTGCAGCGATAAGCCAAAGCTACCTCAAGTTCGGTGGAAAGGGATAAACTGTCAGGTGAGAAAGGAGGAATGTCTGGTGAAACAAGATTGTTGCCCACTACGCGCTTGAGTTGATAGACATGGAAAGCAAGGTGGATTGCAGAGCCCACCGGCAGGTCCAAGCGGTACGCAACTGGCCCAATACATTCCAACACCTTATATGGGCCAAAAAACTTAGGGCCCAACTTCGCACAAGTGCGTCGAGCTACAGACAGCTGACAAAGGACGAAGTTTGAGATACACGGAATCCCCCACAGCAAACGAGGCATACCTACGATGCTTATCCGCCTGTTGTTTCATCCTGTTTTGTGCTATCAGCAACTGGTCACGGAGTTTGGCCAAGGCTAAATCTTGAAAGCGAAGCATGGTGTAAATGTAAGACTGGGTAGTCGAGGACGAGGAGTCGTACTGCACTAGTTGAGGGGATCACGACCTTACACTACTTTAAATGGGCAGCAGCCAAGGGAAGAATGAAACATAGTGTTATAGCAGTATTCGGCTCAATTGAGCCAAAGGGCCCACTCTTTGGAGCATTGGCGAATGAAACACCGGAGATAGGTTTCGAGGCAATGATTGACCACCTCCGATTGACCATCATTTTGAGGATGTTAGGCTGAAGGGCTTCTCATAATTTCATCTCTCCAGCCCAGTGAGTGCCCTTGACATTCAACTGTATCCTACTGCTGATTATGGGATTTTTGTGGGGGGAGGCGCTCGGATCAATGGCTCGGGAATGTGCAAATGGGTGGATGTATGCCTGCAAGGCTACCAAGTAACAACGAATTTCATTCCGATTGCTATGCGTAACTCCGACCTGATCTTGGGCATGACTTGGTGAAGACCTTAGGCGTGACTACTACTGACTGGCCTAACCCGACTTTAATCTTCCCTTGGTAAGGCAAGACCATCTCCATTAAAGGTGATCCCACTCTTCACCGTGGTTGGTGTCGTGCAAATCCATTCAACGCTTATTGGAGTCGGTCGAGGGGTGTTTCTTGGTGGAGTGCCTAAGTGTTTCCAATGCTGAATTAGATGTAGCTTTACCGTCGGTGGAGCCGTGTATTCGTGACATACTGGATTCCTTCGCTTCTCTGTTTCAAGCACCGACTGTGCCGCCGCCCCCCCCCCCCGCGGTTGTGATCACACCATTGTCTTGAAGGTGGGCACTGATCTGATCCGAGTGCGTCTTTATCGCTATCTGTAGATCCAGAAAACAAAAATTGAGAAGATGGTGAATGAGATGTTGGCTTTGGAAGTCATTCAGCCAAGCAACAGACCATTCTCCAGCCTAGTTTTGTTGGTCAAAAAGAAAGATGGTAGTTGTCTTTCTGTGTTGATTACAGGGCCCTCAACAAGGTCATTTTCCCGGATTGCTTTCCTATTCCAAACATCGAAGAGTTGCTAGATGAGTTACACGGAGCCTTTATTTTTACCAAGTTGGATCTTCGCTCGGGCTATCATCAAATCCGAGTCAAACCAGCCGATGTCCCTAAAATGGTGTTTCGCCCTCACGATGACCATTATGAGTTCTTGGTCATGCCCTTTGGTCTCTCTAACGCGCCCCTGCCACTTTCCAATCTTTGATGAATTCAATCTTCAAAGGGTTAATTCGCCGCTGTGTACTGGCTTTCTTCGACAACATCCTCATCTATAGCAACTCCTTGTTAGATCACTGTGATCACCTCCATCAGGTCCTCTCCCTTCTCCAGTTGCATTCGCTTTTTCTTAACTATAAAAAGTGTTGTTTTGCAAGGGACAGTCTAGAGTATTTGGGACATCTCATCTCGGCCGACGGGGTCAAAGCTGATCTAGAGAAAGTCAAAGCAATGGACCTCTGGCCCATGCTTGCTTCCATCCGCGAGCTCCGGGGTTTCCTCGGTTTGACGGGCTATTATAGGCGTTTTGTCCGTGACTACAGAAAGATCACAGCCCCACTTACACTGTAGCCACCAGGGCCGTTAATCTGTTGAAAGTTGCTATGAAATCGGTCCCTGTTCTTGCTTTGCCTGATTTCATGTCATTATTTGTGGTTGAATTAGATGCTTCCGGGGTCGGCATAGGGACTATTCTTTCTCAAGCCGATCGTCTCATTGCCTTCTTCAGCCAAGCTTTATCCCCCGAGCTCGGAATAAGTCGGCGTATGAGCGTGAGCTGGTGGCTATTGTGCTTGCCGTCCAAAAAGGGAGACATTACTTGTTGGGCCGCCATTTTTTGGTGAGGACTGGTCAGCGCAGTCTCAAGTTCCTCTTAGAACATCAAGTGGTGGCGCCGAAATACCAACATTGGACGCTTAAGTTGTTGGGATTTGATTTTGAAATTCATTATAAGCCGGGTTCATCTAATCAAGTGGTCGACGCCTTGTCTCGTTTCCCATTTGCCATGAAGTTTTCTCTCTCTTTCGACGGTCTGGGTGGCAGATGTATCCACCATTACAGGCGGGCATCTTGATCTTCCGCACGTCCGGTCCAAATCGGTACGGAGAAGCACCCAGATCTAACTTTGTTGTGGCCGCTGCACTCGTCACCGGTCCTGGATCTAACAGATCCGAGGATTTGAAGACGCTAGCCTCGCCGATCTGGTGGCTTCCACTCATTTGGGACTTCTGCTGCCTAAACAAGGTCTCCAACTTATGGGATAAGGCCTGAAATTGTGTCTCCATCGTTGAGCGTTGTGCCTCCACACTGAGATCTCAACTCCCCCATTGTAACTTCGGTCTTCTTCATGTCTGAATCCAAAACGTCGAGACGAGAATCCCTTTTTGGCGCCATGGATGCAACGATGCTCTGATACCACTATTAAGACTCCGAATCTAAACAAAAGGGAAAGAGGACGATGCCTCGGTATTTTATTGATAGAAAGGGGAAGAAACCTCAAGAAAGGACTACAACACACGGAGAACTTTCTGTGGCCAGAGCAGGAGAGCTCTCTCCACTCACCTCACCAAAACTAGTGACCTTACACAATACTCTCGATACCTACTGTGCTGCACATTACTCCATTTATACTTGACACACACACACACACAAGTTCTCCCGTGTGACTCATTTACAAAGACCCTAATGGCCCGTTCGCTTCATGGTCTTAAGTCGGATTAGCCAAACTGGACTGACTAATCCGGTGTTCGCTTGGCGGATTAACTAATCCATGGGACTATTTAATACCTAATACAAGTGACTAAACTAAACCATCCTTTTTGGGCTCCTTAGTTAGTCCGGATGGTGGAGTCTGCTTGTGACAAAAATACCCCTCACTTAACTCAATACACACAAAAGATCCTTGTTCTTGGCCTACGAATCCTTCTTCGCCTACATCCTTCTTCTTTGCCATGGCTAGCGGCTTGTTCGTGCATCTTGTGCTTGAGGTGGCGGCGTTCTTCGGGAAGCGCGACGAGGTTGGAGAATACAAGGCCGCCATAGCAGATGTGGAAAAGAGGGTCGTGGGAGCTGTTGAGGATGTACTTGCAGTGGTACTTGTCCATAATCTCCTCCTTCGTGAGAAACAAGAATTCGATTTGGGAATAACCGATTTCATTAATCTCTTCTTTTCAAGTGTTTGGTGTTTTTTCTTTTTCTTTTTTTTTTTTGAAAACTTAACTACAATGGCCAAGAACGCGAAGATTGAACGGATCCGTGCTCTGTTTTTGCAAAATTTCACTAAAAAACAATTGATTATGTGTATGGGTATTCTAGCTTTGATTCTGATGTATCAATTTCACTCAACATAACAAGAGCAAATCCTTCAAGAATCACTACTGTTTGATTAATTGAGAGAATTGGTGGTGGAGCAAGAGTAAGAGCTCTGCACTCATCGTCATCTTTGACACTGTCGTCAAGAGGGATCGAGATTGCTAGCTCGAGAGGAAGTCAAAGTAATGGTGGGTGGCTAGATTTCTATGACTACATGAGGTCTTTGTATAGGGAGATTGCTCACAGCGCTCGCTTACTTGATGCAGTTGGGGATTTCGTGCAGGCGCAATCGATGGCTAAGTGTTGATTTGGGTGTATAGAGGAAGGGGTAAGTTGGTCATTTCACCATCACAAAAAACATGTTATCCCAATGTTAAGACACCCAACCAAACAAGTAACAAACTTGGGACTAAGTAGTTAATCCAAGTCACAATCCTTTGTATAAGTTAATCCCATAAACTAAGGATAGTTGGATTTGTGAACCGAACAGGCCATAAATACGCACACCTTACGATTTCTAACAACTTTTCTCTACTCACTGGCCCAAGTGGGCCTCTCGAAACCAACTCCTTAGTGGGATGATTTGGTGCTCTTCTTCTCCCTATGCTTGTACACCTTGGTGAGGACTTGAGTGCCCCGGTTGCTAACAAAATATCAAGTCTTGTTTGTTACTAACTTACCACATTGTTTTCCTAAAAAAAAAAAAAAAAAAAAAAAAAAAAAAAAACTTGCCAAATTGTTATCAATATTTTACTAGTTTTCAATAATAAGAACAATCTTCTTTGCTTCTTTCAGAATTCCGCTTTGAAGTTGTTCTACTAATTATCTTTACTCTTCTTCCAATGTTGCTAATAGTACCAAGTATTTTTGCAAAATATGAGCATTTTACCAAGTGAAAAATCGAACCAATGATACAAATAAGAATATATGATCAGGAAGCATCCCTACATATTTCTCTATCTTATTTCCTCATTTTATAAAAATTCACTTTTGTCTCACCTTGTCAATGTCAAGTTATTTATGCATCCATTGGACGGGGTATTTCTTTCCATGTGCACTTGTTACCTCAACATTATCCTCTGTTTTCCATATGTCAAGAAGCATATTGATTGTTGTACCTTTCTAAGACTTTCCAAAAATTTTCCAACATCTTCTTAAGACTTCGTTCACATCATCTTGGAAACTAATAGATGGAGCTAGAAAAATCTTTAAGACGACCAAGTTACCAATAATAATGCCACTAACTTCAGCATTTTTTATAAGAAACTTAGTCATGTAAATACCTTATCCTCCATCAATTTTCTGAGCTTTCAAGGGTGGTTATTTTTGACATTAATTCGCAGTCTGGGTTTTTAAAAATAGACTTAATGGAAACGGTAGTTTCAAGAACCAGCACAGATTTAGTGATGACAAAAATACATTGTGTATAGCAAGTTTGTGATAACTGATAAGAACCTTGATCTTATCCAATTGAATTCAAGAGAAAAGTACAGATTCACAAAACAACAAGAATCTCTGGACTTGCGGTTTGAAAACAAGAAAGAGAGAAAGGAATGCAAAGAACACCCAACAAGAGAGACACCTTACTTTTCTTCCCAAACCCACAATGGGTCATCCTAATTTCAATCAACTATTCCAAATTTAATTCAATTTTTCATTCACTTGTATGGATTTAGCAAAATGAATGATAGTACATTAATCTTCATGTAAAAATTCGCACATTCTTACAAGGATCCCACTCCAAACGGCTTATGCCTACACGCTATTAATATGTAAGTTAATGATCAGTGTGCAATAAAACTTATTATTCCAGCAAAAGATTTATATGCATAGTCAGTTGATAAAATTAATATGCATAGTCAATTAACATGTAAGTTGGGATTGTGGCTTTGTCGTTGTTGTTGAATCATCCTCATTCATCACTGCACTTTTTGGTCTTTTCTTTGAACAGTTTGAATGACAGCCAAAAATCATGAGAGTGTATTGCTTGAGATGCCAAGATCTTCAGTGCTTTTCTTGTTGCTAAAATATAAATTGTATTTTGTTTTATTAAGTAAATATCATAATAACCGGCTGTGAAGCAAATTTCAATCTAAAAAGACCATATATAAAATTTTATTTAAAACTCAAACTTTGAGTTATAGCTATCAACAATCTTAATACACACGTAACTTATTGATGGTTAACACAACAATCAAGCATTGCTCAATATATAAGCTATGATGGATGATCCAATATTGTCTTTATTGATCAATCCTACTTATAAACTTGACTCTTTCAAAGAAAAAATATGCGTTATCAATGCTTAAATAACGCAAAAATTGATAATGAAAAGCTTCGTGCTGAACATCTTTTTTCCTCTTTTTTTTTTTTTTTTTAGTTTGATCATTGATGTAGGTTTGTCCTGAAACAATGTTGATTATCTATGAAAATTAAGTTTTGATTTCTAAATCTCTTTTCTTTTAATTTTCTTGGAATTCTAGAAATATTATGAATTCTTTTCCTATTATCTTGTCGAGATTTTCTATTTTACACTGATTTTTTATGGAATTAGAGAAGCATAAAAAAAATATGACGGAGTTTTTTGGAATTTACAGTTAAAATGCATGTTTTATGGTTAATTATCCAACTACCCATACAAAATTGTGACTTTCTTTCTCAGTTGTGCGAATGAAATATTTTGCATGCCTCGCATGTGTTTGATGCCTTATTATTCTTATGTACTTATGTTAGCTGAAAGTCTCTCTAAATTTGTAATGCTCCAAATTTTGATATGACTTTAAGCTAGTGTGAGTTTTTATAATCATTTTTAAATATTGAATAATTGGCGGGTTGTCTTCTAGATACGTCAAGTTGTTAAAAGATGGTGTTTGATTTGCAGATAGGGGAAACAAAGGTTTTTCTGAGAGCTAATCAGATGGCCGAGTTAGACGCTGCAAGAGCAGTGATCCTTGCGAAAGCAGCTATAGTTATTCAAAGGAATGTACGGGCGCATATTAGTCAAAAAAGATTTGTTGCATTAAAGCATGCTTCTATTTTTATACAGTCTTTTTGGAGAGGTAAATACTAAATACAAAATATATTTGAAATTGTCTGATCAACTGGAATTATCTAGCTATATGGTTTTGAAAATAATATACTTCTTACGTTTGTGGTGATATAGGAAGGAAGGATTACAAATTGTACATTCACATGAAAAGGGAATCAGCAACTATAAAAATCCAAAAAAATATGCGCAGACATTTAAGCAGGAAAGCTTATACCCAGTTGTACTTGTCAGTACTTGTCTTGCAAACGCAGTTAAGAGGATCGATTGCTCATCACACACTTAGGCTCCGAAAGAAAAGTAAAGCTGCTACTCGTATTCAGGTATCTAACCTTGATTTCATGTTTGCAATTTTGACTCATTTAATCTTGTTATTGATTAAGCATGAAGATACATTTTTTTTCACACGAATAAGACATGCTAATTGAACAAAAAAAATTATTCCTCCTAAATAGCACTTGATATATTCACATGTGAACTTGTGATTCAGGTACATGTGTAAATACTTAATTCTTGTTTACTAGCTATGTTATCCTGGTGTCTTATCCTACAAGGGAATAAGATAAATACATGACATGTATCAGGCCCAATGGCGTTGTCACAGACTATCTTCTATGTATAATAAAGAAAAGGAGGCATCAATAGTTTTCCAATCAAAATGGAGAGGAAGGACAGCGAGGAGAGAGCTTAGGCAACTCAAGATGGTGAGTATAATTAAATTTCTTTATTAGTAATTTTTATCTCTTTTTCTTCAGTGCTTTCTTCTTACTTGATGGAGAAACTCTCTATTATCCACAACACATGATGGAGATTTTCGTGAGAAGATACCTAGAATTTATGGCCATGACAAAAAAAAGGAACATAGGGTCAGATTTTCAAATAAGTAACGAATCTCTCTAAATTGCTTTATACATGCAAGGAATGTAACTATGCCAACCACATGGTATTCTTCTTTGGTGTTCTGCAGTCTTTTCCCCATGAAAAAACTGTCTACAAATTTGTAGTGAAAGGTTTCCATCATGTCATAGATGTAGGTGTTAATCTATTGTCTAGTATTTGCTTAATTAGGAAAGAAAATGTCTTGATAGACAGACTTGGTTGATCTAATCATAAAGGCACGTTCTTTCTTTGACCAAAAGGACAACAAGATATTTGGAAGCGTAGATCAAGCTCTTCCATTGTGCTCGATTTAGTGAAATTGATGGTTTGCTTTCCAACTAATTTGGGATAGTATTTTTTTGTTGTCAATAACGATGATGACTAGATTTAGTAATCCTACTTACAACCTCTAGTAGAATTCAATCTAAGTCCCTATGTTTTCTTTCATGAAATGACTACAAGGGGTGTCTGGGCCCCGTGGAATGGGGTATCATCCTCAAACTGGTTCCTTGGCACTTGGCAGCCTGTAAACTTAACTATACTAATCCCTCTAGCTATCCTGGGTTCAAAGACAAGTTTTGGAGGGGTTCCCTAGTGGCTGGTTCTTGGTAATTTTTTTTTAAAATTTTTTCTTTCAGATGGCATATTCAAAATATCTTTCTACATTGGTTATTAAAAGAAATTGATTAGAGAATTAGCCTCTAAAAGAATCCTTGGTTTGTAGTATTAGAGATAATGCTTCAACAAGCACGGGGTTACGTAGTAGTTGATGTCAATTAATAACCTCTAAACCTCTAAAAAAGTGAAGGTTCATGGTAGTGTTACCAAATAACTTTCCTCAATTAATATTCTTTCTTTCTTTATTCCTTATACTTGCAAGCACAAATTACTTTAAATTAGTTTTCAGTCCAACAAATGCTTTTCATTTTGACAAAATGAATATACTGCCTTTTTTCGCCATCAATTAATTCTCAGTTTTTCTTTTAAAAAAATATGATAGTTCACCTTTCGGTTAGTAGAGTATAGAATATGTAGTATCTCTGGTTAGAATTTCCTTCCTCAAGTTTTTGTAAGGGGAAGATCCAAAGTTTCAACTTTTTATCTACTGACTGAAAATATTAAATTGATCGACCTGTCTCTTCTGATGATTACAACTAACAAATATCATTAAGCTTTCCTTGAAGATCCTTTTTGGGAGTTGTGGTATGGTGGCCTGAATAAAATTAATAATGCTCTTTGCCTATCTTGAATTTATTAAAATATCTCTTTTGTTTTTCTCTTCTTTCATAACATTTACAATGTTTTAAAGGCTGCAAGGGAATCAAGCGCGCTAAAAGAGGCAAAAGAAAGGCTTCAAAGACAAGTGGATGAACTCACAAACCAACTGCGATTTGAGAGAAGGTTAAGGGTAATGCTGCTTTGAATTTGTATGCATATCCTAACTCCTAAGTTTTTTTGATAATTATCCTAACGCCTAAGTTGAAATTGTCCATGTGTTCTGGATCTAATAAGATGACATGCTCTTTTTTCGTACTATTTTGTCAATAATCATTTGGAAATGAGCTATTAAATATGACATTTTGGGCGTACATAATTTTTACTACCTCATTCCTTTTTATTGTTTTGTATTTTTCTTTTGTGAAATTCGTTTAGCCTTGACTTATAAGGACTAATATTTTCACTTTGTTATGGTGAGGTTTATGAGAACTTTCACTGAGATATTAATCATCTGTGCAGCTTGATTTGGAAGAAGCAAGTAAACGGGAGAAATCTAAAATGCAACACTCTTCACTAGCTATGCAAGATAACTCTAGTGAAAATAACTCATTTGTTGCGGAGGAAAAAGGGAATGAATTAATGGATGTTGAAACAGTTGGTTCTGCTACACCCGAAATTGAAAGTTTGAAGGTAACTATGACTATTAAGTGTCGAAATTATGCTCGTCTTCTCTGTTCTTTGGTTTACATGACCTAAATTGGTTACTCCTTGAGAATTTGACACTTTTATATTGTCTTATTCCTATTCAGTAAGCCAGGAAATTTATTTATTATTTTTTTTACTAGAAGAATGACATAATATGTGAATCTTACGGGATTCATTTATTTTATATGGCATAAATGATGCATGCCTTTCGTACTATAATGTAATGCAATGTCAACATAGGATTGATGTTACTAGTTCATGATAATATATCATTTTCGTACTTGTGTGCCATATGCTAATTTCTAAGCTTATTGTCTGCTGCATTTACATAAATCTTTTCTCTTAAAAGTACTTCCGTTCTATTTACTGAATGCTGATTTGTTAACAGGCCTTGCTGCATTTAGAGAAACAAAGAGCGGATGAGTACGAAAAGAAATGTATTGAAGTTCAAAAGTCTAATGATGAAAAATTAATGACGATAAAAGAAACAGAAGGAAAAGTAGATCAACTTCAGAAATCTTTTGCCAGGTACAAAATTTCTACTGCAGCATCTATTTTATAATGACTTCCAAAGGTTGCTCAAGGTGGAAACCAATCCCTTGCAATGACTACAACGAGTATCGTGGTACCCCATTTAACAATGTTTGAAGAAATTTATTGTACGCATAGATTAGTAATGTGCAATGTGCTTGCTTCACCATTGATCCTCGTTGGATGACTGACTGAAACAACAACAACCAAACTTCACTCCCAAGTTAGTGATCGACTCAAAATAAATTTATATTCAAAGGGATATGAAGTTTTGCCTTTAAGATTTAGTTAATCGTTACACACATTTTCTAAGATGAAAGTGAGGTGGTATTTTATTTTCCCAATACTTAAAAGCTAATAATATTACCACCGACAGGGGTGGCGGAGTGGCGCATGTACTACTTGATGGTTTCTTCACAAGAAGGGGTCGTGTGTTCGAGTCCTTGCGTCGACAATGAAACCTTTTCCCGGTGGTTTCTCCCAGTCAATGGGTTTGGTGGGACTGACTCGACCCTATAGAATTAGTCATACCCAAAGGGTGCGGATACCCATAGTTATCAAAAAAATAGAAGCCAGTAATATTTAGATGGTTCCAAAGCATGGATACACCATCAACATGACATGATGTCAATTCCAATGAAAGTAAGCATCAACCATAGAAATCGTGTTCCCTGCAACACAAACAAGCCAATGATATTGAGATGGTTCCAAAGCATGGACACACTGCTAGTAGGATCTCAATTCCAATGTCAGTAAAGATCAACAATATAAATCATGTTCACCAAGTAGATGCTATGCAATTTAATCTGAATAACGACGACAGTTATCACTAATCATTCATTAGATCACCAAGTGTGTAATCTAATTCAAATTAAAAATCTCTTACGCTACTTAAATTGCTTATGTAAAAGTCCTTTTTTATTATAGATTCTACTACTTAAAATTTGTATTTCACAATTTCTGAATAGTTAGGAATCTCCTGCTCTTCTAGCAATACATTTATCTATATTTTTATATTAATTAAATATGTGTATATATCATATATTCAACAATATATACATGGAAGGTAAAAATATTCTTAACCAAGCCAAATTACTTGCCTATTACCTTGCACACCCACCAAGTAGTACTTTATGCACGCACATAATCTAGATTCAATATATATATTCACATCAAATCCGTTTCAAGTTTCTACGAGTGACTAAATGAGACCAAGCTTAAATTCAAGGCTAGACAAATTATTTCAAAATTCTTAACTATACCCTTATTATTAAATGTTGAGGACTCCAATCATTGAGTCACTCAACAGTGACCAGATTCTTTAATAGGGGTTTTCCTATGGTATTGACTATTAAGATAGCTTGAGGCCACGACCTATTTGGTTGTTGATTTTGTAGAAAATATTCATCCCAATCAACAAAATTGTTAATAACCACCGGTTTGCTAATTTGTTCAATAAATTGTTAGGTTTCATGCTTCACTTAAGAGAATGATGTACAATTGGTTTTCATATGTCTAAAAGATACTAATCAATTTCAATATGCTCTTAAAGTTCTCCCCTACATTTCCTTCCAAACATTTATGATTGTGATTTACTAATTAGTTCTCTAGTTATGTGTATTGTGGGGAACAAAAAAATAATTCAGATTCATTGTGGCCTTTTGTATGTCTGTTGTAGTAGTCCCACCAAAAAATGTCTGTTGTAGTTCAGATCATTTAGTGTGTCTATTTTCTTTTGAGATTTTCCATTTTTGTCGTCATTATCCTGCTGGTTATCACATGATTTTGTAATCGTTCCAATGTTATCCTTTTACAAGTCCTTTGCCTATAACTGCCTTAAAAACGTTTCCAGGGCCATTCATAACTAAGAAACTATCATAGTTTTAATACTGCATTTTTTCTAATCAAAATTATAATGTTAACTCTGACATTTACCATTGGCATGCAGAGTATATGTTTCACATTTTTTAGTCTCGCACTGTAACTGTTTTAAGAAATTGAATTTCATGTTTGTAGTTCATTTCATTTTTCCCTCTAAAATTTTGGGCGTAAAACCAATTGATATAAATTGTCCAATTCCCAATTTGGAGAACTTATTTCCTTAATGAGGTACTAGTATTACTTGAGTATGCTTACTAGTCTTCCACGGTGTGTGTAGCATAACACATTTTTTATTCAGAATTGGAAAATGACTGTCTCGTTGTACTTGAAGTCCTTTTGGTCGTTGGTTAGGATATGAAAATGAATTCTGCTATCCTCTCTCATGGGCATTCCTATGTGATTTCTTCATCGATTTCATAAATTTTGATTTAGTAATACAGGTTATTCAGGGTGGCACTTGTGTGATGTCATGTCACCATGTTATTTCAGACTAGATATATGTACTTGGTTTTGCCTTATCTTTATGGTCATGGGTGATAATCATGAGATTTGCTCTTTTGTTCTCAACTTTTTTTTTTTTTTTTTTGGGGGAAACTTTCGTTCTCAATTTCAAGTGCATGATATGGCAGGACAAGTTTTTAATTCCATAAACATTGTAGTCTGCTTTGAAGGGAACTTCTCTTGTATTGGATCTTTTCAATCTATTGTAAAGACCCATAGATTGAATAATACCAAACAAGTAAAGGATTTCCTGCATCAAGTTTCATTCGAAAGTCTTGCATTTCCTTTAGAGTTATACTTCTTTTAGACTGCGATTGATTTTGCTGTCAAATTAAGCAAAAAAAAAAAAAAGAGTAAGCATGAATAGAAGACTTGCAACAATTCAGGGTAACCTTTCTGTTCAAAACCTTTGGTTAAATATTTCATGTCTTTAAAATAAGAGAAGAAAAGCTACACATTTGAAGTGAGTAGCGATGAAAAGTTTCTTCCACATGGAGGTCTAAATCCGTAGCTGGTCTGTGAATTTCAGGATGGCAAAATGCTTCTCAGATCAAATCCTGGAGCTGAAAATGATATTGCACAACTCCTCAGATTTGTGCTCAATTACAATACCCTCTAACCCATATGCATCCTTTGACATTGATGATGATGACCAAGCTGAAGTCGTTTCTCCTACCTTCACTTTTCCAATACCTTCTTCGACACCGACAGCTGTATCTTCCCTCACTCCTGATGCTCTACGCCAGATTGTTCAGGATCTCTCTCCCACAGAGAAGTCAGGTCTGTCTTTTTATCTTATTAGTGTCAATTTAAACTTGCTCGGTTGATATACTCAATTATACCAAATTGTGAAGTAGTCTGCATCACAGTCCTCTTAGTCACCTTTATATTGTCAATCTGCTGTCTGCTGTGATCGACAAGTGATGTCATTCAACATTTCTTTATATATATATAATATATATATATATATATATATAAATATTAGATTATAACTTGTTTATTATATCCCATTTAATCTCTATGAGTGGAGTCGATTGCTGCCATTATGTTGAACAAGGCTAATTTTCTTTTGATGATTTTTCATTGTCCAGGGGATGAAAATAATTGGGAAAATCAGCGGCAAGAGGCATTTGACGACTTCTTCTGATGAATTTTTCAATTAGCTTTACTTTTTTTTTTTTTTTTAGGTTTGGCCTTCCTTTTTATTTTTTCTTTTTATTTCTATTTTTTATCTTTCTTTATTTTTTGATTCACTTCTCTTATTTTTGGAAAGAAAAGGGAAGCAGGTTCCCCATAGCACAAGATGCTGAAAAGTGTACGATGGGGTCTTTGGCAACAATCCCATCATCAACTTAGCCCATTCATATCTTCCAAGACTTTCGTCTGTATATTATTGAACATTAGAGAATTCATGTACTTACTTTTCGCTGATCATTCTTCTTGTTATATTTGTACTCTAGATTCTTCAATATGATAACTAGTGATTATGATAGATAAGCAACCCTAGTTACATATTGTGTCACAAGGTGCTTTCAATTGGTAACATACCATAGAGCTATACCTTTCATGGAACAATTCATCTACACATTTTTTTTCTTTGATTTTCTTTCAAGCTTTTCACTGTCTCCCCTACAATGTGCGCTCCAAATGATATCGTGCAACTGTACATTTGCACATTGTTCTTGCGAAATCTCAAAGTGAGCCGCTATGCATTGAACAGAGCCGCAAGTATATGACTTCGATGCAAGTAATAGTGGCACCAAATCTAAATTTTGTGTTGGGTTGTCGATTTCACAAGGATGGTACTATAAAAAGTTTGTGGTTTTGAAACTAAATTAAACACTATAATTGAAATCTAACTAGAGCAATGTAATGTAAAATTGGATTTTCCCAATGGAGAGAGGTTCCTAGGGAGTCAATTTCACCTAAGTTGTATTCCTTTAAACCAAACTGATTTTAGAGTCTCATAATTAGTGTGAAGATAGGCGAATTTAATAAAATTCACTTCACTCCGAAGTCTCGGTGGTGAAGATTCTAGTACTGCCTTAGGACTTCGTCGGTTGGTGTGAATATCATAAGTGTGAAACCACATTAGGCGTTAAATTCAAATGCCTCTCTAGTCAATGACTATCAGTCGATGCATTATTATATGCTCTAAAGATGCGTTTTCTCCAATTTCGGGTCAAATGCCCAAATGGTCATGGTGGCTTCAAATCCTAGGTTCTACGCAAACTTGGCCAAGGTAATCGCAGCATAAGCACAAGAACACATAAAACAACACAACGAATTGAGAGAACTAACAAATTTACATTACATCAAAGGGTTTCCAATTTGGGATCCATTGATCCCTTGAACAAAAGGGACTACCCCATATTAAGGTAAGAAACAACAAATTATAGTGAAAAGCCAAAGAAAACATGGAATCAATACCTATAATTCAAAGAAGAATCATCAAGTTTTGCTCTAAACCCTAGCCTCCACAAGTTCTCCAAAGAAAAAGTTATGTCTAACCATAAATTTAAGTCCTATTTATACCACCAAGGCAATTTGGTCCAAAAAATTACACAAAACCCCTAAAAATCCAAATTTTTTGCTATTTTTCGTGTTTCCAGCAGGTGGCGCTGGTTTGGGAGCCGGGGCACTAGTCTAGGAGTCAAGGTGCCAAGCTAGGCCCCTTAGTGCCTAGCCAATTTGGGATTGTTTTTGAGCGCCTGGGTTGAGGCCCGACGCTAGGGTTGGGAATTGGGGGCGCCTGGCTTGAATTCAGTGCATATTCTTCAACTTGCGACGCAATTTTGGAGCACTTAGAGTTCTAATTTGACGAAGCTTGTGATTCTTGAAAACATTGGGCTCTGAGTGCACTTTCCAACTGAAGAAATTGTAGATCATTTGGATTTGAAACGAGAGAGATATGTCAAAAACACTAAAGCTTGTTCAAAATGGAATTTATCGAAACTTAGCCAATTCGATGTCATTCTTGCCCAAACCTTGTATTCTCATCACAAAACCTCCAAAAGTCTTTAAAACACATCGAACCATATGATATATCATCATTTCACTACTCGTCCTCGGACTCGCTTTCTTTCTTCTCGCCCATTCCTTGTTCGCCTCACTTGACCCGTCAAACCATTAAATCACATTCTCATCATGCCACACCAACAAAATACCCCGAATTAGTGCATATTCACTTATCGTTGGCCCGAGTTATTAATATAATACTACTTATAAAAGTCTTAAAATAAGCATCGCAACCCCAGACTTGAGACTTTGTACATCCCGAGCAAATAAGCATTAAAACAAACAGATGCGATTTATTTCATCCTATTTAACCACTGCCTCTACTTTATTTCATCAAAACTAGTAATCAACTCAAGCACACATAGTAAATGGAAGCAATGCTTTCAATATGCAATTCTTCTCAAATCTCAACCTCAGTGGCTAAACCAAATTTTGACTCAACCCAAGACATTTTAATTGCCCAAGTGCTTAGCTTTTCAACCCAACCTTCACAAAAACTCACTTTCGATAACCCGAATGCAAGTCCGAGATTCTAGCCTCAACTACTAGAAAAAGTCCACAAAAAGATTTGAAACTTTGATGATTTTTCATTTAAAGCATCAACGTCCAAGAAAGTTCATATGCAAATTTGTCGGTCCACTTTTCACCATCATCGAACTTAAAAGGCTAGCCATGACTTTGGCTATCAAAAAGCGAATAAATCAGCTCAAAATAAGTTAGAGAGACTTCACAAACCCCTTCCCTACAAATAGAGAGCATTTACAAAGATTAAATTAACAAAAACACAAACTTTTCCACTAATTTTGGAGTTTCACCATTCATTTTTTCACTTAATCATACTACTTCTTATTTTTCTTTTTCTTTAGACTTTATTTGGTGGATTCACTAATTTTCTTTTCAAAATCCTTTTTTTTTCTCGGGCTGATGTCATTCTTTCACTACACTTTTCAAGCTCTTTTTCTTCATGGATAAGGATTGCTAACCACTTTAATTTTAGGTGGTCTAAGGCTTTCGGCTAGGGACAATGTTCGGTGCGAAGAGGAGCATAATAAATAAGGCTCAACGGGATAAACTAATGATAGCATGTGTGGGAATGATACATAGGATAATGAGGTATATAATTCAAACAAGGCCTATCTCCTTTTCTCAATCAGTTAAGTGTGGATATTTATCACCTCGAGTGGACCTAGAACAAGTTCTAAAATCCCCAAATCCTTATCAAGGTCCTCCAATTTTAAGTTTATCCTCATTGGTATCAGCTTAGATCCTTCCCTACACTAGGCTCTTACAATAAATTCTTAATTCATCCAAGCTGAATACTTAAGCGCAATAATCCTTTAATCGACCCTGAGTATTTTGCCACATTGGTTTTGAAAAAATGTCATCTTAAATTGTCAGCCACATCGAAAGAAAATAAAGAGAATAATACTCATTCTTATGCACATGCTTGCAAAAATCCATCATAACCACCACTTAACCGCCTAAATAGGCATTATGCACCCCTAAACTTAAGATTTTCATTACCTCAATGAACCATAATATGAGCAAAAAGGAGGGCAAGATCCAACACCAAAATATCATCATCCACAATAAAGAAACCAACAAAGAATTTGAAATAAAATACTAAAGAAAAAAACACTCCCATGAGTAGTGTTAGTGCCTTCTAAGTTTCTCTCATTCATTCCAGAATTTCCTTGGTACTCCCTCAAACTTAAGTCTCATCAACTTATTATTCACACCATGTGTGTTTCATAGTCTCATCACGGTCTACCAATTCTGTGACGACCCAAAAACCTAAAAATCCATCCCGAGGGCAATTCAGTAATTTTGTAAAAAAAAACCTTCACTATTGGTTTTAAGTATATAAATCACATTAAGAGGAGAAAGGGATATGAAAGTAAAGGAGAGCTCTAATGGTGGCATAGGTGGAGAAAAGACTCTCAAATCACGACTGGACTCATTTTGAAGGGATTTGAACAAATAATGTGAGCCTTTAAAAATTTTATAGTTTTATGCCAAAAATTTGGTATCAAAGAACCCCGCAGAAAGGGGGCGGTGCCGCCACGGCATCGCCAGCGAGGGTGGTGGCAGTCTGCTGTCGCCATCATCGGCGAGGAACCGCGGTGGCTGCCATTGCCGGAGGGGCCTCCTAGTGGAGGGCTACGCAAGGCCGAGAGGACTCTGGGTATCGCGCCGAGACGTGACGAGAGATAGAATTACTCGCTAGGTAATGTGGTGGCGGTGGTGTACAACCGAGAATTTGGTAATAGTCTAGGTTGTACCATGGCGTGAGTGTTAGAGTAGGCTCGGTCGTGTTTGGCCGAGAGCAAGGCGAATTGCAATGGTCAACACATCTCGGTGGAGGACAACCGAGACCTTTTCATTGGACTCGGTTGTACACGACGATATATTAGAGGAATTGTCGGTCATGGGTGACCGAGAATATGTGTTGTTTCACAAACCTGCTTGACCGAGACATAAGAAATGGATGATTTGGACATTTTTGTTTTGTAAATTTAATTTGGGATATGTTCCATGCGCTTGTATGTTGTAATTTATTCGGTATGGCTCGTCGAAGCTACGGAGTGAGTAGGCAAGAATTTGGGAGCCGAGGTCCCGAGGCCTAACCTAGGGGCGAGGTGGCGGGAGACCCTGACGACAAGATCGTGACCGGAAAGAGAAAGAGAAGGAGAATGCGGATGGTAAGGGCAAGCGCGAAGGTAGATGGCACTCGTGGAAGGTTACATTTGCACGATGAGGGTTCGACCCTCAATGCCGGCGACTGAGGATCGTTGTTGCCGGAGGAGAAGAGGAGAGGCATGCATCCGAGTCCAGTAGAGTGACTCTTCGAGAGACGGAGAACCCGATAGAAACAGATCGTAATGTGGGGGGAACAAGAGAGGTGGAGTCGGCCATGATGAAGGAGAGCCGGAAGTGGGTGTTGAAGATCGTAATGTGGGGGGAGCAGAGAGGTGGAGCAAGAGAGGTGGAGCCGGCCATGATGAACAAGACAATTGGGAGCGATGGAGGAACCATGTGTTGGCTCCTGAAGTTCGGGGGCGAGAAGGCAAGATTTGAGTTTTTGGCTACACAGAGTACCTCCCTTGGTTCGTCAAAGTGTCTCATCCCGTTATCACGAATCCGAGCTTTGAGGACCTTGTAATGGTGTCCTCAACCATCGCAGATAACGAGATACTTGAGGTATTCGATTGGTTATACGTATTATGCATTTATAAGTAATTCCGAAATGTTGAGTATTTGATAACCCGATATTTTTCATCGGCGTAATAGGCGAGCGTTGGACGCGGCGTTGCGATGGATGGACCTCCCCGAGAGATGTCTACGTTTGACTCGGCGAGGACCACTCGATCGACATGGTCAACCTCCTTCTCGGGAAGGACTTTCGGTCCCACCCCACGAGTACATTTCCCGCGACCGCAACCGGCACAACCACGACAACCGGGACCTACCGAACAAGGCCGAGGCACTCCCAAAGCATGGTAGCACTTCGTCACCCCAACCCAGCCACACACCACTCTTAGGCGAGGCCGATGTCTTGGGCCAGAAGAGAATGCATGGGAAGGAGTATCGAGGAAGAATATGAAAAAACCCAAGCAATGATCAGCCGATATCGGAGGGATAGACATTTGTACTACATTTTTATGACATTTTTAAATGGTTGATGTGTTCCCGTTGCCTGTTGAATACATTTGCATGACAGTTTATAATGTTTCAGTGCCCATTTTTTTTGGTTGGCATTTGTGTTTGTATCCATCTGATATCTCGGTCAAGCAGGGCCGACACCCATCTATAATTTTCGGTACTTATCCGCGGAGACCATAGGTGGCGTTATCGGTATTGCGTGTCGGAGCTTTGGCGTCAAGTCTCGGGGGCGTACGTCCGAAGTGTCAACCATTCGTCTCGGTCATCCATGACCGAAACGAATGTTCCAGTAACCAGTTCCAACTGCAAATACAAATAACTTTAACGCATGACCGAAACGAATGTAACTGCACAACAATACCCGAGTCGATAGGGTAAATTCATTCATTCTATATCCACGCAAGTTGAAAGCTAACTTTCAAAATAACTACATGTACAACCGCCCAAATTTAGAGGTATTAGTTGTAACACTACGGTGTACTTAAATCTACAACGGATATGGTGGCATCAAGTAAAGTTGCAATGGGCGCGATGGCTCGGAATACGAATCTATCTCGCCAACCTTTCGCAATATCCCGAACATACCGTACCCATGACGGGTATAAGGATGGCAATGGTGCATTCGTGCTTAGCAGCTTTTGTCAATTTGAAAAGTATGACATGACCATATTGTCGGAAACAAAAAAACAATTCAACCAAATTCTACGGACGATCCTCCACCCGTCGACATCGGCTAGTCCAAGCCCGGGACGCAACACACCTATATCCACAATTCCCATCGGCAAGCACATCGATGATCCCTCAACATGTAGCAACCAATCCGGTTCTACGCAATGACCGTAAGCCATGTTAGTTGCACTTTGCGTGCGACGACCGCCACGACGCATTTTAGGAACAACTTTACTTTTCTTCTCGCTAGAACAGGAGCCTCCCGAGTCGATAGCACGTACTCAAATCCGCTCGACAACCGTCTCGTTGAAGAATCGTCACCATCGTGTTTTCTCTTCAAGACCCGGTGTCCTCCCTTTTGTCTTAATTTTTGCTTGTGGCAGGCATGACAACTGGTGTAGACGAAGGTCGACTAATCTCCCGAGTCGCTTGAATAATCCCGAGTCGATCGTCCTCATTACTACAAGCATGGAACTTTTCCAACACCCTTTCAATCTCATCGTGCACGTTGTACCCAGACGAGTCCACCGGACTCTCTGGGTATCATACTCAACTTTCGCCAAGTAAACATGAATGTCCTCGAGAGGGATGGGCGACCCAAAGCAAATATATGATGGTTCAGCCTCATGTGCACAAGGAAGGCCATGTGTGGTGCGTATCGCGCAACCACAACAGTGGAATCGTGACCAACATCCTCTCCACGTGTCAATTCATCTCTAATTAGCCTAAGCGCCGTTGAGAGACATAACCGCGCAATCGTCGATACAACTCAAGAACGTACTCATGTTGGACGACATTCAAACTTAGCTCAAACGATGCCTTGATATTGTTGTGTTGGATTCTAAGGAGTCCATCAACCACATGCCATAGGGTCTCAAAATTGCTGATTGTTCCCGAGGTGTACCTTCGAGTAGAATGCGCAGACTCCACCCTCTCGCGTTGTCGTTTCCCCAAAGTGCATAAGTCTATTTGTCCAAGCCGAGACAAATTTCTCCTTGTAGTTCTTTAACCATGTGTTGTCCAAGTACTCCGTAAGACCCTTTACATGCCCAAACTCACAACGCATGTCATTCGCCCTAACTTCGAATAAGACCTCCGAAGTCGGCATACATCACGCTCGTCCACCTATCCATAAACGCGCAAAACCATCGTTCTTCCCAAACATCTTCTTAGTCTTGGACAATACTACTTTGTTGATGTGCCAAGAGCAAAAGGAGGTGAGACGAGGCCGGAAAAACTTCTTCTATGACACTAATAAGGGCTAAGTCCCTATCAGTAACAAACACGTCAAAGCTTAGGCCACCCATCCAATATGGATCTCAACTTCTCAAGTGTCCAAACATAATGCCCATGATTCTCGATGATAAGAATGCGAACCCAACGGAGAACGTCAAGTGCGTACAAGTGATGCCAACAATCTCCAACAAAGGCATTCGGTACCTATTTGTCTTGTACGTGCAATCCAACAAAATAACCGATGGAAAACACCGACCAACTTTATCGAGTCGGGATGTGACCAAAATAACTCCGTTACAACATTCGTAACGGGATCCTTCCTATGCCATGACAAGTCACTTATTCTTCTCCAATATGTGCAACAATTGTTGCATTTGAGTCCTCCCACCCGCCTCCTCATTTCGGGCTTTTTGTCTTGCATTATATATAGTCCTCATTGTCGATACGTTACTAATGTCTCTTTGCTTCAACGTATTTAGGATGTCTCTTGGCTTCACATTCCCCTTTGTCATTTGCACTACAACTTCCCGCTTCCGCCTTATCCAATCTCCGGCAAAAGAATGGCCAGTCCAAGTTTTTTGCGGGCTCGTGATTGTGCCTCCCACATATAATGATGATATACCACAACGAGTCAAGCATTTTCCTTTACGTTGATAAGGAAAGGGCATCCACATTTCTTGGTACCGGTTTGAGTCCTCGACGTTTCCTCTTCTTGATCTCATTTCTTGGTTTCAAAGCAATTTTTTGCTTTACCTATCCCAACTCTTTGTGACATTCCCCTATAAGTCCCCGACCTCTCACAGGCAATTTTCACCATTCCCGCGCTTAATGCCCCTAGGCGTCAGAGTGCTTTGTCACTAGCACGAACATGTTCTCACGGCCTATCATTTGAAGCCATGAAACCGTCGCTTCTCTAGTTGGGAATGGCCTACAAGGTGTAAACGTGTCCGTGTAGTCGGAAATAGGCGTAAACCGCATTACCCGCAATACAAACAGTGTAACATTATAAACAACGAAATGTACAAGACAATCACAATAACATCCAAAAAAAGCTGGTTATCGGTAGTACACAGTCAAGCAACATGCCCCATAAAAGACACGGGATGGGGGTGGCTAAGGGGCTACCCCACTAGCCCTCACAACTCTCGGCCAATTCTGCCCAAGGGGAGTGATGGCGCACCATCAGGGGCCAAATTGGCCCCTGGACAAAAAATATATTAATAAAAATATATTAATAATATATATAAAGTAAAATAAAATAAAATAATATATATCAATATATATAATAAAGTAAAATAAAATAAAATAAAATAAAAGCAAATCATTGCCTTCAAATAGGGCGCGCTACCGCGTCCTCGAGGGAGATCGGTCGGGTCCCACCCCTTGACCTTTTCACAAGTGACGAGGGACCCGCAAGGACCACACTAGTGGGCCCCTCCCCAAAGTATGTAATTGAATAAGTAATTAATTTTGGATTTCAATCATCGAATAATGCGATTGTTATTTAAATTGTCTAGATTCGTAAGGAGGTTCACATCGAGCCTCGACCGCGCAAGGTCGACTGAGAGAGTTTATTTCGGCGAGTCGAGGTAAGTGGGGAGCTTCGCTTATCTATTAAATGTGACATGCTAATCGTTTATTTTGAATCATGATTTATACTAAAGGAATTGGGATATAGTTATTACCTACTTTGTTTGACCTCATGTAAAGCCTCTTGGGGAACCATAGTCATGTGGTGGAACCAAGTCACCTTACATGTTTAAGGGCTTTTTGGAGAGCTGTAGTAATGCGGTGGAACCAAGTCACCCATTTCTGCAAGGGCCTCTTGGGGAGTCGTGGATGCGCGATGGAACCAAGTCACCCGGGCCTCTTGAGGAGCCGCGGACACATTGCAGAATCAAGTCACCCACGCATATTTATTATACTTTGATAATTTGTCAACAATTAAGGGGAGGTAATGACAAATGAGACAATGGACTTGCATTTATATCTATTACTTTTTATGTATCTCTCTTGTATCCCCATAGCATGCAAAACTTTATTTCCCAATGCTTCATAACTCTTGAAATTCCCTATCACTGCTTAAATTCCTGTATAGAATATGAAATGCTTACTTTTTATGGAAATTGATGTCATGCTACAAATTATCAATGATATCTTGATTTTAAATGCATGCTAGCTTTATTTGGCTTTATAAGTAATACTTGCATGTTTAATATGTGAGCGCAGTTCTTCTCTTATTGAACTCCATTTGTTCTTTTAGCTCACCCACTTACATTTCAGGCCTTCTATATGTGCTTTAGACCGTGGCAAGGGAAATGAAATAGCTTGAAGTCTTCCCTTGCATTGTGAGCCTTGTGCGCTCCTATTATCTAGTTATTTGATTTGAGAACTTAAGAATTTGGGTTGTACCATAATATTTGTTGGGTAGTTTGAACCATTCCTTGTCTTAATTTGAATTTATGGAAGCTTTTTAGGATATCGTGAATTGAATAGACTATTGGAAATCTCATTTCATGGATTTTACTATACTAGCTTTATGGATATCTTATTTTCTCGATTCCGCATATATTATCAATTTGTATAACTATTGTCTTTCCACAGGTTTTGTTTAGGCGAGCTAAGCCGTTGCTCGGGCCCGGTTGAGGTACTTGGGATTGGGTAATAATTTTGGCCAGATGACCCGACCCTAGGTCAGGGGAGGGTTGTCACAAATTTGATAAAAAATCACCCGACAACTGGTATACAACCTGAAATGTAAGCATTAAAACACATAAACCCTATAATCAAGCCTTTTTAAGATAATGAACAAAATAATAATTTAAATATCGACAAAAGAACCCTTGGTTGCTTCTCTGTAGAGCTAAGTTTTTCGTCCTCAGCTTGCCGTCCATGAAGTTTATGTGTGAGTGATTAAAGTGTCACTCCTCTCGTGCGGACTAAAGAACCGCTTCAGATTCTGCCTAGACAACATCAACACAGGCCCCTTGCCGTTTTGAATCTTCAATGTTCTTTCCTTGTCAATTTCCTTCACTTTCATAGTTCCCTTCCATTTAGGTCTCATGCCGACTTTCAGAGTCTTCAGTTTGTGTTTGGAGAGGATGACCAATTTTCCTTTTCGAAACAAATCACACCCTCTATCAGGAATGTGACATGGCACAAGCTCTTTTAATGCATGATTAGTAAGCACGACCTAAGGTGAATTCTTCATTGCATTCTCTTGAATTTTTCTTGATGGACAGACTTATTTATTACTTTTGTATTCGCAACAAAAACAATGCTGATTTGCTGAATTTAGAGGCCCGGTTCCCTGACTTTGTGACATTGCTTCTATTGGAACACTACAACAAACTTTACATTTACCAACAAACTTGCAGCATCAAAACAAATTTTTATTGCAAAACATTGTTTTATTAGCAACTAATTGTAAGTTTTGCACCTAAAAGTGAAAACAAAACACAGCAACAAAAGTTTTCGTTCCTAAATGACCAAAAAGCCCAGTTAGTCTCCTCACCTTCTCGCTCGACCTTCAGATCTCTCTTGCTCGACCTCACCTTCTCGATCGCTCGACCTCACTCGACCAAATCTCTCTCTCTCTCTCTCTCTCTCTCTCTCTAGTTTCGATACTTGACATTTTCGTCTCCATCAAAGCTTTCTGGGCAGATCTGATCGCGAAGACTCGATCGAATCCTTCATTCCTTCTTTCTTTCGTTCGTTCGTTTGTTCGTTCGAGGTTTTGGGGATCGATCTAAGTGAGCGGAATCGACAATGCAGAGCCGGGGGTCGAGTAACCGATTTTCCGGACCATCGTCGTCTCTCGCGATCTCTCGCGATCTCTCTCCGCCTCGGCCTAGTCCTCCGTGATGTTTGAAGACGCTCTGTATTCATCAAGAGTGGAGTTCATCAAGAGTGGAGTTCACTATAGTCCGTGAAGTTCTGTGAAGTTCAATTCGAACATCAGATCTGTGAAGTTCTCCTCTTATCTCTTGTGGATTGCGTATTCCTCTGTGAAATAGCTTTGATTCGAGCACCAGATCTGTGAAGGAGCTTCATTTCAAACATCAAATCTGTGAAGGAGTTCATCTTCTCACTTCCTCTGTTGGCTCACATAGCCGTTTGGTTCCAGATTTGAGTTGCGAGTTCATTTGGTTTGTGCTTCAGATCTGTGAGTCTCTGGCTAAATTCTTGAACTCCGTTGATTTGATTCATTCCGTGAGTCTCTGATTTGATTTGATTGCAACTTCGTTTGGTTTGCAAGCTCACATGGTTTGTGAGTCTCGGATTAGGTTTTAATGCAATGTGTTGATTACATTAGTTTCATTACGTTGAAGTTTTCGATCGATTGATGTGCCAATGCACGTCGATTTCGACCGATTTAGCTGATTTGGTGTCTTTAATTTGGTGTCTTTATGTTGGTTAGATCTGGATTAGGTTTTACTGCAATGTGGTTACTTAACTTCATCTTGACGTTTTGAAGTTTGGTTTCATTTTGTTTGGAAAATGCACATTAAGCTTCTGTTGTTACTTATTTGTTATTCTTCCTAATTAGAAATCTGAATTTGATACCAAGAAAATCCATGTTGTGTGAACTTTCCTTCATTGATGTATTGCATATACGTACATGAACTTTCCACTTTTGATGAGTGTCCTTGTTTGGTTTGATTCACTGAAGTCTAATGAAGTAGCTAATTAACTTGTTAGAAGTCAATTTTTATGCTCTAATTTCTATCACAATGATGTTGTGACTTGGAAATGAACTATGATATATTAAACATATATATTACTTTTTTTTGTAGGCCTACACAATTAGCAGTGCACTTCTTGTGATAAAAGTCTTCAAGAACCTTAGATACATTGCTCTCTAGGGTGCAAGGTAATCAATTAATATATAAGTCTAACATCAAATTTGTTTCAATTATATACATGCACAATTGTTACTAATTCTGTGTGCTTTTCATTTGTTTCAAATTAGTAGTATATGCAAATTCTAATCCTGATGAAACCTTTTCATAAGTTTGGAAATGGTCCCTAAAAATGACATTGAAAATGGTATCATAAGTGGAGAGTCTAGAGACCCTGCCTTTAAATTTGTTGTAGCTTTTGTTTGGTATATATATGTATATATATACTGTATGGAGTGCCACTGGTGCCATAATCTAGCTATAGGTATCTATTGGTTGTTATTAGATAGGGCTTACATGGGGGACCTGAATTAAATGAGGAATAATTATTGTATATAGATATATATGTAGCATTGTCATATATCTTATGGTTACTAGCTACAAAAGCTAAGAGTTGTGCACGTGATATGGTTATTATATATAGATATATATGTAGCACAATGTATTGGTTTATGTTGTGAAAGCTGATCTAGAGTACTTATCATAGTTATATATACATGTATATATATATCCAACGTTGTTGTTTTTTTTTTCAAAGAAATTTCCATCCAACATTGGATAGATGTGATTAGTTTTTTTTTTTTTTTTTCAAAAACTGGTTCCACATGATTTAATTTGCTTAGATTTCCTCAAGTTCAATCTATCTGATCATTGATCATATTTGCTAAATGAATGTACTTCTTGATCTGGTTTTTACTATTAATGTTGTATAAATGACTTCATAGCTTATGCCAACTAATGAATGTCCATTGTTGGCTGTACTAATCATAGTTAGTTATACAAGTATATATATAGTCATTTGAACAACTAATTCACTTGTTATAAGTAGGAACACATATATATAGAACATGACTTTCAAGAACATGTCGAATGTGTACATAGTTGGTAATACTGCTTGGCATGCGTGCACGCGGCTACCTAAACCCACTATATTTTGACTTTGTTTGGTGATGTGTTCCCATAAGTACAACCGACTTTCGTTTTATTTGCTTTCCTTTTCATGCTATTACATCTTCAAAGTTGATTTGCATGTAAATGGTCTTTTCTAGTTTTCTTTGTCCCTTTGATTTTTATTCTTTGCTAATGGTTCAATTTTTGTTCTATTATGATGGCTTGAAATGTAGGTTTTGTATAAACAATGGATAAGAGTTGGATGTTCGAAACAAATAGACTTAGCAAGAAGTACATCGATGGGGTCAATTCGTTTTTAGAATTCGCACGATCTAATGTTGGTGGAGACATGATCTGTTGTCCTTGTTGTGATTGTTTAAATACCCGTGTATTAAAACTTGAAGATGTCGATATACATTTATTTGCCTATGGGATATCACAATCATACACAAATTGGATTAATCATTGTGAGGCTGTTAGGGTTGAGCAGAGTTATGGTACAATTGAAGAGTTACATGAGGCTACAATTACAATTAATGATGATGATGACGACGACGATGATGATGATGATGATGATAATGATAATGAAGGATTTGATATATTTGAGTTGTTGGAAGATGTACATAGTGGATCGTTTGTTGGGGCAAATATAGTGTATTAGGAATGCAAATGATCATTTAGATGATAATGCATCCGACTTCTATGAATTGCTAAAAAAGGCACAACGTAGGTTGTATCCTGGTTGCGAGAAGTTTTCAACTTTATCGTTCATTGTAAAGTTATTGCATATGAAGTTTATGAATCATTGGATAGACAAGTCGTTTAATATACTCCTTCAGTTATTTGTTAAAGTGTTGCTTAAGGGTGCTAACGTTCCTTCGTCATATTATGAAGCTAAAAAGATGTTGCGCGGGGTAAGGTTAGGTTACAAGTCCATACATGCATGCGCAAATGATTGCATATTAGTTTGGAAAGATCATGAAAATATGAACACTTGTCCAAAATGCGGTGAGAGTAGATAGAAAGAAAAAAATAAAAAAGGTAAAATGATCCCAAATAAGGTTCTCCGTCACTTTGCATTGACTCTTAGGTTACAACGCCTATATATCTCTAGACACGTGTCCGAAGATATGGTTTGACATAAGGAAAAACGTGTTTACACTGAAGGAGTGATGAGACATCCTGCACATTCTAGGCTATGGCAAGAGTTTGATACATTGCATCAATGGTTTGCTAGTGACCCTCGTAATGTAAGGTTGAGACTTGCCTCCGATGGTTTCAATCCATTTAACAATATGAGTTCCACTTATGAGGACTGTGTAAGTGCAATGAGGCTGTACATGAGAATGCGATCGCAATTTCATGCCGTGGAAGACTATCCGATGGCATCCGAAGCTCCTAACCAGAATAACTTTGCTTCATGGAGGCAGAATGAACTTGAGAGAATGGCGCCGGAACAAATAAAATCGAAGTAATAGTAGCGACGGGCAAGTGGTGATGATGATCGTAGGTGGAATGCGATTGTTACATTAGGTGATAGATTTTTTGAAATGCTTTTGTCTTTTTGCAACTATAAGTATAATTCGATTTCATTTTTTAGTTATTTGTGTAACATTTCAATTTTAATAATTCATTTGATTTCATTTGAATTCCAAGTTCAAATTCAACTATAATTGTTCTTTATGAATTCAATTGTTGTTACTGCAATTTTTTTTGTTGCAAGAAAGAACTCTAGCAACAAATATTTTTGTTGCCGAAAGCAGTTTCAGCAACAAACTTTTTTGTTGCTGAAAACAATCTCAGCAACGAAAGTGGTTTGTTGCTGAAAACTTCTTTAGCAACAAATACGTCATTCGTTGCTGAGAACTTTTAGGCACGGACTATCAGCAACAAACTCAGCAACAAAATATTTTGTTGCTAAAAAGTGTCAGCAACAAAATAGTTTTAGAGGCTTTAGCAACAAAAGCTTTCGTTGCTAAAACCATTTTTGTTGTAGTGTAAGTTTTCAGGTTCAAAAGACTTCGCCTTCATTTCTATGCCTGGAATGATGGTGTTGAGCTCCTTGACTATATGATCGACTTGTTTAGCTTCCAAACATTGGGAATCTTCAAATATTTTCAGACACTACTCTCTGAACCCACTCTAAAAGTTATTTCTCTGCTAACAACATCTATTAGAGTTCGAGCAGTCGCCAAGAATGGTATTTCAAGTATCAAAGGAACATTATCTCCTCTCTTAACATCCAATACTACAAAGTAATAAGGAAACATAAACCGCTCAACCATGACAAGTAAATCTTCAACTATAACCCTCAGTTTAGATAAAGAACCATATGCAAAGTGCATAATAAACTTGACTGGCCATTATCTCCTCTCTTAACATCCAATACTACAAAGTCATAAGGAAACATAAACCGCTTAAACGTGACAAGTAAATCTTCAACTATAACCCTCAGTTTAAATAAAGAACCATATGCAAAGTGCATAATAAACTCAACTGGCCTCAATTCAGGAATTTTCAACTTTTCAAACATAGCTAGAGGCATCAAGTTTATGCCTGCCCACAAATCACATATTGCATTGCAACTCATTGACCCAATCATGCAAGGTATGTCAAAGCTTTCTGGATCATCCAATTTCTTTGGCAACTTCACCTAAAATGTCAAACTGCATATATCTGAAAAGTGTATTGTTTTAGCCTCAATAATATTTTTTCCCTTCTCCACATTTGCACTTTCTTTGCTAGATTGCACGAACACTACATGACATTGATCGTTTACATTTGCAATCACATTCTCCCTAGGGTTCTAAAACGCTTGCCGAAAATGTACTACATCAATGCAAGTAATAGTGGTGTCAGATTGTCGAATCTACAAGGATGGTGTAATGCTAGTTTATAATCTAACTGGAAAATAAAGTTAGGAACCTTGAATGTGAGTTTTGAAATGTAAATTGAAACAATTAATCTAGTCTATCTAATGCAAGTAATGTAAATTGAGTTTTTACAATGGAGAGAGATTCCTAGTAATAAGTCAATAATTAGACAGTGTTTTATAGTATATTTTAGAGTGATTTTAGATTTAAAAGACTATACTACAGAGAGTTTTCTCTTATTTTTGTGATTTCAGAATACATTAAGGTTATGTGAAGAAATGAAAGAAAAAGGAAGAAAAATAAAGAATTCAAGTCAAGTGGAGAAATTGCACAACGAATTATTGGCGAATCAAAGAATGAACTAGGATTCACTGCCAGCGAATCAGCAACGAATCAAGGAAAATACAAGAATCGCTACTCGAATCGGTGAAACATAGAGACAGTTTCCACCGATTTACACATCGAATCTAGATCTACCACAATAGAGAAATCGGTTAGGAATCGCTAGAGTTGGTTTCACATTTTTTAGATTAAAACAAGGAAATTCAGTTTGATCGGGATATATATTACTTAAAATACTATATATATGAACCTTAGGTTTCGAAATTAAGAGCCTTTTGATAGTTCTAGCCCTTTTTAATTAGTTTAGGTCATTATTTATTCCTTTTGGAGACACATTGAAGATTCAAGTATTCAAATAAGAGGTATTTATCAATGTCTTTTATTTATTTCATTGCGATGTTTATTATGAATATGAGTTAGTAGTTTATTAGTCTAAATAAATTTCGAACATAAACTTAATCCGTTTTGTAATGTAGTCATAATAAAGAAGGATTTGTACTTAATCCTTTAAACTTAATCATATACGTCAATTCACGGTTTTAATATATTTGTTTTTGCGTATTACAATCATAAAACTTTGTCTTGAGTGCATAGTGGCCAATATGTATTTCAATATATATGTTCTATATCTAATATAATGTAGCAACTAGGATTAATTTAATATGTCTATTACCGTTATATATCCTAGGTGAATTGTGTTCTAAGTTTGATATTGATACAACTTTTCGATAATATTGGCTTAGTAGTAAGAAGTTTTCACAAAGTTTAATGTTGTTTTATTTCTATTAATTATCTTTGAGATTTCGAAAGATTAATGTAATAAAATTATGATATGGCTTTTCCATTAATATAAGGACAACTGATAGCTTGATAAAGGCTATCAACTTACTTATAATTTAGGTTTAAAGATCCAAGAATACTTTATAATACGATGAAATTATGATTATAACTATATTTAAATGATATGTTTGGATTCAAAAAGGATTAATGTTTCATTGTTTAGGATATTTGTTTAGATTTTTAATTTATATTGAATTGATTTGATTTTGACATTAGTGAATTTGAATTGTGTTAGTTAATTTAGTTAAATTAGTTTAATTGATTGCTATAGTTTAATTATATTATTTTATTTCCTATTTTAATTAAGTTCATTAAATTAAAGGAAAATAATAAAACCATTGGGTTTTTTTTCTTAAGAAGTTCGCAAAATCCTTGTAGAGACGATCCCACTTATCACTACTACAAATAATAAGGATATACGAGAAAGCTTATTGTACACGCTCGACACATGTCAATTTTTGGCGCCATTGCTAGGGATTTGAAAAATAATTTTTAAGGAATCTTACTCGTTGTATGTCATACAATATGGTAGAAGGGCGAGCAAGAACTTACTTTTAGGCAAGCCAATAAAGATATCACAGCTTACAAACCTATGTGTATTACTTTTCCTACGGAGTTTCTCGATTTTGAAATAAAATCCGGATTTATCAATTCTTTACCTCACTTTCAAGGTGAAGATGATGGAGATCCTCAATAATTTATTAGGAAATAGACACATTAAGTAAGTGTGATGAAACCCAAGGATATAGAGCTAGAATATGTCAAACTAAAAACTTTCCCTTCTTCTTTAAGAGGTTAAGCTCAAGATTGGTATTCTATCTTCCTCAAAACTCCATAACCACATGGTCCGAAATGTTAGAAGCCTTTTTAGATCAATACGTTCCAGCATGCAAAATTAGTTTAGATAGAAAAAAATTATTAATGCAACACGAAAACTAATTAAAGAGACTTTTGGTGAGTTTTGGAATAGAAACTAAAGATTGTTTTCATTATGTCTACAACATGGATATAGAGAAAGAACTTTATTAGGATAAATCATTTAGAACAAAGAGAAGAACTATTAATAAAATGGCTAAATAGTCTAAGCAATATGGTGAGAAAAATAGATTCATAAAAAAGAAATCTTGTGAAATCAGTAAAAGAATAATTAAGACATCAGACGATAAATTTGATGAGTTAAAAAACATATAGATCTCTAATAAATAGAATATTACCTCATAATAGGGTTCAGTTCATGTATGATGGAGTAGATGTATGATGGAGTAGTAACGAGTATAAAGACATTTGGAGGAGCTACAAAAGAATTCCCCATTACGATAGGACTACATTTAAGCCCATATCTATTTACTTTAGTTATAGATGAACTAACTAGACATATTCAAGAGGATATACCATGGTGTATGCTATTTAATGATAAATGATGAAACTAAAGATGGAGTGAATAGGAAATTAGAATATGGAGAGAATAAATAAGCTTTAATTCATAAAACCGAATACATGCATCTTGAGTTTAGAAACACTAGACATCGAATGACGGGGTGGTAAAATTAGGGGAAGTAGAAGTTCCTAAGGTAAACCACTTTAGGTACCTAGGATCAATCATACAAAATGATGGTAACATTGAGAATGATGTCACACATAGAATTCAAGTTGGATGGAAGAAATGAGTGAGGGGTGATTTGTGATCGAAATGTTCCTAATAAGTTAAAAGAAAATTTTATAGGACCGCAATTAGACCAGCTATGCTCTATGGAAGTGAAGTTAAAGCAACAACAATTACATAAAATGAACAGCAGAAATGAGATCTTAGGTGGATGTGTGGTAAAACTCGTAAAGATAGAATAAGAAATATAGAAATTCAAAGACAAGTAGGAGTAGCACCAATTGATACAAAGATTAGGGAAAAGATTGCGGTGGTTTGGTCACCCGCAAAGACGTCCTACAAATGCCCCAACTAGAAAACTTGACTCAATAGAAACCGTAGAAATTCGACAAGGCGGACCAAAGTTAACATGGGATGCATTAATTAGGAGGGATTTGAATGGTTTGGAAAGCTCACCATCAATTAAATCGAGCAAATGAAAAGTTTGATCCATGGACCCCAATCAAACGAGGTATGTTGTTGTTGTTGTTGTTGTTGTAATAGGGTTCAGTTCAATATAAAACATAGTTAAAATAAATGAAAACATGGAATCAAACGTAGAAATTGAAGTTGAATCCACAAATTTGATCTCAATCTCTAGCCTCCACCACTCATTCTCCAAAGCAAAAGTTGTTTTTAACCATAATTTTAAATTTTATTTATACCCTCAAGTCAATTTAGTTCAAAAATTACACGAAAGCCTCTAAAAACCTATTTTTTGCACTTTTCCAGCAAGTGGCGCCCCCCAGTCTGGGCTGGAGCACTGAGATGGGGCGCCCGGTCGAGGTACTTCAGCAGGTGGCGCTGGGAAAGGGCACTCAAGCGCTCAGGCGGGGTGCTACAGATGAGCTTGTTGTTTTTGAACTTTGATTCTGCACGTATACTCCCACTTGCAGTGCGATTTTGAGTCTCTAAGAGTCCTAATTTGAAGAAGCTTGTGAGCCATGTCGTTGTTGCTCTTTGAGTTTACTTTTAAATGAAAGAAAGCCAAAGTCATTTAGATTTGAAACAATAGAGATATGGCCAAAACATTGAATCTTGTTCTAAATGGACTTTGCCGAAACTTAGTCAATTTGATATCGTTCATGCCCAAACCTTGTATTATTATCCCAAAACCTTCAAAGATCTTCAAATCACATCATGCCATGTAAAATATCATCATTTCATCATTCACCTCCAACCTCGTTTTTCTCTGCGTCATGATCCACGCTAACATGCTTTTCAAGGCAAATCTCCTCAGATCTTCAACATATGCTCAAAATGCTCCCACTTCATTTTATTCACCTAAAAATCAACAAAATATATCAGATTAGCACAAAATTCACTTATTAATGGCCCAAAATATTAACAAACCACTACTTATAAGAGTAATAAAATAAGCGCCGCATCAAATACCCCCAAACTTGAGACGTTGCACATCCCGAGCAAAGAGGTATTAAAACAAAAAGATGCAATTTATTCGATCCTACTAAACTAACTATTTCTACTTTATTAAAACTGGTAATCCACTCAAGCACACATGGTAAATGCAAGCAATGCTTTCAACATGCAATTCTTCTCAAAATCTCAACCTTAATGGCATTTTTCAGTCTCATATTCAAACCAAGTTTTGACTCAACCCCAAACCTTTCAATGGTCCTAGTGCTTAGCCTTTCAACCTAACAACAAAAACCCACTTTCGATCACCTAAGTGCAAGTCCGTAATTCTAGCCTCTACTAATAGAAGAGTCTACAAAAAGATTTGAAACCTCAATGATTTTTCATTTAAATCATCAGCTTCCAAGAGATTTTATATGCAAATTTTTTGGTTCACTCTCTACCATGTAATACCCCGTATAAAAATTCACTAAACCTAGTGATTAAAGAGAACAATTTTTAAAGAAGATAAGAATAACCAAATATACATCCATCACTCGTACTCTTTTTTTTTTTTTTTTTTTCTCACCACCTCTCCTACATATTGAAGTTTGTGGTTTTTGCTCTAATCTTGCAACACAAGGTCTACACACTTTAAGGTAGTTTCTTTAGCTATCTCACAATCTTGTTATGTGACTAAATACATCCACATTTATTATGTGCATAGCTTATTTGCATTTTTGAGGTGTTTAATGCATTTGGGGCATTTATGAATTCCGATTCACTCACTAGAATCGAATGAGGTTCCGATTCACGTCCTCGAAGAATCATATTCATGTCTGTGTGTTTCATGAATGGTTATTATAATGTGGATATACATTGCTATGATGTGGTTTAATACTTACCTTGGACTTGTCCGTATTGCAGAAGACTATTGAGCAAGGCTCACCCTTTTTAGGACTTTGATATAGGTGCTTGAAGAAGATGGTACATGCATGGATATCTCTTTTTGTTTTCTAAGTATGGTTGAACCATGAATACTAGTTTATCATCATGTCTTTAAGCAACTAATTAATGATCATATATGTAGTATTTTGTGTATATGAAGACTATGAGTATTGTTTCACTTGTAATTCATAGGTATGATATGAGATTTTATAGTAAGCTATTGAAGAAGATTGCATGTTCTATAGTGATATAGGCCATCCTTAATACTATATCTATATGATATTGAGAATGACTTAAATATTGCAAATATTTATATATGCATGTTATGGATGTTAGTAAATGTCTCTTTTAATTGATACTAAACAATATACTTCAATAAAATAGGAATTATAAGTTTTAATTATAATACGCCCATTTACACGTGTCGAGTGCGTACAATAAGTTATCCATTTTTCATTTCTACTATTAATTTTTGTAGTAGTGATTAGTGGGATTGACGTCACATAATTTAGTGATCTCTTAGAATTTTTTTAAGGTTTTTATTAATTAACTATTATAAATTACTTAAATAAAAGCAAACAATTAAGCTAAATTAAAGTAAAGTAAAGTAAATGAAAACAAAGCAACTAATCAACTAAAGCAATTAAACAATGGAATTTAATCAAATTAAAACAAACATAAATCAAGGACATAAAACATCGCCAATTACATTACTAAGACATAGTTCTAATCATCAATACCAAGGATTATATTAAGACTCTTTATAAGTAAGTTATAGTAATTTAGCTAGCTCCAAACAATCTATTTTTCCTTTTATTAATGGTAGATTCACGCACCTCTGTCCATATTCTAATTTCATCTTTTAGTCTTTTGAACGCTCAAAGGGAACTAATCAGTAAAACCACATTAAGTTCTAGAAAATACTTACTACTAGATAATAACTACAAAAGTTGCGTTACTCTACCTAGATCTTAAATCCACCTAAGACTTCTTAGACATGAATGATTATCCTCGATGATCTTAGTTACAACTTTATTTTTATTAGATATAGATTCTATCAATCTTTAACATATTCACAACTATGTAGGAAATATCGATCCTCATAGATTATAATTCAATAAAATAATCTTATTCGAACCATGAATTAAAAAATACAAAAACTCCTAATATACACTAATATCAAACCACATAAACTATGTATGTGATTGATTTAGTTCATCCTTCATTTATATTAACTATTCAGACATATTTATCGAAAACATCATAATATAATAAAAAGACATTAATATAAAATACCTTTGTTATTAACTTCAACTCTCAAATATTGAGTTCTCCAAAGCAAAGTATGTAAACAATGAAAAACATGAACATGAGGTAGTAGTTATCCTTTTTTTGAAACCCTAACCTTATACTTATAGTTTTAGACTAATATAAATCATAATCAAACTCAAATTACAAGTCCTTATCTAAAAAACTCGTCACTGACCTTAGTGTTTTGTTAATGATTTAGTATTGTATTGACATCACTAGTTAAACCACCAAGGCTCTTCAAAAATGTTCCTATTTTGTCTAGTGATTTGGTCAGCCATTTTAGTTCTTTCTTCACTTTGCTGCTACATCGCTGACTCCTTCTGCCACCGATTTTTCCAACGATTTTAGTGTTATTATGACATCGGTGGTACATCGCTGAGCTTTTTCCAAAGTTGGTCAAATTATTCTCTTTTCTTCTTCAAATCCTTCATTTCATCAATCTTCCTTAATTTTACTTGAAAATACATAAATAAAAGAAAACCCAGCATAATGTAATCCTTTATACTCAAAATAACCATGAAATATACTATAAAACACTGTCTAATTATTGACTTATCAAATACTCTCAAACTTTGCACTTTGCACGTCCCAAGCAAAAATAAAATACTTATATTCTCTTATTATCTTTTCAAGATTCCAAAATAATATAACTTAAACAGAAGTGATTATCAATAGAAATGAATTACCCACGTGAAAATAAAAACTTAGATAGACTTATAAAAAAATTATAAAATAACCCTTAATCATGACTTAACCTTCTCATGCAACACCTCAGAACTTAAATTTCAATCAAAACCAATGCCAGCCACTTATATAGGCTTTCTCAATCTCCACATTTAAGGCTCATGCTTACAATCTCTTAAAAATAAGAGTAAATTCATGCAATATAGAATTTCATATGCAAGAATTACTAAATCAATCTTCACTATTTGAAAACTTAACCACAACCAAAGTTAATAGGAGTTTACTTTTAGGTTTCGATTTGGTTAGGTTAGGCTCCAAACAAAAAGATGTATCAAGAATTCAAAATATTAGAATAAACCATAGCTTAAACCTTCAAAATAATTTATTTCTTTTAATTCAAAGAACAAAGAACTTCAAAGCAAGGATTCTTGCACCAAATATGATATAATTTTTCAACAGTGCATTTCTCATTTTTTTTCCAACCACCCAGTTCTCTTTTATGTTTTTAGAAGAAATCTTGCATTCCTTTGAAACCGTTTTAAGTGGGACTCTCTATTCATGAATATATCTTCTATGCATCATGAATTTACCCTTTATTTGGGCTATATATATTTTCTCAAGATATATATAATCTCTCATTTTTTTCCTTTTCTTTGAGCTTTCTTGTTCCAAACTTTTAAACATTAAAATATTAAGTCTAAGTACAGACATTTCAATTAGGTAAAGGACATAAATATCTTTTGGCTATTAGGTTTAACAATAGGTCCACAAAAAATAAGGTTTAAATTAGGCTTAAATTGGCTAGCCAAGGACGTAATGATAGGTGAGCTAATTTTAGGCTAAGAGCTACATAAACAAACAAGGCCTAAATCATCCCTTAATTGTGGTATTAGTCTTATATTATATCGTCTTGACTAATCAATAACCTTGTTCTAGGATTCTTAGCGATCTATCTTGTTCTACTTGCTCTATTTCGATCTTCTACCAATTTTCATGTCTAACAAAAGCTAATCAGTCACTCCAAACTCATTTAGTGCGCACACAATCTAGCTAAGTCAATCAATTAGGCATAAACGATTGATTCCTTACATCTGACCAAGTTTCATTTCTCATAGTTAATTATAAAAGTATCACTTCTATTTAATTCAAGCACATTCCATACCATACTTCTAAAATATAAATCTATTCTTAATTTCATCAAATGAAGATGAAACTGAAAGTGACATTACCTCATATCATCGAAAAAATTTAAAAATTCTACCTCAAATCTTCAGTTATCCTTCTCTTGTCATTTCTCTTACTTCACATATACATGAATAACCCCAAACTTATTTCAAACCTTGTCCTCAAGGTTTAAAAATTAAGTCGAACTTAACAAAATAAAACAAAATACCCGTTAAGCATAAAAAATAATAGAATAAAAATTCTTGAATAATTATAACTTATAGAAGGATAATAAATTTTAAACACATTTCACAGCAAGATATTATAGTAGAAACAACCATATATATATATATATATATATATATATATATATATATATATATATATATATATATAAATCAACCATAAGTTACAAAATGTAAAACATAAACCATCAATTTGCATCATATACACCAAAATAACCTCCCACAGATTTCACTCTAAAAAGTAAGTCATACGAAAGAGAACAAAACTATTCATTGCGATGTGTAGAAGTCATCTCATCGTCACCATCCAATTCTTCATTGCCTTGCTCTTCCAAGTTCGTTCTCGGTTGGAAATTATAATTAAGTAGGGTTATAGTAGTACCTCGTGGTATCCTTAATGCTATGTAGGAATCTCTATCATTTGGCCTAGATTTTGTATCCTTTAAAGGAACCTTCTCTCAGTAGTGGATTGATGACGATATAACCTTTGTTGATTTTCAATTATCATCTCTTGATTCTTCAAATTTTTTCCCTCATTTCAACAATGGTGACATTATAGACTTCAGAATCCCTTGATTTTGGTTTCTAGTTGAAAAACTAGATGAACCTCCTCCAATTGGGACATTAACAGCCGCCATCATTTTAGCTGCTCTTGCTGCATTTTTTTGTCTTTTGCTTCAATTCCTTTTGTCTCCTTGCTTTTTATACTTGCAATCTTTAGAATTCATCATTTTATCTTCCATCTTCAGAATTCGTGTACCCCGTGACTGCTATCATTTTCCCAACTTTGGTATCAGTGATGGTAGGTTGAGGCAACACATCTAATGGAAGATAATCGAAACTAACTTTTGCCTTTCTACACAGTTTCGTGATGAGTAATGAAAAAAGAAATCATTTTTTTTCTTGGTGGTCATAGCATGTCTCATTGCATTATGAATTACTTTCCTAACGCCGATATAACTCAGTTTCTTGACAATGTGGTAAAGCAGAGCAGCTCTAGAATTCACAACCTCAAAACGTTGTATACTTAGCTGTAGACAAGCATCCATAATGTAGCTACAACATTTTGTAGTCTTCTAGAAATTAGTAGTCTCTATAAACTTTGGATCATCTTCTGAGTCAATAATAAATATTTTTTTCTTTTTCTGCTATCACCTCCAATACGTTGTGAATTGTATCATGTAGGAAAGTTTTCTTTTCTGCATAAATCACATTAGGATAATTATTTCCCCCTCTTTTCTTGCACTCGGGCAAACCATATTGTCGATTCAATATTCTCGAAGAAATATCAATTTTTTGACCTCTTACCAATTTCGAACAATCCTTCTCAAGTTCTACACCCTCTCATCCTTGTGCTCGTAATCCCTAATGAGTCTCTCACAATTCCTTTCCCTTATTGTGCTTAGAATTTTGTCCTCATATTTTGGTGCGTTCTTAGATTCAAGCCCCTTTCCGCTATAATTCCTTTTTTTCTATTCAAATCATCAAAGTACCTTTTTTAGGCTTTGGGACTTATTAATGGATGAGGATCATAAGGGACTTTCTTTACTTGGACAAGAACTATTGAAACACCTCTCTTTATCCGAGTTGGGTGGAGATGAAGTTCTAAGTGTACTCTCCAAGGTTTTTCCTCTCTAAAACTAACTTTTGTAGGTAGGATGTGTATATGAGGGGCTTTAGATTTTGACTTAGGTTCCTTTACTAGAATTCCTTTCCCCATCTCTTCTTTACTACATCTACCCTGGCTTCTACCACCTTCGGCCATTTCAAATCACTCAACTTGGTAATCACAATACTAAGTTCGAAAAACCTGTAATTGATGTATAAAGAGTGATTTTAAAATTATTTTCGAAGAGCTTAGGAACGATAAATAATTAAAAAAACTTTTGTAAGAGGATTCGATGTACACAAATTTTCATTAAAACATAGTCAAGATTGGAAATGATTGAAAACTTAAATTTCCATAGAAAAACTCATTCTGTCCATGAACATTGAGAACTTATCAATTTCGACTAATAAACCCCGAACTCATTTTTCACAATCACCAATTCATTTTGCAATCCTTGTAATTTATTTGAAAATCAAATTTTAGACAAGATTCTCGATCAAATCATCAAATAGTTAAAATAATTCATAAAAACCACCTCAATCTCGACTCATTTGATTGAAATAGTTAAAATCATTTAGCAATGGTTTGCAAATCATTTCGAATAAAAGAAATACCATAAATTTCAAATTTTACTCAAAAACTTAAAAATTTTAGACAAAAACACTATTTTTTAATACAAAATCTTGAAATTTCGAAGGCATTGAGTGAACATCTTCTTGAGAGTGAGACTCCCAAGTAATTAGATCCTATGAAAACTTTAATTCTTTTCCTCCAAGACCAAATGCAAATTTCTACTCAAAGCCTAAATGAGCCCTACAATCTCTCAAATTCCCTCTATTTAGTGTTAATGTGATAAGATTGAGGTGGAAAACACTTATATAATCTAGGATTGAGCCTAAAAGGATTGAATCTAGTCTTGAATATGATTTTTTATTTAAAGGATGCAACAATTTGGTAAATAGTTGTGAGTTGGTTTTGTAGCATTTTGGGGTTTTGGGTTTAAGAATAGGAAATCGGGGCTATTAATTTGAGTTATGGCCAAATCGCTGGTAAATCGTTGAGGTATGGTAAAATTAGGTTCAGTTGACTAACAATGTAGTTAGCGATTTCCTGTTTATGCACATCCTCAATAGTATGTTAGATATATGGTCATCGATTTAACAAGCGACTTCAGTTATATAAGAAAATCATCGACACATTGCTAGACCTGAATTATGAGATTATCTGCAAACTGTCAATGATTTAACCAACGATTTGCATGTAGTTTGGGGACTCTCGCACATCACGGGTTAATGTGTTTAAATTTTTTTCAGGTTTTTCATTTTAAAGTGCATTTTGATTATAAAATAGGTAGAATAAATTATTTAGTTTTAAAAGTAACTTTTATTATATAGGAATGAATTTGATTTCAGACATGTATTAACTATTAAATAGTAAATAACTTCTAATTTGCATTGAAATTGTAAATTGCATAGTGTATCTCCTCCTCTCTAATTGAAGCTACTCTAGAGCTTTAAAAGTCCGAAACCACTTTCAAAAAGAGAGTCAAAAGGGAGAGAAAATATAAATATAAATACAAACACAAATCTAGAGTTTAATACTAATACATAGTAGAGATATAATATAAGGTGCCTATTATAAAACGCCTTGTTTACTGTCGTTGGCTCGACTAAATGACCATCAAATCACTTCTTGTTCAGGTTGAGTAGGATAGGTTGAGTAGTTCAATCCTAAGGTCTAGTGAAATCTTGTTATTATCATCTTCTGAGTTTTCCTCCTTATGATCATCCTCTAGAGCTTCTTCCAATACAACCCCGTCCTTCAACACCATAACGTCTTGATCACGATCGCAAGTATAACGGTGCGATTCTAGTAAAAATGTGATCAACAAAGATTGATTATAGATATCCTCTTCAATGAAAGTTGTATATGGATAAAATTACTTAGTTAATTCTACTAAATTGTTAAGAAGGTTCTTTTTATAATTCTTTTAAACTAATCTACTCCATCTATTACAACAATATAAATTTTGTTGTGTTCTTATAAGAGAGACACTTTTAATTCATAACTTCACCTAGGTAATGATAAAATATGCTTACATAACATCAAACTTCCTTTCATCTTAAACATGTATGTGTGCAATGCATAAGTAGAACAAAAAGATTTTCTTTTAATTCACTTCAACTCACTGTTGTGATGGAAATATCCTAATGTGCCACTAGAATTCCACCTATCGGTATGAATGTCATAAGTTTCACAAAGCATTAAGTTCCAAATATGTAGATTACTAAATGCTTAAGTTTACTATCCATGTCTTCCTAATCAATAACCATCTATCGATATGTTAGATCTCTTAAGGTTGTGTTTTTCATATCTGATTTTAAAAGCTCCACGATCATGGTTACTCATAACTCCCCTAATCAATAAACGTATAATCAAGATATTTATAGCATTAAGTTTAAAAATAAACACATCTAAGCTTTGCACAACTATAACATTACAAATCACTCATACTTCACATAGTTATCATACCATAGGATCCCTTGATCCCTATGATAAAGTAAACTACTCCATAATAGACATAAAAAACACACAATTTATCATATTCATTGTACTCAGTAATTAAATCAAAACAATACCTTCAATTGAATCAAAGAATCAACTATGAATATCCAAAATTGAGTCTTCAATGTATTCTCATTCAAAAGCTCTGTAAATCTCTATTCTACATTAATTTCTATATATTTCACGCATATCTCTATATTGCCACATCTATGTATCTATATAAAACCCTAAAATAACTTAAAATACTTATATGAACCCTAAATTACAATCCTAATCCAATTAGAAGTCCAATACTTGCTACTTTCTATTCTGTCCCCGTGGTCGACGTTGTTCCACATTGTACATTCAAACCCACAACGTCATACATCTCCACTCTTTTTATTTTTTCTTCTCATTAGACTTGATGTTGTATGTTCAAAGTTCCTAACTGTACGTTATACTCGACGTCATCATTAGAGCGTCACTGCCCGTTTCTCACGTTTTCGGTCATGTCTTCACGCCATCCATGTAAATCCCACGATGTGGCTCCTCCGCTCACGGCATCACCTTTTAATTTGAGTTTTTTCTTGGCTTTTTCTCTCAGATTTCTTTCTTTATCTCTTTTCTATCCTTTAAACCTAAGAATAAAGAAATACCACAATTTAGTACTCATTTTGTGATGATTAGACTGTTTATTCTACTAAAATAATACCTATATATAAGTACTATGTGTTTGGATTTTTATAGTATCTCGGGTTAGTATACTTTTTTTAGAAAAAATACGACATTTAGGCTTTGTGAAGCCCCTGTCTCGAACAAGTCTCGAAATGTTCTCTTACGTATTTAATAACTTATCAAATACCCTCAAACTTAAGATTTTTCACGTCCTGAGCAAAAATGCATTTTACTAAGTTATAAGCTAACTACTATTTTTACTTTTCATTGCCTATATCCTCAAATTACAAAATTCATGAGTACCTGTCATGACCCGTTTCACTAAGTCCTGACTTAGCCTAATTACTCTAATTAGGCACCTAAACCATACAATTAACTATATGCCTCAAAATATTTTCCATTTTAATCCTTACTAAAGTTCCAAAACTAAATTTATATCTTCAATGAAACTCCATACTTGTTTTACTTAATTGAAGCAAATTAGGAAATCATACGGATTATCCTTCGTATTTTTATAAAGATTTCAGTAGCACCTCTCCTAAAAATAGACTGCCAAAAAACTTTCATCTAATAGAAAACATAATTGGGGAGAGGTCTAAAAGGACTCATAACTCCCCGTAGTTTACAATATATATCAAATTCAAACTCCCTGCGGTTCACAATATATATATCAACTTAGAATCTCTGATACCTTAGTTACAACTTTATAATCCTAAAACAAACTAAAGGTGAATCATAAATCTCTTAACTTACTTCAAACTAATTTAGGAGATTGTCATAACCTATTCAAAAGTATTTCACAACCTACACTCACCTCAAAGCCCAAAACAATATATATATATATATAAGGATTACCTGGAAAATTAAACTTTTAAGCTTAAAACTTTCATCGAAGATCTTCGAGCTTTTCCCGTTATGTCTTGTCTTCACAGAGAACGTGACATCATCAAAAACAACTCGAATATGTTAGGTAAGTAAACTCCAACATTGCTCTGTACTACTGCAAATGTTAGTCTGAATACATGGAGACATGTAATTGCATTTCCAAATAAAAATAAATTTATATAACAACATGGATCCCTCATTTCCTGTTCTAAGCTCATAACAAGCGGGCCCTTTCACGATGAACCTAGAACAGTCATATGAGTTCAATGCATGCTACCTTGAAGTCAACATTACCCGCATTAGATGCCTGCAGTACGTCTAGTCTGGAGTGGAACACCTCACAATCTTACGACTGGAGCAGGGGCAACTCTATCCGGATGCCATGTATGCATGACCAAGAATGATGTGAAATGCAATGCAGACTAAACACAAATGCAGGTTTAAAGATAAATTCTATAAATAGTAAAGACCACTATAGGGTTTACTTACAACCAACCAAATTTGAGCTAACTTCTCGAGGTTCTCGGAGCGTCAGATCACCTTGAAAATAGTTTCAATAGCTTCCTTGCATACCTAATTATACTATGGGTTAAGCTTCAAGTGAACCAAATTACGAAACCCAATGAAAATTGTGGCCAAAGTACGCTTGAGAACAGTTTCCAAAAGTATTAATTTATATAACTGTTTCAATTGGCTTTCAACTAGCCTACTTGAGGTAATTTTTAAACCTTGAAAACCTCAATATTTTTTATGATGACCTAAAAGGTACTTGTAATACTCATGTCTTACTTTCTATAGACTCCAAGAACACTCAAATTGGATCACCGAGAGAGAAATTACGAATTTTCCAATATGGCATGTCAACTAGGCAAACTTTATTTACTTTGAACTAAAAAACTTCTCCAAATCAGTATTTTCGTAATTAATTCCTCAAAACTCGACAACAAACATCACGAAACCCCTTAATACCAACATCAAAATATTTTCACAACCCATTGAGTCAAATTGGATGAAAACCAATAATCGATTCATCCAGAAACCCAATGTAAATCAATATCAACTATAAAAATATCTCCAAAATAGTTATCAACTGAATCTCATTAGTTCAATTCATCAAAACCCCTAACTCACGCCTGTTGGATTTACTCAAAATTGGTGCAAATCAATTCAATATGCCAATTCACAACAATCTGTACCAATTTCTATCAAAACCGTGTAAAAGAAATCAATAAATCAGGAGAATTCAAATTGAATTGAGGAAAATGTATTGGATTTTGTATTTACCAAATTATGGGTCGAATACCTCGTTTCTATTGTAGAAACTTAGCTTGAATTAACTGTCTCATGAAGCTCTACTGTTTTGCGAAAAGAAACCGGGCGAAAATCAGATGTCGGGAAGCCGTAGAGCGAATCTTCCAATTGATAGGGTTGAGGAACGAACAAACTCGTTCATTATTCTATTTGCAAATGAAACGAAAGTTTTATTTGATTGTTTCTTTTATATTTATATAAATTTTCGGCTTAATTTCTTTTTATTTATTAATTATCGAAATCCCTATTTTGACGTGTTTTGACTTTTGTTGCTCGTTTTGGATCCGATTTTTTACCAAATTGAACAAACCTCTCGACAAAATAGTCCAACTCCATAAAATGTACGTAACACTGATTTTGGTCACGCTAAAACTCCAAAAATTTTAACTTTGTCTATGACATATCAAAGTCTACCAGATCAATTCTATTGTCACACTTAGCCAAACTTACACCAATTTGGACTCAATCTTAACCTCGACCACCACCAACTAATGGGAAACTCGAGGCAAGGTCTTGCACCAACTTCATTCTCATTTTACACTGCCACCAATTCCAACTTGCATGTAAACGGAGGCAAAATCCCTTCTTGATGTTTAAATACTTATTTACTAGTTTTCGAGCGACCAATAATTTTTATTGCACTTGTACCCTTCAGACACACACTTGCAACCCCGATTATGATAAATTGATGATACACCTCAATACACTCTGACTTCGAGACAAAATACCATATAATACACATATTAGGCATTCATCATCGAAAAAATAATATTTTACCTTACGATCTTCGGTCCGTAACATGTGGGCCCTAACTCAGATGCCTAAAATTCTAATTAAAATTTGAAATCACTTAATTAGTCGCCTAATCAAGTTTATGAAATTCTCGAGTTTCATAGTACCCTTCAATTTCAATGGTTATCAAGTCAAAAATCCACTTAATAATTTCGTTAACATCTTATAGAAAAGTAGCTTAAACAACAAATATAACTCACTTTCGAAACTCAAAATTAATCCACAACCAAGACCATGAACTAATAACAAATTCACTTGACCTCGGCACTTAAACAACTAGTTTACAATTTCATGATTTACTATTAAACTCTAGAATTCACAAACAAGTATACACCATACTATTCATTATTGTACACTTATTACTTCAAGAGTTCATAAGAATTCATTTTTGAGGTTTTTTTTAAGCCTGTGTATCAATAAATATGCTATATTCAAAATGTTCAAATGTTGGAAGGAAACTTTACTTAACTTAGTTACTCGCACTTGAGCTAAATCTTTTATTTGAGGAGTTATATAAACTTTCACATTTTTTCAACCAAACGGCTCCCTGCTCCATTTCATATGGATACTGGTTTTTGTGGGATTCATTTTTCTCTCATTACCTATTTTTTAGGTTTTACTCCTGTTAGCACTACTCTCTTTCACTATCATTAAGTAAGTCACTTTTCCAACTAAGTAAGGTTAGTTTATTGGTTTTTAGGTACAATCATAATAGGTACCAAAGAAATTTCAAGTCTTTTTTCTTAGCTCAAATTGTTCTACTAGGGAATAACTTTAGCTAGGATAATAGGCTTTTGGCTTATATAACAAAAAATGCTTCTCTTCCCCTTTTAGTATTAAGTCTTATCATATTATACTCAAGTAAAATACACACTTGTTATAAAATTCTATAGAGATCTAAGTTTTTCCACAAGTAATGTTTCGATTTTCTTCTTGCTTTGGTTTCTAGTACATGGTCTTCTTTAACTCTAAATTTCTAATCATGAAATCATAAAAGTGACAAACTACAAGTCTCATTTTTTCAAAAAGTCCTTAAGTTTCAAATTAACAAGATAACCTTGTATGTACTTATCCACAATTAAATGCATGAACTTGTAATCGAGTATTCTATATGCTCATTTATACGTTTATTTACTAATATATATATATATATATATATATATAACCTAATCTATCCTATATGTGCATACATACAAATATATCATCATGTCATTGTGAAGTTTTGAATGAAAAGATAAGGAATGAAATGAAAATGATAAGAAATACACTACCATGCTTTACTCTTAACCACTTTTAAAATAAAACTTAAACAATCATACCAACATTGTCTTGTTATACCATCCATACTAACCACATTTCATAGTGCTCTGATGCCCCCAAAATTAAACCAAACCTTGTCCTCAAAGTTTCAAAATAAGCCTGAAACTTCAAAAATGATAAAACACAAAAGATAATGATAACATCATAATATAAGTGAATGCATGACTATAAAAGTAATAATAACTAAAATAAACCAAAACATTACAAAAACTAGTCTAAAATTTACTAACGTATCCTAAATGTAACAAAATGTATCCTCTTATCTCTCATGGGGGTCTAATGAAATCCTCATACTCGACTAGACTACGCATCATCATCATCATCATCATCATCATCATCTCATCATCATCATCATCATCATCATCATCCGCATCTCCAGCTCCTGCGAAAGATGGCGTAAAAGGACATTCCACTCTCTTGTTCTGCACCAATTCTAGATCAAACATGTAGTTTGGTGCTTCTAGGAGTCTGATAGACCTATCAATAGGTCTCAAAGCTATGCTCCTTTGATATCTTGCTACTTCTCTATGATGATTTGCAAATAACACGAAACTCCTATGTCCGTTTAATCTATCTTGGATCATTATTTATCTATTCTGCTCATATCTCGCCATTGCAGTCCCATATTGCACCCTCTCCTCTCTATATTGCCTTTTCATCTTAGCAATCTACACTCTCTGCTGATGTATTGTCAAATCCTCTGGTGGTGGCACTGGTGGCTATGGTGATGGTGGGAAAACTTCGGGACCAATTAAATCCTGCTATCCAATTAGTAGGTCTACAAACTCATAGCGTTCATTAAATCCTTGCTAGTTTTGTCCTGAGGTGCTTCCTGTTGCTCATCATCAACAAAGCCCTCGGCCCTAAGCTCTGTTGTTGCCCTCTCGATCTCCTTATTTTCTACTTGTTGCCGCTCTTTCATCTTTAGAATCAATATACCATGTTTGTTTCTTATTGATCTCTCCTTGTTGTTAAGTAGGGTAAAATGATGCAGTCATGAAAAACTGCCATATCTTGTAGACTTTCGTTACACTTTCCTTTCGGATAAACATAGCCATACTTCCTGCTCATCTCTTCCAACCTTGGCATCCACTACTAGGGATCTCTCTATCTGTGACATCCAAGAATTTTATAAACTTGATTAGGTGGCTAATTAAGTATTTTCAAATTTAATTTGTGATTTAGGTATCTGAGGTGGGACCCATACGTTACAGATCAGAGATCATAAATTTGATATTATTTTTGTGTGCCGTGTGTCTATTTGATGTATTATACACTATTTTCATGCAAATAGTCAAGTGGAGTGTATACGCGGTGTCCTTGAGTTTCAGAGTGCGTTGGTGAGTTTTCTCCAATTTTGGTGATTTCGGGGTTTTGTCTCGAGATACGTGTCGAGACGGGTGCCGAGATAATTAAAATGTCAACCAAACTTTAGTTTTGAATTTCACGACAAACAATTGAATTTAAGTTTAAAAATTTGAGTTTTTAACTTTAATTGGATTTAACAAGCCAACGTGGGCCTCACACTTGGATTTGCGTGCAAGTAAGTTTTTTTTTTAGAGTTTTTGAGCGCTTTGGTAAATTCTCCAATATTTGATCGAATTGGAGTATTTTTTGGGACCAAAATTGTAGAGATAAATATACGAAAAAAATAGAAAAATGACAAATTACCAATAAGGGCAATGTTTTATATGGTTAAGGATAATAAGTGAGGGGCGGTTTGGTCAATTGTTATCCCCTTTCAGTAAAACGAAATTAAACCAGGAGGTCTTCATCATCGTTTCTCTTTTCCGTTTCTTTATCGTCTTCATCGTTCTCCCTCTCATTTCTTCATCTTCGCTGTCTCTCTTTTATTTCTCTATCTCTCCCTTGTCGTTGCTGTTATTGGTGATCGAACTGAGAGCCATGAGTGGCTATGGTAGCTGTGGTGCCATTGAAGGTAAGCTTTAATGGAAATTTCAATTATTGATTTTGAGGGACTGATTTTATGATTAAAGTCGAAGTGGATCTGTTAGTTGATGTTGTTGTTGTTGATTGTGAGACAAGGAGAGAAGGTGAGGAATGGTTAACCAAAAAAAAGTTTTGAAAAAAAAATGTGGAATCGTTGAGGGAGGGAGATGATTAGAGGGGAAGATGACCAGGGAGGAAGAAGACGACTTGAAAGGGAGGGGGGAGAGACTGTAAGTTTCCTGCCCAAACCAGTGAGCAAAACAAAAAAAATACAATTCGTCTCTGGGAAGAAGATGGTGGGGTTTGAACCCCCAGACCGGACCGAACTAGGTTGAACCGAACCGGTCCGGTTCAGGGGTCAAACCCCTCCTAAAAACAAAAGTTTTTGAAAATAGAAAAAATAAATAAATAAAATCCCTGGAAATTAGATAGATTCAGAAAAATAAGATTTTTGGACAAATTGGTGAAAATTGGGGGTTTTTAAGAAAAACGAGGATTTTGGGATTTTATCGAAGCTTTATACCGGGTATTTTTCTCATAATGCATTTTACGATACCCGAAAATGTCCAAAATTTGGAAAAATTGTTTTAAAGCCTAGTCAAGGGCAATTTCTGATTCCGAATCATAATTTGAAGTTAAAATTGAGATCCATACATCCCAGGAGTTGATTTGGAGGGATTCCAGGGTTTTCGGGTCGAGTAGGACTGATAAATATATATAAAATTAGAAAAATTATATTTATGCTTAGACAACGTAATTCTCGATGCTGAATAGTAATTTTGAGTCAAGAATGAAATTCAAGCATCAGATAATTTATTTTGGAAGGATTTGAGGGGTTTCAAGACACGATTGGGTTTAAATTGCGAATAATTGAAAAAAAATGGTGAAGTTGTTATGGAGGCTTATTAGACTTATAAATAAATTGTACGATTGCAATTGGAGCCCCGAGTGGACTAATTTATCGACTCGAAGTGCAAGGGAGTTGCGATATCGCATTTTTAAGATTAAGTAAATCCTATAGTAACCTTTACATTGCATGATTATAATTTCATAT